>VWZT01015535.1:62063-168154 GCA_013397055.1 Pachycephala philippinensis
TAATGAATAATTATACTACTATTAATGATAATAATAGCAGCAGCAGCAGCAAATGACAGGGAGAAGATAGTTTCCTCCCCGGCGGGCGGTGCAGGCTGCACCCAGCGGCGCTGCCGGCGGGGCTGGGCGGGGGCTGGGCGGGGGTGTCGCGCAGGGCTCTGCCGGCAGCGGGGCGGGGCGCTCCGGGCACTGCAGAGATGTTTGCAGCAGGTCCGGGTCAGGTTTCTCGTTAACGAGGGAGAAAACAAAAAACAACCCTCCCAGAACTCAATTCATCTCTTCTTCTCAGCTCCACCTCCTTTGGTGTTTCTTTTTTTAATTCACATTGAGTATACTTATTCAGTGTCAGAAACTGCACAAGTCTGTGTCAGGTCTTTGGATCCACCAAAAATAGTGACAAACTGAGGCTGGGCTCACTTTCAGCCTCTGGGGGTGCCTCTATCAGACCTGTGTGCCTGTGCCTATCCGAGAGGGGGAAATGGGATTTTTAACAGCATGTGTATGTGTGTGACACTTGGGGCAGAAGAAATCGGTGACAGCCTGCTGATTGGGGATGGCAATGTGCTGCACAGGTTCGGGTGTGGCTTCCGTGCCAAAACAGAATAGCGGTGCATCTGGGGTCACTGGAACGCCTGGGAGGAGGCAGAGAAGCCTCCTCAGGATGTGGGGAAGTGTGCTGATGAGAAGCCACTTGTTGGAATTGATTCCTTCCTCCCTCTGTACCTTCTCCTCCTCGTTTGTTGTTGGTGCCCCAGCCAGAGTGATGCTCGTGGATGCAGGACACACAGACTGTGTCCCGCTGGGATGCTCAGGGAGCCGTGCTGCACAGTGAGATCTCTCCCATTAGCTCTGCATCCCTTGCACCTCTCCGTAATGAGAGCTTGGCTTTGGCTTGCTGATATTTTAATTTTTTTTCCTCCTGTGTTATCTCTTCCAGATGCCTCCCCATCTGCCTTCGAGCAGCGATACCTCTTTGACATCTCCAGCCTGCCCGAGGCAGAGGAGGTGACGGGCGCAGAGCTGCGGATCCTGCGCTCCCTCCCGGAAAACCGGAGCTTGGCCCTGTCCCCCGAAGGCACCTTCCACCACCTCCTCCTTGCCACCTGCCCGAGCCGGGACGGCGAGGAGCCCCGGCTGCTGGACTCCAGGGCTGCAGACATTTTGGACACGGGCTCCTCCAGATGGGAGGTGTTTGATGTCTGGGAGGCCTTGCGAGATCAGAGGCAGAGATCGCTGTCGGGAAAGCTGCTGTGCTTCCTGCTGAGGATCGTCTCGGATCAGTCGGGACAGCTCCTGCCGCCCCGGCAGCTGGGGTTCGGCAAACCCCGGCCGCAGCCCCATGAGCGAGCCCTGCTCGTGGCCTTCTCCCGCACCCAGAGGAAGGAGAACCTCTTCAAGGAGATCCGGGATAAGATCAAGGCCCTGGGCAGCCCCCCCTTCCTGGAGCCCCCCGATCCCGGCCAGGAGGCGTTTCCCAAGCGGAGGAAGAGGAGGACCACCATTGCTACCCGGTCTGGGGGCAGAGGCCANGCAGAGGCCACGGGAAGAAGGCGCAGACCCGCTGCAGAAGGAAGCCCCTGCACGTGAACTTCAAGGAGCTGGGCTGGGATGACTGGATAATCGCCCCCCTGGATTACGAGGCGTATCACTGCGAGGGGGTCTGCGACTTCCCCCTGCGCTCCCACCTGGAGCCCACCAACCACGCCATTATCCAGACCCTGATGAACTCCATGGACCCGGAGTCCACCCCCCCGAGCTGCTGCGTGCCCTCCAAGCTCAGCCCCATCAGCATCCTCTATATAGACTCCGGGAACAATGTGGTTTACAAACAGTACGAGGACATGGTCGTGGAGACATGTGGCTGCAGGTAGCAATTTCTGCAGCTCTCCCTACCCCTCCTGGCCTTGCTCAGCAGCCCTGCCCATTTTATATATATAAATATAAATATATATATATAAAATATATATATACACACACATACACATTTTGGTGTGTGCCTTTCCAAAAGCCAAGCTCAGAGCAGGTGTTCCCTGTCTTCCCTGGGCCATCCTGGCCATGACCCTAAGAGGGATGGGGGATGCCCCTCTGAGACTGTGAGGCTGCCACCATCTCTGTGCCTTGCCTGTTCCCCCCTAGACAGGGGGGGACACACAGCCTGGCAGAGCCCCAAGGGAATGTCTCCTCAGCTTCTGAGCTCTGCCTGATACACTTGGTTTGCCAAAGTGGAGCTGACAACTTCTTACCCAGAGGTTTTGGAAAATGTCTAGCCAAAATTGTCTCATTGGGAATGATGACCTGGGGGTGGGGGGAGGTGGAGTGGTGTCTGCAGCAGAGGGGTTGGGTCAGCATGACCCTCTGGCTGTGGCAGTGGGATGGAGATGAGGTAGGAATGCTCTTGTCTCTGAGTTACAGGAGTTTTTCTGGCTGCCTTCAAATTGCTGGGTTTCCTGGTGGAAAAATAAGGGATCCCTGGGGGAAGGCAGGGAGTGGAGAACCTGTGGCTGGAGTTGGCTGTAATCAGTTGGTACAGGCCTGTTTGCAGTGGGGAGAGGTTTGTGAGTCTGCTGGCAGAGATGGGAAAGGAGAACTGGAGGCTAAAAGAGTCAGGTGTGAAGCAGAGCTTGTGCTCTCAAAAAGATGGGAGTGGCCCTGGGAGGTGTTAGCTGGAGATGCCTCCACTCCACGTGGTCGGAAGCGCTGGCCCTGTTGTCTGTGTCCTGCAGGAGGTACTGGTTGGTGGGTCCCCTCCCCTTCCCACACAAAACTCCATTTCCAAGGCATACTGGGAACACGGCATCAGGCCCACCAGTCACACAGCCATCCTGAGCATGTCTGGAGAGAAACAAAGGTCCCGAGTTCCCTAGGGAAGAGCCATTTCGCTCGGGTTCTTCTCTTTCCAAATAATCTCTATAAAAGCACTAAGCTCCACCCTGTCTTCCTTTGGCATCGATTTCCCAGGGAGCTGCGTCCCTCCCTGGAGTGCCAGCCACTCCCTGCTCCACTAAGGCAGCTGGACCCTCCAGGAACAGACCTTTCCCATGCAGAGGGCTGAGTGCTACCCTCAGGGCCTGCTACATGAAATGGGGTGCTTTGACGTGTGCTGAAAGGGCTGCAGGGTTTCAGTAACTCAGGAGCTGAGTACAAATTACACCTTTAAACCAGAGAAGCTCTTCATCCATGCCAGGGTGTGCTTTGGATGCTGGGAAGCATTTCTGCTGCACCTCAGTGGCTTTTGGTACCAAACTTTGGCTTCATGGGTGGGTTGGCTTAGACCAGAGATGTATTTGCACAGATTTTATGTTGGTTTGTTTTTTTCTTGTGGGCAGGGTGTTGGTGTGTAAACATCAGTGCTTATTGGTGATGGTAGTTTGCTTTTGGAGGAGATAAATCCCTGCTGGAAAACATGGGATTTTTCCTGCATGAATCCAGTTATCTTCCATGGCAGTGGTGTTCTGCTGGGAGGGCTGAGCCTGGCCAGGGCAAAGAGGGGATTGCCTCCAAGGGCTGTACTGAGATCCAAGTGATTTCAAAGGCCAGAAAAGCCTTGGTGAGGTCCAACAGCACCTTCCCCCCAAGTGCATCCGTAGGAAGTAAACCTTGCCCATTGATATCAGGGGCAGATCCACTGAGATAACACCCCCAGCCTCCCTCCATCCCTGCCCACAGAGCCTGCTCTGCATCCTCAGGCTGTGGCTGGTGGCAGCTCAGAGGAGTCAGTGTGTTGCCCTCAAGTCTCATGTACCCCCTTGACACCTGCAGAGCTCCTCTGGCTTTACATCCACGTATCCAAGAGGAAAACCCATCCCCCTACCTCAGCACAAATGTAAATATATGCTAATGATGTACCCGTCCCCAGGGGGATGCTCAGAGATGGAGGTCAGGGGGCAGGGGGAGAGGAAGGATCAGGTCCCTGCCATGGGTTTTCTCCCTGTCAGGATTTGGGAGCCCAAGGTTCCTGAGTGGGTGAGGAGGGGTCAGCACGAGGATTTGTGGATTTCCTCTGCCCTTTGGCTTTAGCACAGCTGTTTGGGGAAGGGAAGGAGGTTGGCACAGCAGCGCTCAAGCTGCCGGATTCCACATCAGTTATAAAGTTACCAAGCTTTGGAAGTACCTAATTTTTCAATTGCCTTTGGTTGTTTGATAGTTTTTCTCACTGCTGAGACAATTTTTTAAAATGTTTTTGTTTCTTTTACCCCCTTCCCTTCCTCCAAATATTTGTGGTGAAGGTTCATGGGCAGTTCAAATCCAGGTAAGATATATATAGCTCCTGGCAGCTCCTGCTGGCTGGTGGCTCTTGTGAGCCTCCACCAAAAAGGTGTCCTGAGATCTGCTCCTGTGGGACTGTGTCCAAGGGGACATGACTCCCAGTTCTTGTGGTTTTTGTTCAGCCACAGGGAACAGACAGATGTCACCTTCCTCAGGTCTGGAGGTGGCTGTTGGAGAGCAGGGTGACAGGTTGGATCTTGCAATGCTTCACCCCAACCGCGGTTCTGGGGCAGTGCCCATTGCTGGGGATCATGTCCTGAATCCCACGATGGCTTTGCTGGTCCTGGGGACAAAAGCAGTGGCTCAGCTGCTGCAGTTCTGTAGGCTGGATCACTGTGATAAACGAGAGGGGAGGATTTGGGGAGAGCGCAGAGGCTGCTGCTGGCAGCGATGCTGTCCATGGTCTCACCCATGTGGGAACCAGACCTGGCTCTCCTGGCTGCAGGGATCCCTGAGCAAGGGTGTTTGGTGGGGGAGCAAACTTCATCCCCCCGAGGGGAGCCCAGCAGTGCTGGGACCTCTGCCAGGTGCCACCTGTTCCTTTCCTGGGAAAACAACCTCTGGAGGACAACAGAAGGGCAAAGGATGGAGATGAACCCTCCTTCTGCTCCTCTAAGGAGTCAGGGGAGGCAGCTCCCTGCCTGGGGCTGCTCCAGGGGATGTTTATGAGCAGGGCAAGGCTGGAGGAGAGTGGAGCTGGGGCTTTGATGGGTAGCTGTGCTGCTCCCCCCAGTGAGTGTATCAGCTGCAGGGCTCGGCTGTGACATTGCTCATTGCTCCCACAGGAGTATTTCCAGAGCAAAAGCCACCACTGCCCCTTTTATGAATCCCTGCATGACAACTGCAAGGGCTGCCTCTCCATCCCCAGGAAGATTTGGAGATTACACCCAAACAGTGGGATTAGACTTGAGCAACAACCATCAGAGCTGCTGCAAATGTGGAGAGGTTTAGATTAAATATTGGGGGAAGAAAAGTCACAGAAAGAGTTGTAAAGCTGTGCCCAGGGAAGCGGTGGAGTCACCATCCCTGGAAGTGTTCAAAAACCATATGGATATGGCACTTGAGGAGACAGTTTAATGGTGAACATGGTGGTGGTGCAGGGTTGATGGTAGGATCTTTTCCAACCTTAAAGGTTACGTGGTTCTAAGTGGAAGTGGTGGGTGTGAAAGCCTTTCTGGGGCAGGGAGGTTCCCTCAGCTGAGTTGTTGCAGCCCTGTTGGGGGGCAGCACAGGGATGTGTCTGTAGAGGGCATGGAGCAGTGAATCCTGCCTTTGCAGAAAGGTTGGTGGGGCACTGGCTGCAGGGTGGGGGCAGCCCAGCCCAGCCCCCATCCCTGGAGCTGCTCCTCCACAGAGCATCACCCTCTAATGCCAAGGGAAAGGGCCAGAAAAAATGTATTTCTGATCAGTTGCCTCTTGCCTGAGCTGATTTTTGGGCGCATGTAAACTTTATAAATATGAGACCAGAGGCTGAACATGGACAAATATTAATTCAGCAGGCTCAGAGTGATTTTAATGGGTAATTATAGGTTCTCAATCTGCAGTATTTATACAACCTTTCCAGTTAAAAAAAACCCAAACAGTTTCCATGCAGTGCATATTCTCCTGGAGGATTTGTTTGACCTTGAGCACCATTTTTATCTGCAGGATATAATTACAGTGAAACTAGAAATATTAAGCATTTGAAAAGGACTGTGTATCCCTGCTTAACTGGCTCCCTCCTCTCTGTCATGGGAATGTAATTGCACAGGAGTAGGGAAACTTGCAGAACGATCGCATTTGACTTGGAAGCTCTGGGGCTGGGATTTGGGGAAGCCTGCCCAGCTGGGACAGGGACTGGTGTGTGTGCCTTGTCTGGGGGCTCCTTGAGCTGGTGCTCAAGCCACTGCCTGCAGGAACAGTCTGAAGGAAAATGACTTTATGCCCTGTTTAACCCTGGTGACCAGGGGTGCTTCTGGCCTAGAAATATTTCCCAAGAATCACAGATTTTCTTTTTTAAAGGAATAATTGCTTTTTAATTCTCTTAAAATAGGGGGCTTTTTTAACCATGTGCACACCCCCCCCCTTTTTTTCCCCTTTTTTTACATCACACTTTCACACAATTATAGGAGGGAAATTGCTATTCTCTGACAGAGAGAAGGGTTCATGTGGAAAAGGGCTTGATGTAACTTCATCCTGGCATAGCTGCACTGATCCCAGTGGCCTCACTTCTGATCAGCACTGGCAGATGGAGCCACATCCTCTTTGCCTGTTGGCTGATGGGTGGCATATCCATAAGGAAAAGGCTGCAAAAGCACCAATTGTGATTAAAGCAAACCCCAAGCCTTGAGCCTTGTGCTCAGGTTTGGGTGCCAGTGACTCCTGTGTGTGTTTGCACCCCATGGGTTTTAACTCAGTCCTTGGCTGTGCAGCTCTCTGGGTAGTGCTGCAGTGATTTATCCATCACACTCCCCCTTCAAAGCAAGCAGCTCCTTTTACAGTTTTAAGCCCTTATCCCACACACCCGAAAGTGGCATTTAGGGACAGTCACCTGTTCTGGCCCCCACGGAACAGCAGATACATACACACACCCTGCTGTTGGCAGGGAAGCGACAAGGGAGGCTGGGGCATCACTTAGGACCCCCTGGGAATGTGGGTTCCAGGGGCTTCAGCTGGGCAAATGGAGCAGAGCACCTTGGATGCTGGTGGGATGCTGTGGCTTTGCTCTCCAGCCTTAACAGGAGTTTTGTGGTGAGCTGCTTCTTGTCGTGGTTGTATCAATAGCAGCATTTACAGTCGCATCAAAACCCACAGGACCCATTTAATGTGGCAGATACATCATAAATACCAGCCCAGCTCACACTTGTGTTGGACTAAAACTGGTGGGAAGTGCCATGGTTTCCTGCTGAGCATGGAGCGAGTTCTGAAATGCAAGTGCCTTCTCTTTTGTCTGTGCTGGGGCAGCAGGGCCATGTGCCGGGGAGAAAAAGCTCCATGGGGCAATGGCAACGAGAGCCTGGGTATTGCACAGAGGCTGTCACCTGAAATGGGGCTGTGAGCCACCGTGTTTGAAAGATGATCAGAACAAAGGGCTGTCACATGGACCCTGGCTGGGCAGTTCCATCAAATCTCTTGCTGTGTCCCCTGTCATGGGTGCAGCTGGAGTTGTGTTGTGAGTTTTTCTTTCTTCACATCATGCTCTGCAGAGGTGAGTGGATGGGAAAACCTGTGTGGGAAAGGCAAGGTCTTTGAGAGCAATGTGATTCTGTTTTTTTAAGTCCTTGTGACCAGCAGATCACGTGTGTCCCACTGGCCTCAGAGCAGCTCCCTTGGCATCAGGGGTCCCTCATTGTGGGGCCAGAATGGAGATGCTGGGTGGCAGGAGCAGAGTGTAGTGGTGTCCCCACTGTGGGAGTGTGTCCTCCATGAAAACACAATGAGGAAAGGAGTTGGGGAGCACCTGTTCTGTGGGTGGGGTGTTGCTGATGATCAGGAGCCTGTGACTTTGTGTGGTGGGGGGAGAGTTTTTCTGTCTTTCCTATCTATCCATTAACGGCTGGTAAAAGAGTGAGATATTCCACCAGGCTGGTGTGTGTGACACCTTCAAGTTTGTCATAGCTGGTGTATGTCTTCCAAGGTAAAACCAGCTGCATTCAGTCCTTTAAATCTCTTTGTTCCCAGTACAACGTGTTGTGAGGTACATAGAGGTGCAAAGATGTCTCTGAAAATCCCTTATATCCTATCAGCCAGTGATCTGGGCCTTCAGAAAATGACAAAAATTTGGAATTTGTGCTGGTGTAACCCACTGACCAAGGAGCCCACCCTACATCTTAAAGGATGTTTTGCATCTTTGCATCTCGAGACACAAATAGCCCTATGGCTACTTTTCCCTTTTACTGGCAGCAGCACCCAAACAACCCCTGAATTTTCCATGTTGGTGGTGGTGGCAAGGAGCACTGGCAGGCTGATGGATGCACTGGGTTTGACTCTGGCTGAATGGATGGACTAGGGCAGGAACCTTGGGCTGCCCAGCATTTTCATGGAGCTGGTATTGCAAAATCTTAAACCAAAGCTTGATCCATTCCCATCCATTCCATGGATGAAACCAGAACTCCATGCATTTTCAATGGTTTTTCAGCAGGTTTTGCTCTCCATTTTTCTATCATCACCACTTAATAGTTCAGTTGTACATTTTGCAAGCTCATTTTTCTGCTTTGATACTTGTGCTCATGCTTTGGGTTTTCAGGACGGGGAGTGTGGAGACTTGCTGTGGTGTTTGGTGGGGGGAGGAGGGTGAGGAAGGGACGGCTGAGCCTCAGCAGCAGGAGGACATGGTGCAGTCTGTGCCTTTGGGCAGGGGACGTTGAGGGGACAGGTCTGGCAGGGTTGAAGCTGGTGGGAGGAGGGGACCTGCTCACGATGGGTCACACACTCAAGTGCTTCTCTGGTGGAAGGTGGGAATGTTTCTGATGGAAGGTGGGAGTGTTTGGGTCTCCCCTTCTCTTTGCCACAGTGTCAACCTGTGCTGGTGCCACCCTGGTCTCCATCATCAGAGGAATGAGACCCCGAGGCCGGGCCAAGCCTGGCCTCCCTGGGACCTGTGGCATTTGCCTTGGTCCCAGTTTTTGGGGAGATGGTAGCATTCTCTGTGGTGTTTCATTCATTTCCTCCATCCTGCCTTGGTGAAGAGAGGGGAGGAGAGCAGTAGGGAATAAACAGGAGGCAAAGTTTAAGGCTGCTTTGCTCCCAAGCTGGTCATCCCAGGGAGCTGTGTGCCAGGAACTGCTGAGCACCAAGGGGCTCACAGGAGCTCAGCCAGCAGCAGCAGTGTGAAATAGCACCCACAGGCCAGGAAAAGGGATGGTCACACAGGGAGGGGCCAGGAAAAGGGATGGTCACACAGGGAGGGGCCAGGCTTTGGTCCTTGAAGGTGCCAGAGTTCAGTGGGTGTGTAGGAAGTGATCAGCTGGGGATGGGGTTTTTTGTAGGAGCAGCTCATCCCCTCCTTGCCCAGGGGATCCTGCTTACACTCAGCCCACCTGCTGTGAGTGATTAATCTTTTAAAGAAGGGGCTGAGTTCCTGAGGTGCTGAATGTCCAGAGCTCCCACACCCTTGAGCTGAAGCCACATTTGTGCAGTGCCTTTGCAAATGGAGCTCTCACAGCCTGAGGACTCAGGGGCTGTGCCTGCCTGGAGTCACCAGCCCTGTCTTGCCTCTGCAGCTCCCACTGGGAACGCTGGTGGAGAAGCTGCTCAAAGGAAACTTGTCTGTGCTCTGCTCCTGGTGCTCCCTGTCTCGGATGAAGCAGGGAGCAGTGTTGATCCAGTCTGCTCAGTCCCTTCGTATCCCATCGTTGTGTGCTCTGTTTCCGGAGTCAAGTCAACACTTTCTGGAGTTCCCTTGACAAAATGAGCCTCTCTGCTGGTCAGTCATGGTTTTATTTATATGTTCTTTTCTTTGATTAGAAAGGAAAATATCAAAAAAAGAAAAAGTTTCCAATAACTGTATCTGTAGTAGTTACAATTTTTGAAGCAATACTCGTATCCCTGTGTGTGCCTCTGAACTATCCATGTATTTGTTCAGCTTTTTCAGGGCTGGGTGTGTGAAATATCTCTAAAGATAGCTCTGTACGTGATGGTGTAAATGCATTGTTTGTATGTATCTAAAGTTTAAATAGATTGTACATATGGGATTGTAAATGAACTGTAAACAGCAATCTATATTTTCTTGAATATATTATATAGCAGTATATATTTGTTAAATAAATATTCTTGTATACTCTTCAATAACCTTTTTAATATTTTGTACAGATAAGTTTATTAAATATTTTATTGATAAATAGACCTCTGCAAGATTTTCTTTTGATGACTTGTGCCTGTGTCCTGAAACCAGATGTCAGAGCAGCCTTTGTAAACCACCTTTATTCCCTGGGCTACCTAAGGTGTTAAACCAAAAATGAAATACTCATTCATTTTAAACTGCCTTCCAGGGCAGCCACAGGTATTTTCCAATAAATAAAGTCACAGAACAGTGAGTGTTTGTGATGGATTTATCATCAAAATGTACATACTTTTTCCTCCCTGTGTTTCTGACTAGTGTTCACCTGCTGTGATGAGTAGCTACCCAGCTCCAGCCAGCCAAGCAGGATTCTCTCCATTGACTCCATCAGCCTGGACAAGAGAAAGCTCCATGGACACCTCAATGTGGCCTTCAGTGCTTAAAGGGGGGCTTATAAAAAAGAGTGACTTTTTACACAGGCTAGTGATAGGACAAGGGGGAATGGTTTTAAACTAAAAGAGGAGAGATCTAGATTGGATATTAGGAGGAAATTCTTTACTTGTGAGGGTGGTGAGGCTCTGGCACAGGTTGCCCAGAGAAGCTGTGGATGCCCCATCCCTGGAAGTGTTCAAGGACAGACTGGACAGAGAGTGAGGTGCTTTAGCACGTGCTGCTGCAATGGACATCACCCACGTGCCTTGGAGGCAGAGAGTGAAGGTAATAAGGATTATGACTCTCTCTGCTACATCCCTAAGCACACAGTACTGTGAACATGCAGGTGTGAAGTACAGCACATTTGGAGGCATGGAAGAAGTCCTCAAGGCAATCAGGTGTGTGTTTTAGACACAGCAGAGCAAACTCAGCTTTCAAGACTCAGAAGAAATGTGGAGAACTGAAAAGAGAGGTTTCCCTGAAGGACTTAAAAATTAATTCTTAAAATTCTGGTATTTTCTAGGCTGTCCCTTCCTCTTAAGCACACATGGAAACACATGGCTCAGCTGGAGTAAGGCATGGTCATTTCTATCCTCAGTGGCACATGGAGCGACAGACCAAGCAGGACCCACTTTCTGGTCAGTGTCCTGCATCCCCACATGCCCAATTTATAGTCCCACGGGCTGAGGGGATCTTTTGGTAAAGGTTCTCTGAGGAGGGAGGCAGGATGGCATTTACTCCCTTGCCCCCTGGCCCACTCTGTGAACAGTTTTACAGGAATGTGCCATCTTAAACTATTTTCAACAGAACATTGAAGGGTGAGAGCAAATGGTTATTCACAGGCATCCCACCACGTCTTCACTGAAAACAGTGGCAGTGGTGGGGTTTGTGTTCAATGGACATGGGTTTTTACTCCACAGCACTTCAGACTACTCATGTGATTGACAACATAAACTAGTCAGCTTATAACTGAAGAGAAATCAAAGGCACAGCAAGGACGGAGGAGGTGTCCAAGGTCACACGTGAATACAATGGAAGAAAATGCAGAGCATTGGTAAAACAGGACATGGTCTGAATTGGGACTGGATCACTCTGGATGCTTAAAATCCTGTGGGATTATTTTGTGGGTGAAGATACAAGTTCTTTCCTATAAGTACCAATGAGCTGCAGTACCCCCTGCATGATGAGAGCATGATGTTAGCACTTCAAAACCTTTATATTCTGTAAATGGTATTCCTGTATCCTACAAGTTAGATTGGAACAGCTGAACCCTCATCAGATTTTAAGGGTGCCTGTTAGGGAAGAGGAGTAGATGAGTCTTGACAGTGCAAAAGCCTGTTTTCATTAATTCCAAGTCATCTCATCTTCATGGATTCCTCTCAATGTACCAAGTGCAGTATTTCAGAGTCTGGGGGCTTTGCTGAAGATGTTCGCAAAGGGGGAGAGCAGGATGCACCCCTCACTTCCTCCTTCAGTGTGAATTGCTTCAAACAGAATGGCAAAAGGTCTTTGAGTGTCTGCCTGGCAAACCCTGCAGTCGGGTACATTCAGTCAGATGTTTTAAAAAACACCCTGTATTTTATTAGCTGCTGCAAACGACTTTCCGCAACACAACTGTTTTCCTGCAAGCACATTCCTGCAACAGGCAAAGCCGAGGCCGCTGACTATCAGCTCAAGCACTCTGAAAAGCGTTTTTAATTAAATCCCTCCCTGCCTGTCCCATCTGAGCACGAACGCTAGCCTGTTCCATAACTTCTGCGTGATGCTACTGAGAGCAGCGATCGCTCCTGGCAGCTGCTTGTGCTGTTGCTGCTGGATCTGCTGCTTGTGCTCAACCCCCATCAGCTGTTCCAGAAATATATGCTGTTTTAATAGTTCCTGGTCACTCACAAATGCTCTCTGGATTCCTATTCTGTAAATGTGCCAGGAAAGAGAACATTTGCCTGCAAGTGAAGAGCCTCAGAAAGTTATTGTAGTTGGGAGTCTGAGCACAACCTGTGACACAGAGTAAAGCAAGTCTCTTGGGTCTAGTGAGTTTATCCAAACCCAGTAATAGTTTGAGTGACTTTAAAATGATAACATTGAACATCTTGTTTAAAGTCTTTGCTGGCAATTAGCTAGACCAAAGAAAGGGATGGGGAGTGAATGCACATATAAACCCATTTTCTGTAAAATAAATACATAAATGACCTCAGCTGCAGAGAGGAGATTATCTGCTGTGGCTCATGTATGCAATCTGTCTCCGTGACTCAAGAATCTGGTGTTTAGCTTGGAGTCCAACTCCAAATTCTTCACCATAAACACTGGGCAAGCACTCATCCAGCTTCCTGAAGGGACAAACCTCACTGATCCACACACTCTATAGCTCATTCAGAGCAGCAAACACGGAGCTGGAGGCAGCAAGGGGAAGCTGATTGATTATTTTGGAGGAGCTCTGGATAAAAATGCTTAAGCGAGTCAGGTGCCTACCACCCACGGATTTTCTGTGCACTTGGCAGATGTCTGCATCGCATGTGAAATTTGGGGTTTGGCAAGTATTTTTGCAAATTTTGTATGCATGAAGCAATAAAGGAGGTGAACTAGGACTAAACAAGTTACCAAAACAAAGAATCAAGTTACATTTTACCATAAATTTCTTTATTTTTGTTATTGGAGTTGTGTACTTTTAATAAAAGGTATTGATCTAGCAAAACACTTGCACATGAGTCAAAGTCACTGCACTAGCAGGGTTACTCGTGTGGTGAGAATCAAGCACAGATGTGAATGACAGTGAGTAGGTGCTACAGCATACAGTCAATATATTTGTGGTAGGTTTTCCAAGAATTCTTAAATAGTCTAAAATAGGCAAGACCACACTGTGTTTTCATGGTAAATTGGCACATTCGGACCACAAGCACTTTTGACACTCTTTGCCTGGGGTGACAATGAACACCATGGGCTTCTGAGGAGCTGGATTCTCACTGTGTGGGATCTGCTCCTCTCAGGAAATACAGCTGTGGAAACTAGGCCTGTGTGTTTTAGCAATGAATAGAGTAGCAAATTTTCAGATCTTAGCCTTACAGTAACAGCTTCTAGGAGGAAGGTAGCAATTGAATCAATGTGGTTTTGATAATACTAGAGAAAATTCTTTTTAAGAAAATTGTAAGGCATTCTTCTGCAGTAGATCAGGTCACCACTGACCAGACCTAATCTCAGTTTAGGTCTTAATGCAGTTAGGATTTAGTATAATGGATTAACATTTGTATAAAAGGCATACACAAGTCAAGTACAAGTATTGCTAAATTAATTCCTCATACAAAGTATACGAATAATGCACTGTAAACAACTGCTTCTCGTAGGTGCTTCAGTTTCCAGGCTGTAGTAGTTGCTTGTCATCTTTGGTTAATGCAAGACTTCTTCAGGTCTCAGGAGATCCACTACAACAGCTGAACTCCCACAAACTGAGTCTTCGTCGATTCCCTGATTCCACATACTTCGAAGAACAAATGCTTTGTCCAACCAGATCAATGTGCAAACCAAAACAACCAAGTGAACTGCAGTTTCTACGCTGCTGACACACAAACAGGTGCACATGTACATATATGTGTACATTAATGCATCTCCACGTATGTGCACGTCCTCCCCGGCTCTGCCCCAGGGAGCACCTCGGCCAACAGATGCAGGGAGCACCTGCCACAGGGCCATCCAGCTGGGACGATGCCAACATCTGGGGGCTATTCAAGCACACGCAGACACATACAACTATGGACTTCTAAAGTGAGCTCACGGATTGTTTTGGTCACGACTGGAAACGGACCTGTAGAAATAAGGAAAGTCCCGTGACTCTCTAGTGAGTGGAATCAGTTGCATGGGCATAGTCCCCTCACTTTGAACGTGTCTGTCCTCCCCACGCTGCTGAAACTGTGTTCCCAACATTCCTGCCCCACTCAGCAGTACCATTTAATTACGTGGCAGTGTAATTGGAAAATCCACTGGCTAGTTTCAAAAGCTAAACCACTTTCTGATTCAAAGAAGGTCACTTAAATCCACTATCAGTCTGCAGGTTTGAAAACTAGACCAAAAATATCCAGGAACTGAACTCTATTATGAGTTGCTCTAAATATTAGTGAAAGGTTCAAGGAGGGTTTAGAGAGCAGTGGAAGGGGTGTGTATAATCGTGTAAGAAAACGAAGCAATTAATTGATCTTTCTGCATCACAGAGAACATTCTCCAATACCATTCTCACCCGTATCAGAACTGGTAATAAATCATGTAAGTTAGATACTCAATGCATCATCTAAATTCATCTGTTTGCAAGGGCAGGACCTCCCCTGACTATACTCTGTAGTGTTTTGCTTATTTATAAATGTCTCTCTGAACTCCACAGGGAGACTATTTCACAGGTTCATGGCTAGAAAGCTTTTCCTGATTACACTTGGCTCTGTTCCCCTTACTTGCAATATTTTCACTTCTAGCTATTCCCTGTAACTTCTTTTGTTATCACAACTGGTAGGATGCTTTTTTCTATTTTTTTCCATCTGAAAAGGAGAGGGTTCACCAAATGTGAGGAACAGTGAACTTGTCAGCACCATGCAAGGGTCTGGTTCTCAACAGTAACGTTCATGCCATGTCATGGGTGCAGCCATGGCACAGTAACAGATGTTTTCTGATGGTGAACTTACCTAATTTGTGGCTTGGCAGAAAATTTCATACTTCAGTCCTTAGAGCAAAGAACTGAAATTTAGACATGCATCAGAAGTGGTTTAATTCTTTAAAGCTGCTGAGCAAGCACTGTTCTCATGGACTTCATTAGGAGAGCTAGGCCACCTAGAAGTTGTTATACATGGATTCTGCAATCCATTTTAACCTTTAAATACTGGCATTTTTGACCAGTGTACTTTCCCTTCTCTACAGTCAACTGAAAAATGAAACACTTGGCCATGTTCCAGGCAAGAGATCCTTATGTATTCCCTTGTTGAGCAGCCACAGATACCTTACGGCATTTCTAATACCCTGTGGAGTCCTGGCAGTGCCCCAAGCCCCTGATGAGACTTGGAGAAACTGCACACCTGATCTACACATCTCCCCTGAACTGATCCTGAACTGATCCTGAACTGATCCTGAACTGATCCTGAACTCAGCCTGACCACCAACCCCCTCTGACCCAGAGGAGACAACATCAGGGCTGTCCAGGGCCTTGGGCTGTTCTGCCTGCCATGCACCTGGCTTACACGGATGGGTGAGACACCACGAGAGGGCCAGGCCTTTCATAGCATTCCAGGATCCATGGCCAGGATCCACCTGCATCCCAGGACTTCCCCAGCAGTGAGTGAGGTGGTAGTAGCTCAGGTACTGTTGTATCAGCATTGTCTACAGCACCAGCAGACAATAAATATTCCACCCTTTGCCAAGTCTTACAGAGTCCTGAAGACTCAGGATGAAACCACGTAAGCACTGAGTCAATAAAACTATACTTTGGACCAGCCAGTCTCTCTTTAACTTTTGCCAAAACATCTCAATAGAAAACAAGCCATAATCTATAGTAAACAGAAAAAAAAATAAGACAGACTCTCTCACAAAAAAATTTACACGTTCACAAAATAATTACATCATTTTCTTGTTAATCACTGAATTAGTGTTTATAATTTGGTCAGATCGTCCTGTAGCCAGTCTGTGATCATGGCAGCCATCTCCTTGCTGGCATCGAGCACGAAGGCGTGGCGCAGCCCTTTCTCACAGAGCCGAATGTCCCCGTCTGGAAAATCCATTTTGATCTCATCGTAGTAGTGCTGTGGACACCAGCTGTCTCCAGTTCCATAGTAAAAAATCAGCTAGAAAGCAAAGCATATCAAATAATCAGTGTAGAAAGTTACTGAGCGAGCAACCAATACAATCATTTGGAAATAAGCAATGCATCAGGTCCTGAGATACACTGCGAGGAACAGCAGATTGGTACTTCTTGGTTGTTTCCAGGACTGCAGGTATGATGAAGACAATTAAATGCTCTGTGACTCAGTTTCCTCATCTGCAAAACTGTGGAAGACAATACAAGCTTAACTCTGAAAACAGAGATCTGCTGATAAAAGCCTGGCTGACTTAAGAAATTTCTTATTATGGCTCAAATTAAGTTGTCCATGGAGTCTACCCCATAGCAGTCGAGCTGTTTTGCATAGCTGATAGAAGTTTTCTGTGTTAGCTTTCCAGCTATTTAAAAAAAGCAGCGACCAGGGACATCTTCATCCGTATCAGGTTGCTCAAAGCCCCATCCAACCTGACCTTAAATGTTTTCAGGGATGGGGTATCCACCACCTCGCTGGGCAACCTGTGCCAGTGTCTCACCACCCTCACTGTAAAAACACTTCCTCCTTATAGCTAGTCTGAATTGATCCTCTTTCAGTTTAAAACCATCGCCCTTTGTCCTACTGTAACAGACCTTGCTAAAAACTTTGTCCCATTTTTCTTACAGGCCCCCTTTAGGTACTGGAAGGTGCTCTAAGGTCTCCCTGGAGCCTTCCCTTCTCCAGGCTAATAGTCCCAACTCTCTTATCTTATCCTTGTGAAGTGCTGCCTGTGTGGAGCGTAGGCACCTCCCAGAGATCAACAAACTTTCTTCTGGGTAGTAACATGGAACTAAAATTCTGCAAAAGTCCATTTTGATTTGATCTTGCCCAATACAACCTTGGCTGATGACATACATGAAGCACGTGCTACCTCCCCTAGAGCCCACCTAAACACCAAAGTCGTAAATTCCAGGCAAATACCGTATTCAGGAAAGTGTCTTTTCTCTCTGTTAGAAACAGTGAATGTCACGTTTCCCCAGGTCATCATTTCTCCCCATTTTCATCTCGACTTTGCATGCTATAGCTATGCTTTTCAATTTCTATAAAGTATATGAGGGGAAAGGAGCTGTCTGGGAGAGAGTAAAAACCTATGGATTTCAGACTGAACAAGAACAAGATTAATGAGGAGCACTCTTCATACTAAAATGTTTGAATGCAGGTACCAGAACGATGCTGATTGCTCAACACATCACACACACAGCTTGGCCCAATTCCATTATTCGCATTTGTTTCATATTTCATTTCTGTACTTCGGTGAATAATTGAGCAATGCTAACATAAATTAGGGGACAAGAAGTTTTCCTTTCATCACAAATATCTTCAATTCCATCATTTTTGTAGCCATGTGGAATATAAATAAATGGACCCACTGGGGTAGAGGTGGGCTAAGAGCCCAGACTGCATTTCACAAACTGTTACAAGGTTTTGTCTAACTCAGTTTTCTCTGGCTGAAGTTTGCCCAAATCTTGGACATTATCGACTACTGGCTGTATCCAAAATATAGTATCTCACTTGCACAGACACCAACCCCAGTTATACTTCTATTTATGTGCAAAACATAGAACATAAACCATCCCATGTTAACAAACATTACTGGTTTCCTTTGTCACTCACTACTTACTGAAAAAAAGGTGTGTTGTTTGCTCTAGCAGAAAATTTCTTTTGATCTTGCCTTCAATTCATCACTCACAAGATGTCACACTAGCAAAAGTTCCTCAGAAAAGCCAATGTAAAATGTCCAGATGCATTCAGGCCTTTTGGAAGTGAAATATCTGACCAAATTATGTTTAACCCTGGGCTCCATTACCAACAGATACAGAAATAAAGATTATGAAACTGAGGGGGAAAAAAAGCAATGGAGCAACTCCAGTGTAATGGAACAGTCCTTGAAATGGTTGGATTTTTTGAAAGGCAAGTCTTAGAGTCTCATCACATGATCATTTAGAAAAAGACGAAAAGCCATTTACACTTACAAAGGTGGATAAAATACTTGGCTTGGTCTGCATGGACTGTGAAATGGGCTTTTCTCCAGGTAGGGTTGTAAACTTGAGAACTCACAGATTTGAAAATGCCTAAATAGAAGATTTATGTGCATTCTTAGCTTGCCCCTGGTATATTTGCATTACAGTTTAATCTTTCACTGCATGATCCAAAGGATCCTTGACTCTCTCAATCCACTGACAGGATGACATTCAGCTGATGAGCTGCTATTTGATAGTATTTCTCGTTTTAAATTCTGTGTGCGGTCTGAGGATTTATTTACTATACACTTCATGGTTTACAGACAGGATTTATTTTCTTTATGCTCTGCATTCCTCTGGCATGCACCACTACAGGATTCGCATGCTCACATTTATTAATTTAGTTTTGCAACACCTTAGTGGCCATTTTTGTCTTCATTTTGCAGGTGGGAAGCACAGAAATTAATGTCAAACTACATTTATTAATTTGAAAGCATGCAGCATAGAGTGAAACACCTCCACCTGGTTTTCCAGTGTGTGCAGCATTACACAGTATTGACTATGCTCAAAGGACAGCACTCCTGGACTGCACTTGCAGGTGTTCTGAAACACTGCTTATCTGTCTGTAATATACATTTCAAGGTCTTAAATGAGATATTCAGAAAAGTGAGAACAAACTGTGACCATCTATGAAAAATATTGATGACTTCACCAAGAGCCCATTGTCTTTAAAGTTTAGGTGCCTTTACCATGAACTTATCCACTTTTATTTCAACAAGCATTTTACCCCTTCTGCCACAGATGAGGTAGAAGTTCTGCGTCCTACTGTCTCCTTCGTTACATAGGTCTTTTGGTTAATGAAAGAATAAGGAAAAGGGATGTTTTAATGAAAGATCAGCGCTGAATGCTTACACAAAAGGTGTCTGAATTGAGGTCATTGCTCCCCAGCTGTGAAATGTTTGGTAATGCAACATCAACTGGTTTTAGCAGAACTTGTGTGTACAGTCTGCTGGGCTTTGAGGAGGTAAACCAAACCCCAGGTATTTCACATGTAGCACCTACATGTACTGCCAACAGTGTCAACACCTCTAGATTTGCTGCTTGAGGCCTCTATTCCTTCAGGTCATGGTGTGATTGAAAGAAGCAGCACTGCCAGCTTCTGGCCAGAGGAACATGGAACACCTTCTGTTGGTGTCACATTGGAGGTGTCCAGCACAGAAATTAATGATTTATTTTGAATCTATGGTGTGTTTTTGAAGCAAATGTCCAGTTTGTCCGTATTTAATATACTTTGGTTCACATACTTTGGTTGCCACACTTTGGACCACATGGAGTCCTTCCAACTGAAACTAAAGCAAAGATGCTCTTCAGGATCACACTTAACAAGCTCCAGGCACCAATGGACATTCAGTCCATGGGACCAGACAACTGTTGGCTAAAGCAATAACCCTCTCAGGTGCCTCCATTGGGAACAACAGGTCCTCACCACTTACTGTCCATCTCTACAAATTCTCTTCTATGGTGCTGCTTCTGTTCCTAAGGTAAACACAGTCACTGGCACCTGCCGAGAACAGGAACAATAGATTTTTGAAATTTAGGTTCCATTCCAAGCAGGAAAGGGCAGGACATTTACCAACTAGTGGTCTTGTTGTCCAGTCACTTGTCTACTCTTTACAGGTATGACTTCCTTTGTCTTGTCCCTTTCTGGTCTCAAGACTGCTCTACACCCCTTTTGGGTCTTTATTTCAGCTCTTTTCTCTCTACCTCATCATTTCCAATTTCTACTACTTCTGCTTCTTTTAGTCCCACCTTCTTGCCCTGCAAAGTCCAAATTTTAGTCTCCTGGGTCCTCCATCTTGTTCCGTGTCCCAATTCTAACACTAGTTGTTTTTTCTAGAGCCTCTACTCCCAGTGCTGCTCCTCAAGCACCTCTCAGACTATCAGTCAATCCTAGCATCAGGGTTGGGTTCAGTTCAGCATAAAAACATCTAAGTACAGGTCACTGTATCGTGGTGCTTACATGTGTACCAGGCATCCCAATTTCCATCGCACATTCAGGAAAGATGGCCTTGCTTGGGTAGCTCCGATCCACCACCTCATACAGCACCAGGAGCCTTCCTTTGGCCAAACAAACACAGCCTTTGGTTCTTCCTGCCTCTTCCTGCTCTCTGTTTATTGCTCCCTTACTAGCTCCCCTCTTTCCTAGCTCAGCATGTGTCTCTTCTACCCTGGAATCAGAAGCTTCCTTCTCCAAGCTAGGAATTGCTACCATGAGAAAACAAT
The DNA here is from genome assembly GCA_013397055.1 of Pachycephala philippinensis. Classification (NCBI taxonomy): domain Eukaryota; kingdom Metazoa; phylum Chordata; class Aves; order Passeriformes; genus Pachycephala; species Pachycephala philippinensis. The sequence goes on from VWZT01015535.1 coordinate 82,583, forward strand.
GCATTGTCCCCTGACCTTTATCTTTAGACATTGTAGAATCCTTTGGATTGAAATAAACCCATTCAAGGTAGGACAGGCACTTGTGTCATATATGTAACTGAGGTTTGGGTCTGTTATAACCAACTAAGAACAGTTTTTAAACAGGAGACTTGGGGAGCTTGATTTGATGCTGCAGTTATTTTGTCTGCTTATTTCCTGTTGATGCATGCATTCTCTCCATGCTTACACATCCAAAACTTTAACAGAAGTGTTTCTTAATAGCAGAATTGTTTTCAAAATGCTTCCTTATTACTGGGTTATGAGAAAGAGCAAGACTGCAATTAAGGTGTAAATTTTCAGTGATCCAGATATTGGTACAGGGCCTACGAAACCTGACAGCTACTTGACTGCCATTTGTGAAATTGAGGATCTCCTTTTGAATGACAAAATGTCTCTGCTCTTTGCCTGTGTCACACACAGACACAAAATAAATGACTTTAAAATGTCACCCTCTTTCCTAATATATTTAAACAGAATAGTTTTAGATATATTTAAGCAAAAGTTTCCAGAATCCATCTCCTCATCTTCATTTTAACATCAGGAACTTTTCTATTGCAGCAGGCAGGCAGGAATAATTAACAAACCATGTGTAACCAGAGGCACATGGGATCTCCATTAATGTAGGGAACACTGGCATGCACTGTATGGCTTGCATGGATCTGTAAAGTGCATATTTTCCTGTGGATGGTGGATGGCTGTAAAGACATCCTGAGTCAGCACAACCACTGCACCAGCAATGGAAAGCTGCTGCCAATCTAAGCATTCAGAAATGATGAGTCAGGCCCCCAAAATAATTAGACTAGCTAAAAATAAACAGATTTGCAAAACAATAAATAGGAAGTTCTTTCTAATTTTCCTCCGGGCTTAAACTTTGCAATATTTGCATTTTTTTAGACTTTTCTGCCATGAGGGTAAGAGGATTATCTTTTATTCTTTAAATGGTGAGACTTCCAGGTATTCCTGACTCAGAAGGGAAATGGCAGCTACCATTGGACATGACAAACACTTTATGTGTCCTGATGCAATATCCTGCTTGCTATGAGTGACTAAAACATGTCCTCTTTCAGGATATGATGTTGAGGGCAGAGCAAAGGGGACGTGGGCTGTCTTTGCCAGTCATTTCAATATTGCATTTGAAATAGTTATGCAATTTCTAAATTTCAAATAGCTTTAAAATAACAGCAGTATTCTTGGAAGATGATTTACCATTAAATGGCTCAGAAATATTTTCAGCCTCAGCTTCTATAAAATAAAACATAAGTCCAAATAGGGCTCTGTCAGCCTCATACCCTGTAATATGCTATGTGTACTCTGACACTGCACAATGATGGCAGCTGCTAAGTAAACATCAGAAGAATCTGAGATTTGTATCAACAGGATGTTTACATTTTAAAGAGTTTCTAAGAAAATAATAAAGATTTCCTGCAGTTGACTCCATTGGCACTTGTTACAGTATGTATGACAGTTCACAGAAGTACAAATTACAGAGAGATTTCTTTTCTGCCTCTTCTGTAACTGTCATTAGCCAGCATTGAAAAACAAATCAGAAAAGTTAAAATATATTGAGTTTTTTCTATCTCTCTGGAATTTGGTACGTTACAATGACTTTAGGATCTTATTACATGGGCAGGCACCACTCCAGTGATGGCCAAGAGCAAAGGACTGATCTCTGTGGATATAAAGGAGCAGCACACATGCAATAGCAGGACTGCACCAGTGTCCTTGCTGAAATCCTTGTCTCTGATACACTCACATTTTATCAGTATTACTCCCACATGAATTCACTGGCTGCCACAGCAGCTTCTCTCTGGTTAACATCTCTCAGCAGTAACCAGTGAGTAGTTTCATTTGTTCTTGGATGAAAACTAGTTTAAAAGGCATTATCCCAGAATTAATTTTAGTTGCAACCAAGGTTTATAGAAAAGTACTTAGCTTCTCTGGAATTATGAAAGTGTCTCCACCTTATCCTGCCAAAAGAATAGGATAAACGACATGGGAACAGACTGGTTTGGGACATACTTTTTTTAAAATTTGCTTCAGTTGTACTTTAGCTTCTGGGAATTCAAAGAGCTGGCATTGCCCTAGGAAGCCCTAAATGCTTTGGGATATGGTTCTCTGAGATACCATCTCTCTCCCTCATGATCCTGCCATGGTTGAGATCAGCCAGTTTGATGGTAAGGTCCTGGGAACTTGCGTCTCAGCTTGTTTTACCAGAACTGGGTTTTCTCAACTGTGCAAGGGCAATGTGAAGGCAAAGGTTTCCAGTTGGACTGTTTTGAGAAGAGGCAGTTGACAATCTGGGGTACACAATGCTCTTTTTAAATCCTGACCTGTAGGACTTGTAGCAAAGCTGTAATGGGCAGTTCAAGTGCTTGTGGTGAGTTTATTTAACATAAGGATAGTGACCACTTTTGTTAAACCAGCATAAATAAAAAACAAAACCAGCTTTCCTGGCTGGAAAGGAGGTGGAGAAACGTTTTACTATAGGAGAAATTAGGATGCAAACCCTGAGACAGGCCCTGATGTAGTGGCTAACTTGGCATGTGATTCCAGGTGTGTTACTGCTCTCCCCACTGTCAAGTATGGTGATCTACACAGTTTTCATGCCTTTATCAGTGTTGAAAGTCGGAAAACTGACAAATGGAAAAGGGCTTCTCTTTAACTCTGCTGCAGTGTGTTAGCAGTGCCACCGACTGCTCTGCACAAAGACCCATGAGATCAAGAGAGGCCACTTTTATTTCCACTTTCTCACAGATAATGATGGGTCAAACTCAATGCAAAGTAAAACTGTGCTTTTAAAAAGGATGCACAGGATTTATCAACAAATCAGGGTGATTAACTTATTTATATTATCTATGTTACTTTTAAAGACTTAAAAGCATTTTGAGGGTATATATTTAGATGTGTCAGGAACATGAATATTTCAGAAGTCAAGTCTGTATAAATACCAAAATAAAAACAAACAGACCTGAAACCACTATTTAAGCAACACTACTGCTGGGACAGAGTCTTCCAACCATATTTATTGCAAACAGTTTTTCCCTCTGAGTATCAGCCTGACACTATCTACATTCAGTGGGACTTTATCTAAGGTAAATCAGTCAAATCACTCTTGTAACAGCAGGATCAGCATCTGGCTGTAAATGGCAATGCTCCCCAGTGGTGTGCACAGTAGGAGGTAAGAAATTAAGGGGTAGTAAGGGGTCAATGGTAACTTTTAAATATTCTTCAGAAGGCTGGGGAAATACCACTGTCTTTGCTCATAGTGTGCAGCATACACCTTATACCCACCCCAAACATTTTGGAAATTCTTGTCATCACTTCTTTACTAGAATACCACACAGCACAAATGATGGTAACAGGCACTCAGTTACAGAGTAAGTGACTGACTTTTTAAAATGCTCACTGGGATCCTCTTCCACAGAGGAGAGAAGCTGCTGATCCCTGATTAGGCATTCTGGGCACTTCAAAGAGAAGGTTGTTCTTGTGGTTAAATGACACAGGCACCAAAATCCCCAAGCACATGTGCAACTTCCCTGGCTTCAACTCTGCACCTCCAGGGAACGTAGGCCAAAAAGGATGTGAGACCAGCCAAAAAAAGAGGTGTTCTTGGCTCGAGAGAACACTTTGCACCTATTCAGAAAGAGTGTTTGGAAGGTTTTTCACAAATGTAGGCAAGCACCTCACTCAGGCTGTGGGCAGGCAAAGTATTTGTAGAATTCTTTTAAGCACGTATCTTCAGATCATGCTCCTCTCACTGGGAATAATTACAAACCCCCATGGATGTCTACAGAGACTCAAATAAAAACACTGGGCAACGTGAAAACAGCTGCTTCAGGGGTCAAAATAGTTCTCGGTTGCTTAGTTATAAAAAATTCCTGTAGCAAGGACAATTTTGCGGAAGAAAAACCTAGCACTTCTCTGTGGAAAGGAAATACTCCATTCCTCAGCTTTTATTCTAAATCTCTGCATGCCAGTGTTTAGTTGTTACTCTTGGAGAACACATTATCTGTGGTATCATTGGTGTGATATAAACTTGCACTGCTTTAAATTCTAAATGCAAGAAGTAGAAAACATTCACTTCATTAATTTAGTTTTTTCAAATCTGAATTTCTTCCCCACCTAACCATCTACATATGGGTGGTTATAAGCCACCTACAACACAGACTTCCACAGTTTGAGTGAAAATAGGTTAATATATCCATAAACTTCCAGTTTATACCTTTCTTCTCAGACAACAGGTTGTTTTTTTCATCTTTGTATCAAACTTCAGATGTTTCCTGTCTTTTTCCTTATGCAATCAATGCAACTGCTACACCAGACCACTAGCAAAAAACTCAAGGAGCATATGAATGTTTTTTGGTTTAACATGCTAACCAAAAGAAACCTGATTTGCAGTTGGAAGAGATGGTTAATGATCTTAAAAAATTATGAACCACTACAAGAAAATTCACTGATTCAAGAATTCCTGAAGCCTGCGGAAGCTCTTCAATAGATTTAAAAGGGCTTTGGAGCAGATCCTACATTTCAAAATAGGACTACTGTGTATTACACATGGAGTAATGAACGAGATGTACCTCTCAATAAATATAAAATCTGAGGGGTGATTATTTTAAAAGAGAATTTGCTCCGTAAGCACCCTAGTTCTACCCTTTTCTGCAATTTTCTCCTTGATTTATATATGGTTATATTTATTTTAACACGTTTATAAGCTTACTTGACAGAAAAAGAGTCAATAAGGCTAAGTCTTAGAAGAGAGCAGTGAATGGGTCATGACACAAACTTAAAAAGTTAAATGCTGTAGAGAATCTCTATAAGGAAGTATCACTGTCCATTCCAGGCACACTAGTGACTGCCCAACACATCCATTTTCCTGTGCCTTTTAAATTTTTTCTTATTCTATTTGTAAAAGCTCTGTGATGCTCAGTGCTGATCCATCTTTTAAGAACATGGAATTACACCCACTTGCTTTTGTGCAGGAATTACAATAAACTTCCTCTAGTTCAGTAGTTTCTCTGCCTCCAGCTTCTGTTAGGAAAGGGAGTTGGTGTTATTACAGTGAAAGAACGTAGGTACCTCAGCTGCCTTAGACATGATCAGCTAATAATTAATCTCCAGAGCTGAGGAAATCTTTTATCAGTATTTGTTATTTGTTTGGCGTTTCTGGTTTATCACAACCCCCCCATGTCACTGCAATAAGAAGCTCAAATTCCTGTACATTCATGTACTGCTTGACCTGGACAAATAGTTTTACACAATATTTCAAAGGCTCTATCACATATTATTTATATTACTTTGTTAGAAGACAGGTCTCCATCCTCCTCATACAGTTCCACTGCTATTTAATGTGCACAACTTCTGACTTTAAAAGAGTTTAAGTGAAAAACCTCACTTAATTATCCAAACAATAGTCCAGCTCCTATTCTTTCAACATAAATCCAAGCAACTAACTTTGTTAGAGTAAGAATCTGAAGTCTGGTGATAAAATTTCTCCTGGTCCCTAGCTAGTATTAATTATAGTTAAACCTGGACATGGAAAGCTTGGAATAATTTTGTGTCTCTTCTTTCAGATCACAGAATGCAAATAAGATCCAGAAATAACTTTTCTATTCCACAGCAGCTGGCAAAGTCAGGTGTTAAGATTGGCTTTTACCATATGGTCACAGCGACTACTAAACAGTATAAATTTTTTGAAGTAACAGCTTGCCAGTTCTATAGCAACTTGGACTATAGTTCCTGTTTTTATAAACTTCCAACCTGTATAAGTTAAGCCCATTTTTATTGTCAATACTCTTCAAATTTAACATGATGCCAACTGAAAATTTTTCCCTTAATTCTTACATTCCCAGAAACTACTAGAAGATGAAAAAAGAGAAGCATTTAGCTTCATTTTTAGACCATTTTTTTCTTCAGTTTGCCAACTCTTGTAAGCTTGCTTCAGCTTTTTGTTTTCTTGAGTATGTTTGCCACACATGCATGAGGACACAGAAGAATCAATAAAAGACAGTTAACACAGGTTTAGAACAGCTCCTGCCTGCCAAGGCTGTGCTTAGATTGACAGAGTCAACAAAAGCACAGATGGAGCAGACTAGGACACCTGCAAACTCTTACTGTTGGCTATGGGCCTTCATTCAGTAAAAGAAATCAGAATTTTTGCAATGTGAAGCATCTGATAGACCACCTGAAGTCACCGGAGCTGCAGCTGATTGCGACCACCACTGTCCCACCCAACAAAGCATTTCTGCTTAACTTCAGGCACGTGTGCTTGTGACTAACATTTCCACAAGCACCTGGAGTCCTGCTCCTGCACTCTTCAGTTCGTGCCCTGGCCAGCACAGGGACCTGCAGTGCCACCCTTCAGGGCACTGACAGCCCTCCCCAGCCTCTCCTGGCCCCCAGCCCACGCCCCCTGCACAGGGCTCCAGGCTCTCCAGCTCCGTCCTTTGCCTTTAGTCTCAGCCTCCCAAGCTACACTGGGGAGTGACTCCAGCCCTGGCCCTGTGTCCCAGACTGACATCAGACCTGCACTGCACACAGCTTGTCACCTGGATGGCTCCCACCTTGCAGCTTCCCTTCCATCATGTCTTTGGCAATCCCTCCTGGAGAGACTTTGGACCCACGTCGCAGCCTTGTCGCCACTCCTGTCTCTGTCCCCTTTTGCTCCTGACTGGATTCTCTGGAAGGATGCTGGACCTGGTTACTTTTTTCCCTTGTCTGGGATAGTCAATAGACCCTGTTCTGTGCTCTGCTCAGGTGCTGTGGGACTGCATCCTGCTTGGAGAGGGCAGTGCCTGTGTGGGGTCAGCCTTGGCTCATGTTCAGGGAACAGGCAGGCCCTGCAGCTCCCTGACACTTGGAGGGGTGGTTCAGTCAATAAAATCAACCATTTTCCTTGAATTCACTGGGGTTTGGATCAACCCATGGGAAGTTGCATTTAAGACAATGGGAGTATTTGCAGTCTGCAAGATGAGCCCTTCAGTCTCACCAAGATTCCCCACAAAGTGCAGAACTTTGAGTGCTCTGCAACAAAAATGAGAAAACCCAGGCATACCAGGTGCAGTGCAGGGATCCCTGTTCACTTGTGCTACTTCAACTCCTTTAAAATATGAACATACCTTTCAAAGTGCAGAGAAGGCAAATTGGCTAAATAAAAAATAAATCTATTTTCAGACACAGAAAGAAAGACTGTTTTATGAAATGAACTTCGTACCATTTCTATTTAAAAGGCACAGAGTAATTTTGCAGAGATATAGGACCTCTGTCCTAGAAAACCCCATTCTCTGAGGAAAATCTCTTCCAGTGCAAAGTGCTGGAATCATTCTTCCAGCAAAAAACAGGGATGATATAAAAAAATGGAGGGAAGGAAGGGGACACAGTAGAATAATATGTTATACTGATTATCTACTCACACAGAGGCTATCTCAATGGAAGTTTATTAAATGTGACAGTTTTCTGGCTCATAAGCCATCTGGAATTGTCTGACCATGGTCACACTATTAAATTATCGCAGCCTCCAAAACATGGTGACCACAGGGTGACCACATCAGAACTCCAATTGGAATAGTTCCTGGCCTGTGCCAACCCCTGAGCCGCGACTGGGAAAATGCAATTGGTCCAGATAAGAACTTTAAAGAATCTCTTTCAACAATAAATCCAAGAAAGCTCAGTGTGAGAAAGGTCCCTGAAATGAATTAATTCACCTGTAGAGCAGTAGCTCCAGCCTCTGAGGAATTTCTCTTACACTACAATCCAATGGCTAAAATGGTGGAGCCATAATTTTGCTGACTCCTCTCTGTTACATTTTGAAGCCATGGAAAGATTGAGCCTGCAGAATCCCATGATAATAACTGACACTCCCCAGCACAGAGGATACACATTCTTCTTGACCTGTCCAGCAGAAAAGTCAGAGGATTTGGTCCATCAGTGCCTCACGTCCTGGCTGGCCACCTGCCTGTGTGATCAGAACCCAGGTAACTACAGGCCCCACTGGGAACCACACCTCAGGCTCGGCCAGAACACAGACTGCTTCTCCTCCAGCAAGGAGAACAAACCAGATGGGTTGGTACATCTGATAGTGGTGAATGCTACATCTGCAAAGGTGTCAATCAACACATTTTAAGGATCAGTGACCCCTTTAATGGCTTCTCCAAAGTTAATGGAATGACACTCAAAAAAAAGCAGAATCAAGCCTGCTGAAATTCTTGTTTTGCACAAATATAACTCGGTGTAACATCTCCTCATGCATGTGGGCTTCCTTTGAAAACTGAGGATTAAATAGTTACCTTCTTTAAATTTTGCTTTATGGTTGTACTGTCTCTCTCCACCACCTTCATCATTTCTTGGCTTGCCATGTACAAGATGTTGGCTGCAGAAAGAGAAACAGGCAATAATGTAAATACACAGCAAAACTTTTAGAAAAAACAATACAGACACAACTCTGCAAAAAATGCAGGGCAACCAGAGCAGTCATCATCTCAACAATCCCATGGAAAAGAATGCCACTGACAGAAAGAGCAGTTTTATCTCACCTAACCAAATGGTTAAATGGCATACAGATGGAATTAAGTCACCTCCTATTAATTAAATCCATAATTAATGGAAAGGATCTTTGGATTGTAACTCTATCCATTTATCCTACAGACTTCTAGATCAACCCATGGTGATGACTCTCTCTCCCCTGACCAGAGAAAGACCTCTAATGACTAGCTTTCACTACACCCTTTTAGAAAGGTAAAGGTAAGTATGATAAATCACCCATGAAGGGTTTTCTAGACTGGGTTTTAAATACAAAACATACATTACAAGGCATCATTAATCAGTAGATGATTAAATTATTGACATCTCAATATGCAAGTCATTCAAATATTCAACACAACAAATAGTAAGAACAATGGCAACTACAAATACGTGGTTTTCCTGCATAAAATGGATGGTACCTGCCCAGTCAGGACTGGATTGGACACCAAATGTCTAAGCCTTACCTTTCTGGAATGTAAAGTATTAAAAATGGCTCAGTGCAATTTATTTTGAGTTGATCTGCATGATACTGTCTCAGAGACATAAATGATTGAGTCTAATGTTTGGACATCTAATTAATTTTATGAAGTCTTGAGTTCTGGCATATCCCATGTATGTTAGACAGCAATGGGAACTACGCGCTTCTGAAAAGTGGGTTGGTTTGTCTGCATGCCTAAATACTCACCAATTGTAACGTTCTGACATAGAAGGATTACACTGTGTCTACGTAGCCTGACTTTTTCTACAACAGAACCTACAGAAGCTCAATGTACAGTCCAAAATCTGGCTTTGAACAAGCACTGTAGATTATGAGTTCTACTGCTACAACAAACCTCATGTATTCAACTGCAGAATCAGGAGTTGCTCCATGCATTATGTTTCCAGAATATGAGAGGACCTTCAAAAGGTGTTTTAATAAGGGCTATCCATTTCTGTCATCAGTGCTGTACTGAAGAAATGTGAAGCTAGCCAAAGAATTAGCACTTGTTTTATCTCTCTTTTGGACTAGTCAGCTTACTGGGCTAATAAGATGGCCAAGCCTCTCCTGACCTCTGATCACAGAGACATTCATAACCTATATGTGGTAATAAAGGACAATATTCTTTCTTATGAGTTTACAAAACCAATGTGGCTAAATTATCTAAAAGCATTTCAATTTCTAGGTCTTAGAATGACTGAAAGTATTTTAAGATACTAAATTCTCTCCTGAAAAACAGGAGAAAACAGAAAGATTCTGACAATTTTTAAAATCTGGACCAACGAAGTTTTGTGCACAAGTAGTTAATGACAGTGTTGGATCTGATGCTGCTTTGAGGCAGGAATAAAACATTCTCACACTGTGAGATAGGGGAGGAAATGGCAATCACATAGGTCTTTGGTGGTGACCAAAACATGGAGTTGGCTGAATTCCAGCAGTGCTCTAAGGAAACAGAATGCCACCAGAGAGATGAGTGATGGCACTGGAGAGCAAATGTTAAAAGACAAAGCCAATGCTCTCAAATGAAGAAAAAAATCCTAGAAAGTAGTATCTACTTCTGAGCCAGCCAAAAAAAGATGCAATGCTGTTGTATGCCTGCAGAACTCTGCCTTCTTCAATTAAACATTGAATTCAGCTAATGCAAGTTCTTCCTTTCCTAGACAAGATGAAAAGGTTGTCATAGACAATCCAGCAAATTTGCTGGTCCTATCCTGCTCTCCTGGGCAAAGGGTTCTCTGTGCAGTTTCATGTCTAGCAACCCAGTCATCTAACCCTGTGGTACAGCTGGCAAAAGTCTGGGCATCTACAGCATTGTTGAGTTCACATCCTGACACTGGTCATTGTCTTCTCAGTTCAGCTCCAAACAGATGAATTACTCACCTTGTTTTTAGAAGGACACACATCTTTGAATGCATCTTCAAAAATCTTCTAGGAAAAACTTAAATAAGAGATAGCAAAGACAATTGGAACAAGTCCAGAGGAGAGTCACTAAACTGATCACAGGGCTGGAGCACCTCTCCTGTGAAGACAGGCTGAGAGAGTTGAGGCTGTTCAGCCTGGATGAGAGAAGGATTTGGGGAGACTTTATAGCACTTTCCAGTATCCAAAGGGGTGGCAAGAGAGATGGAGAGAGAATTCTCACAAGGGCATGGAGTGACAGGACAAGGGGGAATGGCCTTAAGCTCAAACAGGGCAGGTTTAGATTGGATATTAGGAAGAAATTCTTTACTGTGAGGGTGATGAGGCTCTGGCACAGGTTGCCCAGAGAAGCTGTGGGTGCCCCATCCCTGGAAGTGTCCAAGACCAGGCTGGATGGGGCTTTGTGCAGCCTGGTCTAGTGAAAGGTGTCCCTACCCATGGCAGGGGAGTTAGAACTGGCTGATCTTTAAGGTCCTTTCCAACCCAATGCATTCAGTGAGTCTACAATGAGGAATTCCATAAGGTAAGTAATTCATTTCAGATTGAGGCCTGTTTCTAATGTGGTACCTATGACTTTAGTGCTCAGAACTCCTATCTATAGCTGAAGATATCTGTCTGTCAAAAGCCCTGCTCTGTGTCAGAAGGCAGGATATAGAGGGCAGCCCTTGCTACTCTAAGCACTGGTCCTTCAGGTAACCAAGGTGGCTCACAATGGATTTACAAGATTTCACAAAGCACTAAGTGCAAGAGCCTGGATTTGGCAGGGTATCTGAGGCAACAGAACTTGTACCAAACGCACTACATGAAGATCTTGGTATGTCAAAACTTCTACTTTCCAGCCCAGAATGAGGTTCTTGTTAGCAGGCCACAACAGATGGCACACCTGCAGTCACAGCTTCTGCATTACCTGGCAGTATCTGCAGTGGATGGAGGGCAGGGATGACAACACTAGTGGCCATCAGTGCAGAATCTGACAGATTCAACACCACTGGGACTCTGCAGGCAGCTCTCCACCCCCAGTTCAGTCATACAGTGGGAACAATAAGTACTGCCCTGCTCCCCTTCTCCCATCTCCCTGGTTCCTCTGTCCTATCTCCTGTTCTCAGTGAGGTCTGCTCATAGTTCTGGGTGGCTTGTGTGTTTTTTTCAGTAAATAATAAGAATTGAAGTGGAATTCATACACTTAGTAAACTGAGATTAGTCACAGAGATCCTAAAATCATAAGACAGCAAAGGCAGTAAGGGCAGTACTTCAAAAGGAAATGTCTCTGAAGGTTTGGGTACTGTGCAAGAAAGGGAACCAGGAAGGCAGGATTAAGCTAAACCGGATGAACAGCAAGGTTCAAGAGTCTATTTCAACCAAACAGGAATCCTTCAAATTTTGGAAACATGATCCTAGGGAAACCAATAAACAGGAACTTAAACTTCAGCAGGCGTTAAGTAAGAGGAAATTGCAAAGAGCAAAAGTAGGTTTCCAAGAAAAAACATTAAAGGATTTAAAAATAAACAATAAAATATTCCTTAGGTATATCAGAAACAAGAGGCCTACGACAGAATTTGTACAGGCTAAGGGAGCAGCTAAGGAAGATAACAACGCTGCTTGGAAGATAAATGACTTTCCTTTATGGCATCCAACTTTCTTGTTCAATACATTCAGGAGGTTTCTGCTCTCTGTATTCTTTTTCTGGCATTAACAATTTCTCTTTGAGTAGTGAGATATCAAGAAGTAGCAACCGTGGAGAATACAGAACATATCAGGGCTAGAAGGTATATTTAAGAGTTTGAAAGAACTCTAAATAGAGAATTGATAAGTTAATAACAGTCTTGCTACACAAGAATCACCCTGTCCTATGGGTTTGGGAGAAGAAAATACTATCTAATTGCTACTAATTTCACAAAGAAAAATAGCGTTTTACTGATCTGTAAATTCTTCAATATACATAACCAGATGACAAAAATTATAGGTCTTTTAAACACTATCTCACATATCACACAACAAATTTTGGCTGGAATTAAACACCTGTAAAATGAAAGATTGTAATATGATAAGGAGTTTGGAAGCAAATAAAAAAAATAGGCTTAGATAATCTGGTCTTCATATCAACAAAGAAGGTCTAGATTCATCACAATTTTAAAAATAATAAATTTATAATAATAAAACTTAAATAAATAATAATAAAATAATACAATTTGAAATTTAGTTTAAAAATCTCTAAATAATCATTGAACACACCTGGCAAACTGATCATTTCTGGGATGGATTAAGTCACTTCTCAAGATGACTCTATTTTCAGTGATAAAACCTTAAGACCTTAACCTGAATTGAGGTGGAATGAATTCTGGCCTAAGACTCCAGTCCACCTCGATATTAAAACAATGGGTACTGTATTTCTTAATGATCTGGTAAACGGATAAATACTTCATTGACAGCATTTGCATAGGACATGATGTTAGTCAGTTTGTGAGGAACAGGCAGTGAGAATGTGAGAGATCCAATGAGAAGAGAGAAAAAAAGTCAATGCACTAATGAAGTTCAAATTAAAGAAATCAAGATACGTGCAGAAAAAAAGAACCGAGTATTTTTTTCCATTACAAGCATATAAATCAATGCAAAGAATGGAACTGGAATGATTCCACCCCAGATGACTGGTGTGCACTATCCGCATTAACTCAGAAGTTTAATCAGGCCATGTACTAAGTTTCATAAATAGGAGGAGGAGGGTGATACAGAATTCTACAGAACTCACACCGTGTGACCACACCTGAGGAACTGTGTATGCTGTAAGCTGACAGCCACAACCCGAGGGACACTGCAACACTGAGAATGGTGGGGAAAACAATCAAAGAAGTACAGTTAAAGATCCGTTGCCATCATGTTCGTGATACTTCATGACACACTGGTTCTCCCTCTCTTACAGCCCAATATATTTAAATACAAAACAATAAAAGGAAGTACTTTTTAATGTCATGTGCAATTAATTACGAACCTTGCTGCCCCCGGAAACGGATCCACACACATATTTGACGCATTCACTTTAAGTGTGTTGCCCTGAGCTCCTCTAATTGCAAACACAGTTAATACAATTAATCTTAGGGCAAATCTCCACAAAGGCCAGGTAACTTATACTTACATCAATTTCTCCTTTTAGGTACCATTCTCTATGTCTGCTACTATTGTTTCCTGGTTTCCTGTGGATATGTCCAGTGGCTCATGTCTCTTGAATTTTACCAGTGCAGGCTTTCAGCTCATGCCAGGGTGTCTCTCCCTCTTCAACAGCAGAGCTGCACCTCTTTCTGCCCTCGTACCTCTTTGTACGTATGAGAATCATGCCTCACTTTACAACACATTAACCCACATGAACTTGTGACCTACAATATTCCCATGACTTTTTCTTGTGGAACTATTGCTTAACCTGTAATTCACCATCCTTGTAAGAAACTTATATACAGAACAATTTGAGTCTTTAAGGAATGACAGCAATCTCCTCTCCTTGCCCCCCAGCACTTCTCTTAGTTTGTGAAGGTCACTTTGATCCTGTCCCTCTCCAGCACATCTGCAGCATATTTTAGCACGGTGCTATCTGTAACCTTTGCAAGCACATACTGTATTCTGCCACTCACGTCCCTAACACAGCTACTGAATACTAAAGGAATGAAGATAAGACTGTTACAAAACCCTACTACATACATCGTTCCAGTTTCAAAAATCTTCCTGAATCCCATTTTCCACACAGTCATGTATCTGTCTAGTAGATGTTTCAGGTATGTCATATCACCCAAACTTTGTTAAAAGAACATAATGGGAGACGCTATAAAAATTTTTATTAAGGTCAAAATATCCTAAATCCACTGCTTCCCTCTAATCCACATTACTGTAAGATGTTTAATGTCTGTGGAAAGCTATATTTAAAGATATACAATTATAAAGCAGGAACAGTAACCTTCTCTCTTGCTGCTGTGGAATGTCAATCTGGGCTTCTTCAGAAAAGCTATTTTTCTCAAAAGCTAAGTCACAAGTTCAGGGAGAAATCTCTCTGCTATTTCCTAATGCTATACTCTGCTAACCTTGGCATTTTTTGAATATTTAGTTCTTTCCTTTTCAAAAAACTTTTTCTGTTTCCTTATTCCATGAATACCAAGCTGCTTTTTCTAAGGAAATAACTCAGAACTTACTTCTTTTGTGTGCAGTTAGAAAGTCATCTCAAAAGCCTTTCAAGGACTGTTACTTTGAGCTTTTCAGCAGCTCTGAAAATCAGGTTGTGAACTGGGCACAACCAGAAGCTGACACAAAATGAATGGCCCCTGAAATCTTTCACTAGGCTTTGAAGAGGAAGGCTGTCCTGTGAGATCACCTTCTCAGTGTTTGCTACCTTGTGTTACAGTCTCTGGGAAGATTTCCAACCTGTGCCAATGCTTGCTTTAGCAGGAAATCTCTAGGTATTCCCAGAATCATTACCAAGAGTCCTGGAAAAACATATTTATTGGGTTTGTCATGATTTCAAGTAGAATATAAAATGCAATGCAGAGCCCACATAATGAACTTCCTGCGTGATGAAGCTGTTTCATCCCAACCTGCAGAACCAGTCACTGCACAAAATAAAGCACATCCAGAAACCTGCAGGACTGTGGTTCAAAATGCAAACATAGGGAATGCACATAATGGACTGTGTGGAAGCTCTGCTGGAGTTGTGACCTCAGTGTCCATGCTGGATTAGGGTGAGTGTGTAGCTTCAATCTGTTTGGCTTTCACCACTAGTCTCCCACACTCACCGAAGAAAGAAATATCCAGGGTTCAGTAAAGGTAAAAGAAAACTGAAATTACTGTTCTGAAAAATCATTATATGTGAAAGATAAGACTGTGGGACGAAAGGTCAGGAGGCCTGGAATTTTTCTGAACTATCACTGAAATCCTCTGAGACCCTGCGCAAATTACAAAATCTCTATGTCTCAGTTTTCTCATTTTAAAAACATGCTTCAGGCTGCTATGACAATGAAGTGTGTTTTGTAGACTGTCTTAAAAATACTTGCAAGTGAAAAACGTTGTGTAAAAATGTCTATTAATTAGTCCTTGAAAAATATATTTATCAGTAATGAAATTTAGAGCCAAATTCATCATGTTCCCTTAGAATTGCCCACCACTACCCTGAACGTTGCATTTTACAGCGATCAAGTAATGAAATCTTCACAGCTATCCAACAAAGAAAGCCTCAAAAACAGAGCCAAGGGTTAGCCTGTAAGTACCCAAAGTCAAGACATGCCTCTGTGAGAAAACTTCTTGTTGAACTTAAAATCCTTCTCTGAACTGGCTTAGTGAAGACAACACAGGAGGCTTGGAGGACCTAATATTGCACCCACATGTTTCTGCATATAGCTTTTAGCAGGAATGCTTGAAGTGGCAGTGCTAAATATTTGAAGGATGAGAACTGTCCTGTAGTCTGAAATTGGCGTATCTTCCATCAGTGCCTAACTGATACTTAGTTCACCTGAAATAAGCTGATCCTGCCATAAAATGAAGGTGTATGCAGCAGCTGCCTGAGCTTTACAAGTTATGCACTTGAAGAGCTTCCTCCCAAAAGCAAGCCAGTTCTACCCTGCTGAAGGAGGGACTTCACCAGTGATAAACCATGAGAACATTCAGTGTCTGAAGAACCCCACCACAGCACAGCTATGATGGGATGTGTAAATGAGATGAGCACCACTTACATCGGTTCTTTTGGCAACTTGGACATTCAGACCCTGAAATGAGGAGGGAATTCTCATGGATGTGACTGTGAGTGCTCCACAACTCCAGTCACAGACACACACAGTGGCTTGAAAGCTCTTTACTGGGCAAGGATGGTTTCTCTCCTGAAAAGACTTTGGAAGAAAGGAACAAAAACTATTTTTTCTCATCCTTTGCCTGCATGGCAAAAACCCATTACCCCCGCACTTTCAACTCCTATCTAGGAAACAGGCTCCTAAAGATTTGGCTTTGAACCAGCCAAGGATTTCTAGGAAAAGAACATTTAGAAGCTCTTTAGCTTTTCCTGTAAACATCTTTTTGCTTATTCAATATGTTTATTTGGTTTAACAGTCTAAAGCAAATTTGAGTGGGCTTTGTTCTTAATTTTCATGGTATAATCCCATTCCTTCAAATCTGTACTTTTGCATGTACTGGACTGATGCATGATGAGTCAGCCTGAGTCAGTGGGATACTCCGAAGCACAGAAGGTGAAGCTTATAACATGAATTTTTCCAGTATCACGGCCTTTGTAAATATTCCTTCATGTGGGTTTGTTTCTCACAAAACAAACAAAACAATGTGGTTGTAAACCTACAGAAACTGGCCAAGGTACCTGGTGACAGCTGTAGAACCCAAAGTGTTTTTATTACGTTCTATTTAATCTCAAGTTGCCTATACCCCTTGTAATTCATAACCAGGTCACCAAGATTTAATAACACAAAAAGCTAGTGTTAATTAACCATCATGAACAATTAGGTCTTAGAGCTTAAAAGTGAAATCAAAGTTTAAACAGACAAATACCATGTTTATTGTGTTTTTAACACATAAATACCTTCTTAAAATGCTGTAACTTTTTATATGCAGATCTTTTATATACACAGATTACCCTGAAAATGGAAGCCCCTCATTTATTCCCAGGTCAGGCTTATGAAATTTACTGCCAACTTAGCTTCTCCCCATGATCCTGCCAATGACCTTTTTCCTGCCCTGGTAGGATCATTCCCTCTCCATGGATTAAAGGTGATTAAGGATCAGTGTCAGTTCAGTCTCATACATTTGCTAAGCAGAGACGACAAACTGTGCCAAAATGTGTTTGATTTATTTGTGGGGGTTTTGTGATAGAGGAACACTGATTGGGCTCAAATCAAGGATCCAGAAAAGAAAAGAGTGCTTTATATCATTGGTAGCTCTTTAACCCAAAGTGTCACAGCAAGGACTTAATATCCTTCAGCTAAATTATTAGTTTTCATGAACAATAATGACTGAAATCAATCAAGCTTTTCAGTGCTTCGGGTTATTTAATCACCAATTCAAGCAGCCAGTTGTTAGATGAATACCTGTATCTATTGAGCTGAACTTCAAACACATTGATACAGCCACAGTGCAGCCAAGTAAACAATGTGTGAAATAGAAAATTTCCCGACTTTTAAGAAATGCATGTCTAGAATTATTATTATTGTTTTCTAAAGATTTTAGAACTGTATTCTAAACCAATTTCTTGTCCGTTGATTCTATGGGTATCAACAGATCTATGCTAGAACTTGGGAAGTTGTGTGAATTTCAGGGAAGAAACACATTTCTAACTCAGGACAGATAAACTTTATACTTGATTCTTGAAGCAATACAGAGATTTCCTGTACTTGGACTGAAATATGTATTTTTCCTCAAGTCTTTAAACTTCTTGCTTGATTATTGAATATCCAAAGATTTGCCTGCTTATTTGCAAGAAAAAGATTAGATTAGGGCTAAATTAATCATAAACTCACACTAAAAACTGAGGGGTCACACTATGTTGTCTGTGGAAATTCAAGATGATTTGGAACTATGTCTTTATGGAAAGAAGTCTTGAAAAAAATGACTTACAGATGGCACACATATCCATAAAATATAAAAGGTTATGTATTTCTGACTTAACCCTGATAAACTTTCAGAGATACACATGCCCTTGATTAATTTAAAAACAGCTCTGTGTTGTAGTGCCATGACTAGAGCTCATTCTGTGTAGTTTGCTCTGTAGTCTGTATCTTAATTACAAAAAATGATACTGTGTTCTTTGCTGGGCTAAGGAAATGAATTTACTGTGATGGAAAGAATAGACAGAAAGAGATGCCATACTAATGAAACAAGGGACAATAACAAAGGAAAACAAATCCTTTTCAACTTCATTGGCTAATGATTTTCAGGAAATCATCGGAATAGTTCCTTTTCCAACATAAATGAGTGGTTGTGAAGATAGCCCCAATCTAGACAATTTAATGGATGCACACACATTCTTTAATAGCTTGTTCATCAGACAAAAATAAACATAAAACTACAAAGGGTTACCCGAGCTCACTTCATTTCCCTACTGCTGCTGGCTTTAGATTATGTTGACTCTATCAACAAGATTGTGGTTGTAGGTGTAAATTTATTAAGTCCCACACATTAAAATATTGTTCTATTTTATAAGTTAGTAGGAGCTATGCTCTGGAATGGATACAGGGAGAAACACAAAGCCAAATTTTTACTTCAAGGTCCAGATCGTACAGTTTCAGCAGCATCAACCTTGGAAGAACATACTGTAAGAGTTTCTAGAGTGGACAAATTCAGAGGAAAGGACGAGCATGGCCCTGCCTTCATGATGCCTCCCAAATGCAAATCTGGTGCCTCTACTCAGATCAACCAACCCCTCAAGGAGATGAATACAGAGACTGGAGAGACACCTCACACTGTCTTGTGAAGGTCACACATTCTGAGACACTGTCTTTTTTCACTAAGTAATTAATAAACTTCCTTTAGCTAGAACTGGAGGAGTTTATAAGAGATCAGTGATCCCCTTGTGACTGTAGTGCAGGCTGTGGGTATTCTCAGTAATTCTGTAGGGTATCCTAAGACTCTGCAGCACAAAAAGTTTTATGACCCTTCCCGTCCACCCTCACCCACCCACTACTTCTGGCCCCCTTGATTCTGTTCTCCACCTACAGGAAACCTATGCTTTACATACTTAAAAAAAATTCTTATGTATTCCATTAGCTTTATTTTTCCAGGTTGAATGTCAGTCAATTAATTTATTTTTCAGTAAAACAACACTTTCCAGCTGGTCTCTGTCCTCCCTTGTGTTTGAGGCCTTTAATGAAAGACAGCTCACTATTGATTAAAAGCCACAAACCTGAAGTGCAACCAGACCCAGAAGAGAACTCTTCAGTTATTAAAAAATCTTTTGCAAATCATTTGTAATATAAAGGAATATTAAGAAGTAGAACAACATGTGAAAGGAAAGCCATTTTACACCACACAGGTTACAACCCATAACAGTAAGAACTTCTCAGAGACAAGAAATTAGCAAGAGAGGACAAAGACACTGGAAGTCAAGAAATATTTAGAATTCTCTTAACAAACTATCACCAAAATTTAGAGCTACATAGTTACTCTTTGTAACTACAAAAGCCTCAGATCTTTAAGCCTTTACCTCAAAGAACGATGCCTTTACTAACTGGCTGACTTTTCTACTGCAGAATTTTTGCCCATTTCTTGGAAGCACTTTGTTCTGACTATTGCTGGAACTGAGAGACCAGGCAAGATGGACTTTGGACCTCATTCCAGCTATTATTTCCTTTGTAAGTCAATAGTATATCTCAGTATGATAATGTTTATATTCATCCAATTTTGAACTAATTTTTCAGCAATATTTGCACTATCTCTCAAGAAAACAACTTCTCATTTAGTACTGTATTATTACAAGTACTGAACATCAGTTCTACTAGACTCAATATAAAAAACTGAAGAGTGGCTACAACTTACTTATTCCACATTTCTTACATAAAAGTCTGAGCAAAGCTCTTTATTAGTTTGCCCTTCTCTAACATTAGAGTCTTACAGGTTTACTCTTAAACCCAGTGCATAGTATAGTTCTCTCAGACATGACTTGATGGTTTGGGAAATGATGGGGCATTTCATTGTACTTTCATCAAGTACTCACTGGTCATAGAAAGATCTACTCAGTTGTTCCATAAATGCCAGGTTGTAAAGCATGTATTTCCACACTGGCTTGCTTTTGATAGCCCTTTGTCTCTTCACTGATCAACAGCATTGTAAAAAGCCTTTCCTGCTCTATCTTACCCTTCTGCCAACACAAAACGCACCTTCTCAGCTCCTGCTTTGACACTTGTGAAGTCAAACTTCCACAGCCTGTTTTCTTACAACTGGTCTCCAACAATTGAACTGTTGTTGCTTTTGCAGGTACAAATATAGGCTATACCTGCACCACTGTATGAAACGGAGCCAGGAACTATTCTGAGGCCCTGCGGCCATGTGGAATAGAATGGCTTGTTTCCACAGAATTAAACTCTTCCTCTACCCAAACTGCTTATGGGGAAGATGCATGGCATCTTCCTGCGCCTGCATCCTGACCTATGCCTGAATACTAGGAGAATGCTAATTGGAGAAGGCTAAATCCATACCAGAATTCATTAATAATTTAGCAGTATGTATGATCACACTCCAGTGCTACCATGACTCCTATACTCAGCTGATTTCTAGAGGTAACCTATCTATTTTTGCAGGTCCTTTTATAACATTTTTGTATCCTGCATTCACTCTGTAGAATGCAGACTCATTTGGACATTCAATCAGACCCCATTTTCTGAACTTACAGATTTGCTTTTACCTAATGTCTGACATTAGGCATGTTTTGCCTGTGTTTGGGTTTCCTCAATCATTCTGTATTGTATCTATTCATCTGTTTTGCTTGGTTCTTCTATAGTAAAGTGTCCCTCATTAAGGGTTCTGAAATTCTCGATGCTACTCTTGTATATTTAATTAGTGTATATGACATTACAGGGCTGGAAGGGATCTCCACTGGTCTCTTCTTCTTAAGGTGAATCAATGATACTGTGTTATTTTCAGCAGATACTTATGCATCTTGTCATTAGGAAGCACGCATGATGAGAGTTTCATTATCTTCACAGCAAATCCCATCTAGAATTCCATTTTATCATTAACTAAATTCTAATCTGAATCCCTTTTGTTGCAATGTACTCCATTATATATTACCTCATCTACCACGGACGTGTAAGTTAAATTACTGCCCGTTACTTGAAAACTCTTACTATGTCCTTCAGTTGTCCCTTGTTCAGTCTAAGCAGCTCTATTTTATACCTGTCATAGGATTCACCTGATTAAACATGGATATCTAAAGCTTAATTTTTCTTTCTTCACAGTCAGAGGAAAGTACACAGTTCATCTCATCCTTAAGTACTGACCTAGATAGATTAGACAAGTGTTACCTATTTCTCCATTGACTATGGCAGGATTTTAAGGGGATTAGTGAATGAATAGAGCTTATATGTTGTAAACATGCTAAGTATTTCTGTTCTAGCACAGGTGTTACCCTTTTGTGAAAATATGCAGCAAATCTGCCTCTTGTCTTCAAATGCTCTGTATGAAAGAGCCATATATTCTCTGCTAATTGCTTTCTCTGATATATATATATATGCATATATATATATGTATATGTGTGTAAAGCAATGCACCATGAAAACTAGCTGAACAGTCTATGTTGCTGGATTCCTCCCTCTACAACCATCAAGCACTTTACATACTGTACTTTGGATAGCTCCAAATTTTCTCAGAAGTCCCTTGAATCCATCTGTCATGCTCTGGTGGACATAATATTCAACAGGTCTCTTGTCTTTAATATGTGGATGCAAAGACAAGCCCATCCATACTCCTCCTTTATCCCTGTTCTTTCCCAAGCATGTTATGTCGCTTCATATCGATATTCCAGCTCTGTCAGTTCTCTCACGCATGTCTGTTAAGCCAATTAACTAACAATTTTGATGATTTGTAAAGGTTTGCAATGCTATTTTATTTTCCATACTTTAGAAATTTACATTACCTGCACACCACCTGTCTCATCTACCATCCTCCAGTAGTCCTTTTGTCCTTTATGATTTTCTTTCTTCACCATAATTTCAGATCATTCACGAGCACAAATTTGCTCATAGTGACACAGAGGGTTTTTTTTATCTTTTCCCTTGAACTCATCATCAAGCCTCCTTTACTAAATGTTTCAGCATTAATCACTTTTTCATAGCTAAGGAAGCCAAAGCTCCCATGACACTAGTCAGATTGAAAGTGCTCCAACCTCTGGCATACTTGAAAATATCCTTTTGAGGAAGCACAGTGGTTTTCATAGCCGAGTCTTACGCCCTGTGAAAAACAAGCAACCTCATTACCCTGTCATTAGTCTCTCACTCTCTACAGTTTGTTTCCATACATCTTTCTTTCCCATATTGACACTGCAGCTTCCCAGGACAGTTCTGATGCTCTTCCTTACAAAACTATCATTTACTGTCAAATTTTTCACAGAATGAATCTGCCATTTCACCATTTGCCATTTAATTGCTATTACTGCTATTACTTTAGACTCTTGTTTGTGTTGGCTGAGGACCACAGCAGAGACTGGGGACATCTTTTGTCAGGTACTGGCAGAACTGACATGGAAAAGCCTGAAGTGATGCTTTCTTCTGTCACACAAGAGACTCCCACAGAACCTCCACAAATTCTTAGTCTCTTTCTACCAGAACACTTCACTGATGCCCCCTTAGCAAATCTGCCTGGCAGCAGGATAATTTCACAATAATCTGTTATCACAAAATACTTCAGACATATTTTTAAATATGCAAAACAACAACTTTAAATTCCCAATCCTGGCCTCTGTAAAGGTAAATTGGACAACATACAATTAAATTGATAATTTGAGGGTAATTGTAGCCAAAAGAGAGTGCCTGACTGGATCTTTTCTTTGCATCTAAGAAAGAGTTATACTGTGTGGAGTGCTGAAGGTCCCAAATTGGCTTCAGTGTCTCAGAGGCTACTTAGGGTATCAGGAAAAATATAATTTCTGCTCCACAGATGTTACAGTTTATTTCTAAACACATTACGTCTGAACATCGAGTTGCAGATACGCACACAGAGTTTTGCTTGTCCTTCTGAGGGACTACAAGTAGAGGGTACAAGAACAAAATAATTTGACTTCAATGGGATGATTATTGCCAAAGACTCTCCTATGAAGTCAGGCTGAGAGAGTTGGGACTGTTGAGACTGGAGAAGAAAAGGCTCTGGGAGACCTTATAGCACTTTCCAGTACCTAATGGGGCTATAAGAGAGCTGAGAGGGACTTTTACAAGGGCATGGAGTGGTAGGACAAGACAGAATGGCTTTAAATTGACAGAGGGAAGGTTTAGATTAGATACTAGGAAGAAATTCTTTACTGTGAGGGTGGTGAGACCCTGGAATGGGTCGCCCAGGAAAGCTGTGGGTGCCCCATCCCTGGAAGTGTTCAAGGACAGGTTGGACGGGGCTTTGAGGAGCCTTTTCTAGTGGAAGGTGTCCCTGCCCATGGCAGGGGAGCTGGAACTGGATGATCTTTAAGGTCCCTTCCAAAACAAACTGCTCTGTGAGTCTGTGGTTTTCATGCGCTGCAGAGCTCATCTGTACTTTGACAGGCTGCAGTACAACTCTTCAAAAGTCCTCTAAGCCCTAAAGCAACGTTTCTTAAATTGCAAAGTGAAGAATAAATGCTACATTTGTATCAAAATGCCCTGCAAAAAGTTGACTGTATTTTTGAGAGTAAGTTTTCCTCAAGAAATATACCACTATCTGGTCACATTTTTTTCCTGGTCAGTTGCCTGTCTTACTGTAAGGTAAGTGAAGTGTAACATTAGTTTCATTTCCAGTTTGTCCTTTGCCCTTGAGGAAGCAATCTCTGTCATTCCTCTGAAGGAGTCAGAAAACAGTGGTAAGAACTAATAATACCAAACAGCACTGTAATTTCCTATGGGGAAAACATATTTTCTACCGGTAATTATTGCCAACAGCAATCTTGGAAATATCGTATAACTTATTGTTTAAAACATCAAACAGAAGGAACTGCTTTGTATCAAGGATGACTAATGCAGGAACATGTGCTTCCACACATGCACACACACATTAGATAAAATGTTGATGTTTAGAGGTTTACCAGATATAAACATTGACTTTGGGGTCTGCTTAAGTTTACACTTGAATTTAGAATGAAAACATAGCAGTTAATGTATAACCATGATGGACATGAATAGGCAGAAACAGCTGCAATTGTTACAGACAGGCTTCTCCAATGTGCTTGGTGCTGCAGTTGCAGGAAGATTAGAACTATACAAGCAAATCAGTCAGCTGTGCTTGAGAAAGCATAGCATACGCTAAAGGCAAAAATAAAAAGTTATTCAACAATTATACCCAGGTGCTTTACAAACAATAGATGCTTTGTTGGGGAGTGCGAAAAACACTCATTTACTTTGTGTGATGAAGCATGTGCAGATGAAGTGGGGTGTGTGATGGAAACTGAAATGTCCACAGGCTTAATCCTGCCCGAAGTTACTTTGGAACAACTCCCACCATCTTCAAATGACACAACTATCCCTTAGGTAGAAAAATTCATCTCCAGCTTAAGCTCTCACATACCGTGGCAGATGGCTGTGATGCTGGGATTTCTGCCAGGGTCCAGAATTTGGTCATGGAAAGTGTCTCCTCTTACCCTGCCAGAGGGGCACAGAAGGGCCTTCTGTAGGTGGTGCTCAGTCCACAGGGCCAGGATGGACACTGTCTGCAGCAATTCAGCATCTCCACACTGTGGTTCCTGCCTCAGCTCTGTGGGACTACTCTGCTCTGCCAGACAAGGGTTTATGACTGTGAGTAGCTACATGGAGGTCAGTTTAAGTGCCCTTCTGGACGGGGACCTGGTGCTGATTCTTTCTTGAGGAAGCCTCATGAAATTCAGCAACTGGACCACCCATCCTTTGAAAAAGGTGAACTTTCTCTCAACTGGAGTGGCTTTGGTTAGTAAGACAGGTGGACTTTATACCACCTTATACTTCATAAACGTAATCCACTATTTTTAAAGCTCATTTTAAATAGACCTGACCTCAGCACTAACCAGCAAGCAATCCCTTGTGCCACTGGGTTTGCTTAAGATAAACCAGCATTTCCTTCCCAGATCCATGAAGATTCTGTAGGAATTTTCTCCTTGTCAATACTGTCACATTAAAAAATTAGTGAGCATTGGTGGACACCTTCATGATAAGGAGCAGCAGCAAAGTGGATTGCCATACTGTTTTAGCTGATCATAGGAATTTTATCCAAACCAGTGTCCCGTTCAGTCACATGGAATAACAGGTACTGCATTAATTACCAGCTTTGTAAACGTCATTAAAAAACCCAAACTTATTCCAATCCACAAATGTCTAGAGTTTACCCATGGGTATGGATTTAGCATGTGTTTAAGTGCTTTGCTGGTACTGCATGATGGAGTTAATGAATCAAGCTGAATTTCTAACCAGTAAACACAAGTTATGATAGAGCCAGGAGTTCTACTTCAGATACTCCTTGGGGGAGTTTAGACAGACATCTTTGATTCAAAAGGCATGAGCCTACTGCAGAAGGGAGTCCTTCCCCTGAAGGAAGGACTTTGGGGGCTTTGTATTGGGCCCAGGGAAAATCAAGTGCCAATTTGCAGATGACTGACTGGCATAGTATAACACAAAGCAACTGTAGCTGGTAGCACTTAACTGGTATGTACTTATTTTCAACATCCTTTCTGCTTTGTTGATGTTACCTCTTCTTTTTTCATGCCATTTGCAACACATCATTAGACTCACTGCAAATTTGTGGGTGTAGATTTTATCCCTGGGGATGAAACCTCACCAGGGGTGAATAAACAATCTCCCCTTCCCCAACCAAATCCCAACTGTGCCTCACATTTCATGGAAATGATCAGCAGTTCCACTATCAAAACATTCACGCCTTATGAGTAATATTTATGACGGGAGTTTTTTATGTTGGGTTTTCCTCCCAAGAAGAAAAAGAGGAATAATTAACAGAAATAGACCAAATGAGAAATTTCCACATTATTATCCTTATTTTCATAAGGCTTTCACAGGAAAGTAAAAGCTTTTGCAAGTAATAAAAGTCCTCATTAAACATCTTTCTTTCTTTTGGAAATGAGGTAAATTATGAAGCAGATTGACTTTAATAAATAAATAGGACTATAAATACATAAAAGTCATTGCCTTCCTCCAGTAATTTAATATGAGCATCCTACTCTGAAATAAGGAAAAGTTTATTCACTCACAGAAAGAATAGAGCAGATGTGAGGTTTTTCCGTCAGCTTAAGTGCTGCCTTGGTAAGGTGAGTTGTCCGACTACATTAAACAAACATTTTAGTCAGGCATCACACAGGAAAATAAACAGTAGCAAAGGAAACATGAAAATATTAAAGGCTGTTTTTCTTTGGCCCCTTTTCCTGCGAAGCAGGTGATAAAATATTACTGTGTTTCCACAGGTAAGGAAACATGCTCTTAAACACTTTGCAGAAATACATATTACGATCATCACTTAAAATGTCAGAAGTGGATAGGACTCAACTGTGACAGCACACAGGAGACTGCCGAGAAACACTGCAGGAGCAGAGGGTTTAGCACACTGGGCCCGGCTGCTGGGTTACCTAAAGCTGCCTTTTGGCAGCAGCAAATTCAGAGAGAGGCAAAAAACATCTTGCAGGAGACAGATGTAAAATTACCTGATTTCAGGACAGACTACTCTTGAATCCTAATTAATCAGATGTTAGTGAGAGGGAGAGACATTATCTGCTGTATAATTTTTGACAACTTTCTGTCCCACTGAGCATCAAAGAATGCGCACAGGAAGAGAGGAGACCTGCTGAGCTCCATTGTTTTTGCCCACCTGTGATATACTGCTCTACGCTGCACAGATGTAACATGGTTTAGTTTATGTAGATGGAATTTATGTACCATGTCAGTAATTTCTGTTCGCCATGACATTTTGTCTGCTATCCATCATGTCTGAAATTCTATACATATTTAAATATAAAACATCCTTGAAATCGTTTCTGCATTGTAGCCAGAAGTTATCTAAAACATACATTCATCAGAAGAAACAAAGCGATCACTCTTTACTACCAGGGCTTGGATTTCAATTAGCCTGGAAAACCAACTTGAAAATCTCCTGGTCTGGGTTCAAAGATCTGCACAGTTGCCCAGTGTCCAGGGGTTCGGGAAAGCTTTTATTCTCCTGCCCACTATGAAAGATGTAGGCATGAGATTGCAAGTGCTACCTGAAATCCTTTGTAGTATCAGTTTCTGTCCGTATTTTAAAATGCACTGCATGCACCACGCTGCCTGGCCTGTGTGGTTTGGGGAAGCTGCTCATGACAAACATACATATATATTTATAAGGTTAAACTAGTGGCTAGGCAGGTTCAGTAGATCAACTGCTGCCCTGGGTTGCAGGTCTATGTACAGTTCTGCTGCTGACCAGCTATGTGATGCTGGCCAATAGCTCATCCCTTGTCTTGAACACTGGGTTCTTTTTTAAACATGCTGGTACAGCATTTGAAATAATAAAACGTAGATGAGAATATAATATGCATATCCCCCTTGGCTGTGCATGCCTCAATGGACCGGTTCTGTTCCATTCAGCATGGAAGGCAGAGCTCTTTTGATTTTGTTCCATAAAACAGAATAAAAATCAAAAGTACTATGTCTTCTGTGCTGGATTTAGATGTGCTTATAACTTCTGTTGCATTTTAATTTAAAAAGCAAAGCAAGAAAGAAAAGTAAACTAAATTTTAGCTGTGCAATTATACAGCTTTTTAAAATCATTCTTCAGGGGCAAAACCTCTTATTTCATCATTTCATGTGAAGTTTTTTATCAAGTGATTACCTTAAGCACAACCTTAAGCACTGGTTTTTATCTCTGAAGAATATAAGCAGAATAGGTGGAGGTGCTACTGAGTTCCATGAACACAACACCATGTACTGTCCTTAGCCAAGTATTTTGGTTAGATGGGTATTTCCACAGCACTTCAGTCCCAGAAAAAGAACTCCAAAAATTTCCCATCTTAACTTGTCAGGAAACTGAGGTGGAAATGTAAAATGAGTTTTCAAAGAAGGCAGGAAACAAACAACACTCTCACTAGAAATCAGCAGCTGTAAATTCTAATGCAGCCAAAATATGAGATATCTGACTGTCCTGGCAGCAAGGGTAAAAGCTGCATGGAAAATCTGGAACAAATTGTTTTCTGATACCTGAAGCAAAATGAACAGTCAGTAGATACTGAGTGGCATTTTTGGTTTCTAGTAGAGAGAGTCCCTCTGTGATCAGTAAAATGCACCAGTCATCTGCAGGGTGTGATTCGCCTTTCCTGCTTTAACGCCAACTATTCAGACAGCATGATGTCCATAGTGATCAGATGAAGACCACCCATAATGTCGCATTTAAAATCCCTCTGATAAATAAAAATAACTGGACTAGAAACAGATCTCAAGCCATGATAACTTCTGAGGTTGGAATAATTCAAACCTAGAATGCAGTCTCCCAGTTGGCTTCCTGGAGATAAACTTAAATAACTTAAATAGTGTAAAAGCCTCTGTTCCATTTTCATAGCAACTGCAAGCTTACATTTCACTGGCTTTTGACGTAAATTTATCTCCCAGATGCTATTTGATAGTTGTGCAAAATTAATCCTACAATAAAATGTTTCACTCTCTGGCACCTCAGGGATGTAATTTTGTCTTCCTGTACATCCAACAGGGAGAAGCAGCTACTGCTGGGAGACAAGCCTCAATACCTCAGCTGGGACTCACTTCCTGTACAGTCCTGTGGGCATAGAAGTGGAGCGCCTGAAACCGCCTTAGCCCTTTTTTTACTCTGTAAAACAAGGGCAATGTAAACACTCCACAAGAAATCTGAATGTCTCCACACTTAGAACAAGATAAAATTTGAATCACAGCTCTGGAGTTTTATCTTAATTCTTTGTCTTACAACTTCAGTTGGATGCTTAAATTAACTAGGCATCTCCTGTTTCCAGTTTTCACTCGTGTGACAGCCTAAACTAATCTGAAAGCCTTGTTTCAGGCTTCTGAGTCCCCTCCTTCCCAACCTGCCCCAACAGCACAAAGCAGACCTCCCCCTGCCCCAGGCCGCAGTGCTCCCCTGCTCCCCGACCAGGTTAAACAAACAGGGAGATTCCTCCAGGGAAGTCACAGGTTCAAGATCACAAAGGACCCACCTCGTTTGGGCCAGTTGGAGGTTTTTCTTGCTATTGTGCTTATCTGTATCTTCCCTGTCATCCAGACATTAACCTCTGACCCGCGAGCCTGCCTCTCGAAAAAGCCGTGCGGTGTTTACCCATTATGTAATGTCTGTGCTTTTGTGGAAATTTTACAGAAACAAATGGAGGAAGTTTGCCAGTCAAACGGCTGGACAATAAATCCTGTCCCATGTAGATAGAATGGTTTACTGTCACTGTAAGTCTGCTACTGGCATCTGTCACCGAAGAAATGTTTACAAATTTCAGGGCACTGGAGTGCCAAAGTATTCCAGCACTGCAGGACTGTACATGATTTGTAGAACCACCACCAGTGTGCTAGATACGGGTAGCCTTGTTCTGCTAGCCTGAATAAACAGAGTGACAATGTTTCAGATAAGTCAGGGTCACTAATGTCCAATATTTCTGTCTATTCATCTCCTAAGTTCATAAATACAAGTACCCAAACGCTTGTTTGTTCTGCTTTTTCTGCCCTAAGATACCTTTGCTAGAAGTTAAACCAGGTAAGCAAAGTCCCTTCAGCCCCTTTTGCTTCTTTCTTATAGGTCCTTTGTTATTTACACACTGTATGTTCCCATAGTTCCTTACAATCCATTTTCTTTACAGTCCCTGCTGTCTCTTCTCCTTCTGTACTGTTTCCCCTTTGGGGGAAGACATTCTATCACGTTTCCTTTCTGGACACTGTCATCACAATTCCTCTTGCTGTATCACTGGAGCTTCTACATATCATCAACTATGAAGTTAGGACAACAGAAATACGTGTTTGGAGAAGAAGCAGGAATAAACATAATTTGGAACACTGGGCCAGATAGGTAATGTAATTCTTCCTTCACTGACTCTTTTGGCCAAGGGCCTGATCCTGCAGCAACTGAATGGAGCTCTTCACTGTCAGTGTCAACGGGAGAAGCACTTGGTCTTAGAATTCTGCTCTAATTAAGTTTCAAATCTCATTTCCTTTCAGAGGAGAGAAAACATTGTTGTGACTAAGCTTTGGATGTGGGAACAAATCCCTGGCAGGTTGGTTTGTTTTAACGGATGTATTAGATTCAAGGAAACTTTTACCATCTTTTCTGCCCTTAATCACAGCTTTTATTACAATTACAGTAATGCAACAGAAGTACATGCCAAAGGCAATATGTATATTTTTAATGAGTTGACATGCAACCTTCCTGAAGAGGAGAAACAACTTCATTTGCTGAACATTTCTGAACCATATCTAGCAATTTATTAAGGGACAAGGAAATGTTCAGAAAAGTGTCTGCCACAAATTCAGAGGCTTCAGCAACTCACAGATGAGCAGTCTCATAAAGCAGACTTGGTTGTTGTGCTAGATTTAGCAAATTTTTGCTGAATGGTAACATTTTCTATTGTCCTCAAACAATAAAAGAGAAGGTTAACAGGCAATATCCGGACACTCAAAGATTATTAATCCACGCATGTGGTCCTGAGTCACTGGGCTGTAAAACATCATCAGTTTCCAAAGATGCAAACCAAAGGGGAATTCTGCTTGAGAGAGATGCTATCACAAGCCCAAAGGAACTAGTTGCATCAATAAGGCCTATTTATGCAAGTTTTACAAGACATTGACTCCCAGGGGTTTTCATTCTGGTAGAATTAATTCAGTCACATCCTAGGAGTGAAGAGCCTTCTGCCTGGTTTCTTGCCTCAATTTCCCTTGCAGCTTGGACACAGGTCAGACACGGGTGCACACAAGAAATGACAACAGGCTGACAGGCACACATCTACCAGGCTCTTTCACCTGGGGACTGAAGAGCTCACAGGGTCAGTCTCCAACAGCAGCACAAAATCCGTTCTGTTAAATTATTCCTGCCCGCTGCTGTGGCCTGGGCCAAACAACACACACAAACAATGGCTGGCCATGCTTTTTTGGAGGTTAACACAGGCCAAGGACCATTTCCAATACAACCCTGGCTATGTATAACCTGTTTTTTAGAGGTAAAAGTTTATCTGTGGGGAACAGAGAAGGATTCCTGGCTTGTGGAGATGTGACCCCACAGACCTCCACATACCTTTCTCTGAGACAAAATTATCAAGGGAAGACACTTGAACACCTCGTGTAGGTATGACTGCAGGCACGCTTTCTCCTTGGTCACCAGGAAACTGACATCAATTAATAGAAACTCAAGCAACAAATTATAGGACTCCTATCAAAAATGTGCATTATGAACCCAGGAGCCTGATTTTGTCAGGCACAGGACACTGCAAGGGAGTGACTGTCATTATGTCCAGTTTGTACAACAAAAGTGGGGCTGTCCAGGCTGGCAGCACAAACCCCACTGCCCATCCTGCTTTCGGTCTCTGTACAGTCCTACAGCAAGCCTCCCACACAGACCAACACAGACATGGAAGGTACAACTCCTCACTGCAATCCCACTTACTCTGGCACATCTGTTTGGATGATTAGTAAGTAAAATTTAACTGATAGAAGACAGAGCCCAACTGGAAATGTAGGAATGTGTTTTTACTACTATTAATGCAATCAAAACTTCCTTCTTGCTCTTATTACTGTGTTAGCACGTCAATTCTATTCCAAATTGTTTTAAACTGTTAACTTACCAAAATACCTGGAGTATAGCACAATTCACGTTCTGGTTTTCATTCTAAACTTAACATAATTTATCTGAAATTATTC
The DNA here is from genome assembly GCA_013397055.1 of Pachycephala philippinensis. Classification (NCBI taxonomy): domain Eukaryota; kingdom Metazoa; phylum Chordata; class Aves; order Passeriformes; genus Pachycephala; species Pachycephala philippinensis. The sequence goes on from VWZT01015535.1 coordinate 114,554, forward strand.
TGCTTCTTAAAGTTTCTCTTGCTAGAACGTGAAAAATATGTGTACAATATGCACTGGAGGAACATTAATCTTTCTCTTTATACCCAACAAAGTGTTGAAATTCAGTGCATAAAGTAACTTCTATGTGTCTTTGTAGGCTGAAGGTTCTTTTCTGAACTTACCAATATTCCTATTCAGATGACAGAGTCTATACAGCTGGCTAAAACATAGCTTAAAAAAACAGATGCAAAGAACCCTTTGTGAAACTGATTACTGATTTACATTCACCATCCAATATGAATGAAATGCAAAAAGTAAGCAGATGTAAGTCACATAAAGTAGATTGTAAAAAGAGTGTTTTAATCACATGAGAAATCACGTCAGTAGTATAAGTCAGTTTGCTTAAGAAATATACATTCTTTGGGAAAATATTCTGTTACTTTGCCTGTAAGATTTTTTTTTAAATCCACTCATATGAGATTTTCCTGTGCCCATGGTCTTAATTTTAGAAAAGACCTGACCTGTTATTCTTCAAAACTGATGCTTTAATATTAAAAAACTAAATAAACATTTACTAAATGAGAAAAACACAAAGGATGGTTTAACACAGAAAAGGTGCTCACCAATGCAGTCGACGCTGAAGAGATTTATGGAGGTTGTTATTGAAGACTCATCACAGGTCTTCATCCCTCGCAGCGCAAACCTCACCAGGGAGGCCTTGACCCCCTCGGGGAGGAAGGACAGCAGGTACACGGGCATGTAGAGAGCGTAGCGGAGCTTGCACAGCAAGGGGGTCATCAGCTTCCCCTGGGGGGACTGAGCCATGCGCTCGATGGTCGGGAACAGCAGCACGGAGCGCAGAACCTGCCAGACCACGAGAAACCACTGTCAGCACGGCCCCAGCACCACAGCCCAGCCTGGCAGAGCGCATCTTTACACGAGTCTCCATCGCAGTGAAATTGGGCTTCCAGGCGCACTGCCCCTCAGGCTGTGTGGGGTGCCCAGGGTCAACTTTTTTAAAAGATGAAGCAAACAAGTACATGGTTATGAAATTATGTTTCATGATAAGACAGGGAAGAACTCAAGAGGTGAGTGGCCTTTGGGGATCATGATGAACCGGGAAGCACCAGCAGGAGTAACCCCAGCAGAGGGCAGCAGGCAGGAGCCCTCCGCTCAGTCCCAGCGGGTTTTTTACGTCAGGGAAAGTACACTGCTTTTCATTTCACCTGGTAAACTATTTTCTCTAAGTAAACCAACCAACCAAATTAGAAAATGTCAGCAGCTGCGATGGTAACTTTACAAACTGACAACACACAGGGTTTTCAATTTGAAGCTCAATACAGGTAAACTTGCTCAGAACAAGAAGCAGCATACAGCCCCTTCACTTCAGTGTGTACACTGGCACACAATATTGCTTTTTATATGTTAGAATGATATAGATATATTCTGAAGCTGGTAATTAGTTCATGTCATAATAATACACTATAGCCTTAAAATACAAAGAAATGAATTAAAATCACACCCACACTAATCAAAACTGAGTTAATATACCAACTCTCTTATATTTCAATGCTAAGATCAAGCAAATATTCTTAAAGAATAACTGCATTTTTTTTTCTGGAAGTAAAAATATATTGCAATAATTCATATAGGAATAACCCTCAAAGAGACATACCCCTACCTTAGAGAAGTATCAATAAAAAAAAGTAAGAGGATCTGGATATCGCATTGGCAGATAATAAGGTATAAACAGCTGGGCTTTCTTGGTGACTCAATATCAATAAATGTAGTTACATATGTCTGCTTACTGCACATCATTCTACATGTTTTGCAAATTAGATTAGTATTTTTGTAAAATATATTTTATGATAATTTTCTTTACTCTCAGATCAGCTAATATATGCCACTACATCTGTATGCAGCACCCCTGGTCCCAGCAGGTCTCCAACGGAAGGCAGGCCGTGACACCAAGAGATGCTTCCAAAATCTGGGCATTGTAACACAGCAAACAACAAACATTCAGGAAATATGATAAAATCACAGAATCCTTTAGGTTGAAGAAGGTCTTTAAGATCACAGAGTCCACCTGTTAACCTAGCATTGCCGCACTCACAAATAAACCATGTTCCCAAGTGCCACATCTACACATCATTTAAATACCTCCAGGGATGGTGAATCAACCACTTCCCTGGCCAGCCTCTCAAGTGCTTGACAACCCTTTCTGTGAAGGAATTTTTCCTAATATCCAATCTGAACCTCCCCTGGCACAACTTCAAGCTGTTTCCTCTTGTCTTATCACTTGTTCCTTGGAAGAAGATACTGATCCCCACCTGGCTCCAACCTTTTGTCAGGTAATTGTAAAGCAATATGGTCCCCCTGAACCTCCTTTTCTCTGCTCATCTCCCTCAGCCGCTCCTCATAAGACTTGTGCTCTAGAGCCTTTCCCAGCTCTCTTGTCCATCTCTGGACACGCTCCAGCACCTCAGCGTCCTTGTCGTGAGGGGCCAAAACTGAACACAGCACTAGAGGGGTGGCCTCACCAGTGCCCAGGACAGGGTGACAATCACTGCCCTCGTCCTGCTGGCCACTGACAACTGTGTGTCTAAGCTGTGTATTAGGTCACCAAACACTTCCCCTCAGATTATGGGGGCTTCACTCTGCTTACTGTCCATGTCTGGATACCCAGAGAACAAGTGGTCAGTCAGGTATTGATCAGCTGGCTCTTCCTGTTTTTTCTCTCATCACTCCCTGCAGCTGGAAGGACAGAGAACACTACCTGTGCTCCTGAACCCTTAATCAGTTGTCACAAGGCCCTGAAGTCTCTCTTGATTGTCCTTGGGCTGCTTGTTGCAACTTCATTGCTGTCTACCTGAAGAATCAATAATGGATAATAATCCAAGAGCTCTACCAGGGTGGGAAGATGAGAGGCTTTCTCTTCACATCTTTAACCCGGGCCCAGGGAAGCAGTAGGCTTCCATAACAAATGGGTTCTTCTGTTTCCTTCAGAATGAGTCTCCTGTGAAAATGACACATCTTTTTTTCTCATGGAAGCAGTTTTTATGGAAGCAGGTTGTAGAGTGCCAGTCTCAGCAACACCTCCAAGCCAGGTGAACCATTGTCCTGGTTATTGTTCTTGCAGGGCCTCCCACCTGTCATTCCAGGGCACCTGGAGAGGTGGGGCAGTCCCAGAGGAGACACAGTGGCTGTGCCAGGCAGGAACGTGCCACCATTGCCCCCTGTCCCTTGAGTCACTGTGTTCAGCCAGGCAGCGAGAGGGCAGGGAGCCCTCCATGTCATGCATCCATCATCAGAAACTGTACTTACAGTATTTTAAAAGCAGACTTTGAAAGAGTTATTTATATAAAATACAGAACTATTTTAAGAAATCCTTCTACTTCCCAGCTGATACTACTTTGGTTTGAGACAAAGAAAAATACCTTCTCAGGGAAATCAATCCTGGGCCTCTTTTTATTAAAGGCAACCAGCAGCTGAAGTATAGGAATGTGAAACTTTTACTAAATTACATGGTAGTTTCGTGATATTTCAGCTAGGAGCTGAACCCAAACTGTTGTGATCTAAAGCAGATTTGACCTGCATTCCCAGGCACACTTTAATCCTTTGACATTGCAGTTTATATATATAGGATTAGTTGCTTGGAGGGCTGCACTAACCACGGGGGAAGCTGCTAAACCTTGGCAGAAAAAGGACAAACCAAGAAAGCTGTTACCCCATCCTGTGCATTCCTGCATTTTGTAATGGCTCACAAATTTAAAAGATGGAGGGTAATTTAACTTTGGGTTTTTTTTTAAACATTTTGCAGACAATAATAGAGGAATGCAGAATTTGTATTTTTCAAACACTTATCAACTATTTCTTAGTTTACTGGTAGATTCACAAACCAGGATCTTGAAATGTGCATTTCACTGCAGAATTGCTTAAAAGATGCAGTTCAACTTCTTTGCCATAGAACTGTAGATATGACAGATTTAACTCATTTTGTTATACTGACACATATAATCATAAAAAAGTATGTCATATTTGTGTCTTTAAATAAGTGAAATATTAGTAGAAATATTAACGTACAATTAAGGAAATTAATAATATTCAAATGTGCAACATCAATTAATATTTTTTTTTTCTACTTTTGAAATGCCTGGATCTTATCTATACGCAGTTTACACTAGCTGAAATAAGGTAGATGGCACAGAATTACATTCAAGTTAAAATTTTCAGAATTATTATAAAACTAATTATTCTGAAAACGGAGGACATTGCCTGTCACAAGCACCAGGTATTGTCACAACTATGAATGCCACAGTAAATACCATGAAACAATTTATAAAGGTTAATGATCCCCGTATTTATGGAAACCCTTTCTATAATTAATGAAGTTTCTTGTAATAACCATCAGTCAAAATACAAAACTCCCATGATCACTGGTCCATATAAATATTAAAGAATAAAACAAAGGCTTCCAGCAAGCTACCTACATAGAGAACACATATATTCCTGTACATCCAGGCTTTTGATTGAGCTTTCATCTAAATCTATCCAAAGCAAAATGGATAGTGAAGACCTTCAAGTCTTCACTGCATGATGGTTATGTCAACATGGGTTTGGATTTGCAGTAACAATTGGAAGTTGTTTTGATTAAAATGAGAACAGAGTACAAAAAGTCAAACAATTAAATTTACAATAAGTTGCTGTTTAGCACTGCACAATTTAATAGTCTCAACCACAACAGCAAAGGATTTCTGTAAAATGTTTAAATGATTTCCTTATAAAAACACTACAAGTATGCAAACTGGATAAAGTTAAAAACAATCCCCCAGTAATATTTTCCACTAGTGTCTTCTACTGAGTGAGTTGAAATATATTCCTCAGCTACAATTCGAAGTTTCAGTGGGTAATACTACTTGTTTAAGGGACTGGTAAATGACAGTGCTGTGGATGTAAAACCATGCTTAAAACCTGGATGCCGCTTACAACCAGTATTCAAAGAAGTCACTCGATTTTCAGAGCAGTTAAGTCCTTTGATGCCAACGAGAGGAGGTCAATGCTTTTGAAATCAGCCAGTTTTGATTACACAAGAAATGCTGGTTACAGACTCAGGCCCCCAGGTGTGTACCTTTCTGAGCTCACACAGCCGAGGGCCTGCAGAGGGCTGTCACACTGTGCCGCCTGCTCTTAATACAGAGAGACACTTTGCTAAGAGAAATAAAATGGGAGAGAAAAGCAGTCAGGATGTGAAAAGGCAGACGCTGACCAACAGAAGGGAGAAGGAGCCATTCCAAAGATTTGTTTCAGAAGAGACTTCAAGTAAGCGAATTCAGTAATTACAGGCAGGCTTTCTCAGTCCTGTCCCTTGGCTCTCAATGGACAGACCACCCCTGCCCATGACAGATCACAGGTATGCTCAGATATCTCTACCAGAGCCATAAAATAGAAAGACTCTGATCCACTGAAGAAAATATCAGAAAGTGAAACTTCCTCAGAAATAAACCACTGCTTCACTCTGCTTTAATGGCAGAAGCAATGGTCACTGGAGGCTCTCACTGGCTTTTGAGCAGGAAGTTTTTGGAAAGCATCTGCTCCTGCTGCATAACCTGCTCTTGATCACTGGGACAGCAGAAATGGTCAATACAATAACCACCAACAAAAAGATCACAAGGCTCAGATCCCACACCAGTTACGCATTTCAGAGCCCACAGGGAACTGAGACTTCAAATCAGGGGGCAGAAGCAAGGTAACAACCATGATGTGTTATAATAGAGCCACCGCACCGACCGGTGCTCAGTAATGGAGTGCCCAAGCATGGCACTGCCCCTGCACATCCAGCTCTGGAAAGAAAACAAGCAAGGAAGTTTAATTTAAAATTCCTTCAAAACCCTATGAAAAGCAAGAGCTGCTTCTCTGTCAAAAGCAGAACTTCTTTTGATATATATTAGTTCACCCCATGTGTTAGTTTCTTATTCCCCTCTTGTGTTGGCAGAGAAAAAGCTATTATCTGTCAGGTGAAACCTAGTAAATTTCTCAAAGATAACATAATGATGCACTTAATGGTAATCTACAGTCTACCCTTGACACGGAATTCCACATTAATCTCACGATTTCTTCTACTCAGTACGCAGAAACCTGCAGGCAAAGCAACGAGGATCAGGGAAGTATTCTGTGCTTTATTGCCACAGCTGTGCCGAGGAGATTTCCAAGAAAACGCACANAAATATGTAAAATACAGAGTTCTACTTTAAAATCTTGAATAATTTCTTCTTCAGCGGTTCAAGATGTCATTTGGTTTGTTGTACCAGCAAACTCTGTCACAGCTCAATATCAACAAATTCACAGGATTTTGTGACAGCAAAAGAGCTGAAGAATGGGCACAAGTGACAAAACATTGTTTTTCTCCTGGTATGAAGTCAAAACATACTGTGTGCATTTTCTTCTATTTTACCCTATGGATCTCCTGTGATTCTAAATAAATGTTTGGGCTCATTAAAGAGGCAACAAAACAAGTATCTCAAATACAGTTAACAGAAAATCTTATCACTGATAATTTCAAAGTGCTTTGTAAGAATTAAGTCCCACAGAGAAGTCTTAGCATGCTTTTTATGGACAAATAAACTGAAATTTGAGAAGTGAGATGACTCCACATGAAAATATACATTGTAAAGGCAGGAATAATTTAAACGACTGTATGGTAAATCACAATTCTCTGCTCTAACCAAAGCCTACTTTTCTGGGCAACCAAACTGTTTTTGTAAAACAAAATGGTAAAAACTTCTAAATAACCAATATTTTGTAGAAAAGTTTGTAATTTTTGTTACAATTGAAGTCATGGTGGCTTAGTTAATATAGTGGCTGCTTAGTTCAAGAGAATCTTCTGTTAATGTCTTCTATAGACCCCTCCCAACAAACAGGGGCTATAGAACAGGGCAGAGGCATGTGCACTTGATTTCAAACTTACAGTTTAAATTTTCTACATTTCCTATTTCTTAGTGCCCAAATTTTCCCTTTGGCATCAGATGCATTCAATTTTTTTCTATTCCTTTCTTTCGAGACTTCTAATTTAATCACACATGATCTGTGAGACTAAGTGACAGAAGGAAAGATTTTTGAATTTTCTACAAAAAATCTTTTCCTATGAGGAGCATAATATGCTTCCTGTAGAGCTGAATTTGTTTTCCAAACAAATGCATGGTTAGTGTACGCAACTTTGTGAACATGCAGTAAAACTCTAAATTACACACTTAAATTTTCTCTGATGGGCTGAAGGAATTCTTCCTTCCTAGGAAAAACACTTTTTGAGTGCCACCAACATGTTCATGTTTGTCAGCTCAACTGCACTAAGGGATATTTGAATTTTCATAGTTTGAGAACAAACTGGATCAGGGATCCAGGACTGATCACAGGACCTTCTGGTACAACTTCCATAGGCATACTGAGGATCCAGCTATGGATTGAGTTCTTTAAGGGAATCAAAACATGCAGGGCTGTGAAGGCACATGGAGGATGCACAGACTCTCACACAGGCAGAACTGCTCTCACAGTGTCTGAAGAAATGACTGTTCTGCAGAACTACCTGATGCCATCTTTCAACATTCAATGACCCAGTCAGTGTTTCCATGCAGGTGAGAGCACAGCAGCGTAAATGCAACAGGACAACAGCAGAGAGCAATGATCCTAAGGATGAACATGATTTACAAGGTCAGGATGCTGTTTTCCTTTCATATAAAAACATATGCACCCAAACAGTAGCGCCAAAGATATAAAATATGAGTATGTAAAATCAAATGCACTTTTAAGGACTGAGCATACAAGCATGCAAGCAGTCCATAGATCCATTTACCACATAAAATTTGGATTGAATTTTGCTTGACAACTTCAGTGCCCTTACCTCTAAGGCGTTAGGCCTCGGCATTGCCTTGGGCAGGTGCCAAGTCCAACACACACACACATGCACACACACACGTGCACATACCCAGGTACATGCTTCTAATTCTTCACTGAATAAATAAAGCAATACCTAGAGACCCCATCCAGCTCTCTGGTTACATGAATATTAATGACATCTTACACTAAAAGAGCAAATTCATAAATACAGTAAAGTATGCACATATGCACAGAGCTGAGCTGTGCTGGAACAGCTGTACGACAAACAGTTCTCTTTGACAGTACAGCAATAACCTGAGCTTTATCATAGCAGAGGCACTCATTATTGATTATCCTGCATGGTTTTGTTCCCCTTGTATGTCGTCTGTAAATAGAAAGAGGTGAAACTAATACAAAAATTTTTGTCATCTAAAATGTGGTAACAACCATGTTTTCCAGTCTGCATCATAATCTCGGTACTGGTAAGTGCTGGATTAAGTCCTAGGCTCCAGGACCAGCATCTTTTAGTATATTCTCTGGCAGGATTTTGGCCAAAGCCAGCTGGACATCTGGGCACAGGTTAGAAAATAGTGTAGACCAAGGATTCTTCTAAATACGTTTGTGAAGCAATCATGTTTGGGTTTAGGAAGGCTTCATGACTGGAATCTAAGCTGTATTTTGCCACTTGCTGTCAGCAGCCACAGGATGGGCCCCGGTTTGTTCTATTAAAAAAAAAAAAAATTAAATACAATTCTTAGCATATTTACCTCAACCAATCAGAAATACCTTGACCTGTTCAGTGATATTTAATAATCGATTTTGCCTACATGAGATTCTAAACACACTGTGGGTCATCCTTGGCAACCATACACAGATCCTCCCTCTGTTATCAAGAGATTATTCATCAGATCCTCAGCAAGGAAAGAACAGCAAGTCACTAACTCTGTATATGTTTACATACTCAGGTGTTAAAGGTATCTGCTGAAATTGCACCATGAAATGGTGGAAAAATAACTGAGAATAAACCTTTGCGCTTTTCAGAGTTCATTTTGGCTCAGTGTTATCCAAGTTCAGTAATGGTTCTAAACCGAGGTGCCTGAGTTAGGAGTTACATCACCCCAAGACTCCCAACTGAAGTCAGTCACGGACAGATCCTCAGAAAACATCAAGTGAGCTAAAACCACTTTCTAGTAAAATTACCCACTTCCCACTAACGACAGAGGACTTAAGACTCCTAACTAGGAGCTTCATCATACAGAACAAAATGAGACCCCTCCGCCATGGGTGAAGCAGCAGGGCACACTTTTAAACAAGTATTTTGAGGGAAACAAATGCTACTATTAAGCAGTATTTGAGCAAGTGTTCTCTAAAGAGGCCCATCCATAGCAGTGTATGATCCCCAGCACTGAAAACACCGTGTAAATAAATTGGTGCCCCTTAACATGGCAATATAAAAAGACCAGGATGTATTATTTACTTTTGTAAAATCTGAGAATATTCAGTAGTTGTGATATTAGGTCAATGTTTGAAGATTTGATCTTCAAATTTCAGATAGCCAGTGTAAGACAAGAAGCTAGAGGTATTTCATACTGACTGTCACTGTCTCTTTTGTAGCTAGATTGCAGTTTCCATGGACATGGTGCTTCAGTACATGCCAAACCACCTTTCTGAGACCCAGGCTGGGTGTCTGCTTTATGATGTTTAAGGCAATTTGCCCAAGCAGAAGCAGAGAAAATACCCACTCACCAACAAAATGCCCAAAACAACACCCACCTTCACCCCACCCCTGAACTGCAAAGAGGTGGTATAATAATGAGGTTCTGTTAAGTTAAATTATTCAGCTCATAGAACCAACTCAGAAGCTACTACTATTTTTAAATATGCCAAGTAAAAATAAATCTAAAGCATGAATGAGTAGCAAAAATCCTGGCAAGTAATACAGTGGTAAAGACACGTGGGAGATGGTGATATGCAAGTTTGCAATATGATATGGTGCAGAAAGCAAACGAGAGAGAAGCTCTGCAACTTCACATTACACACGGTGAGGAAACACATCACACATGCCAGAGGAAGCTCTGCCTCTGGGAGACAATGCAGATTGCATCCTGTGCTCTGCATCCTAAGTGGAAAGATTTCAACCAAGAGTGAGCCACAAATACAGCCTAAAATTAACAAGGAGCTTGGATGATAAAATTTCTGGAGGAAGTTCTATATAGAGAAAAAAACATGAATCATGTGGCAAAATGGGAGCAAAAAGGTAATGGGGTGGAGAATCACAGCCACACAATTTTTTAAGGGCTATAAATGCAAAGGATGTGAAGTAATATTCTGGGTGGAAGAAGTGACATAAGTAGATGTGATGGAAAGAAATTAAAAACCTAAAATGCTAAAGCAGGTTTCAGGAGCCCGTATTGACACAAATCTTTATGCTGCACCAAAGTATAGTGTCCCAGCTGTAGAACTGTTACCAACAGGAAGGGTGCAAGAAAGAGAAATGCCACCTTACGTGGACGTACAGACAGCCTTGACTTCCCAAACCAGAACATTGTATCAGGGAGCTGTAAAAAACTAGCTAACATAAGGCCTTATGATGCTACTTATACATTCAACTTTTTTCATGCAACTACATTGTCCTGGGACTTTGTATTACAGATGTTGACTAAATGAATGATGAAAAGCAAATGCGTTGACTTAAAATGTGAGGGTTTTTTCCCCTCTATGCCTTCTTTTGTGTAAATATTTAACACATTCAAAAATTAAAAATGTATTTATATTTCAGGTATACAGCAAGCTTGCAGAATATTTGCAGAGTGGTTATGTTCAGGAAAGAAATATACCCTTTCAGAAGGAGAAAACTAATCACACATTATTCACAAACCTTTTACCCCTTCTCCGAAAAAAAAACAAACCAGAAAAAAATGTGAAGTTGAGAACACCACGGAAAAAATACTTCTAATTCAAAGAACTCTGTTCATAAGATGAACTTTTCAACACTCCAGCACAAGATTGATCGTTAAACCCAGTCGGCAACCATTCTGCATTTCCTTCCCATCAAGCTGCAAGAAATCCTCCAGCACGCAATGACATATTTTATGATGCTTTGGAAAAAGATCCAAACTCCCAAAACTGAGGATACAGCACAGGATGAGAAGATGGCAGAATCACAACACTATCACTCTCACGGGCCCCCTTTTCTGATATGGAACTCATTAAATTAAAATATTTTTAAAACCCAGGAAAGGATTTTTTTTCAGCCAGCAGAAAATGCTACTGAAACAAAACACAGAGATCACTGCCGATGGAGAATTCGTTTGTGATTTCAAATATTTGATGAATTTTATTGTGAGCATGTAAACAAGGTTCACAGTGTTATGGGGAACACTGTATATGTTCTCTAACTGTGGTCAATTTTTACTGCTTCCAAGGAAGGCAAATTAGGGCACAGAAGCTATACTTCATATCAGGACAAAAAATATTTGTTGGACAACTATGGAAAAGTCCATAAACAAGAGCTTAGGTTCGAAATATAATACATACTTTATAATAATAATTAAATTTCATAAACATATATATATATATATATGACATTTACAATATTTACATGGTGCAAAAACTACAGCCACCATAACAGATGTACTCTCTCAGCTTTTTTTACAGTCCTCTCCTTTAAGTACTCATATCCTAAGCTCAGGCTGGCTGTGCGACAAGGGCTGTTTCCTGTCCAAATGCTGTTTTCCATTTAACTTTGATGTCACAGATGTCTCTGCCTCCTGGTGTCTGACGTACTCTTTTTTCATAGTTAACTTTATATCATTATAGTTAAAATTACTTACAGCATACTCTAATAGATTGGGATACTCAGTCAGAGGAAGAGACCACTCTTGTTTCTCTGTCATCACAGGTACAACCCATGCAGACCCCTCTCAACCCCAAAAACTTTATCACTTTTACTGACCTTAAGGGAGCTGGTCAACCTAGACAGGTCTCCATCACTCTGAATTATAATACAGAGAACTTCAGAGACTACAACACGCTGGCTTCAGGGCAACATAAGTTCAAATAACCATATATCCCATGGTTTTAGCTATTCCTATTTGGACCTATGCATAAAGTATCAGCTCTATCAGTTCTTCAGGAAACAGTGTACCTAGATATATACTTCCTGGAAGGTTTCCCTAAGAAACAACACACATATAAATCTTCAGAAATGTGTTGTTTCCAAATATTTTAAAAGCATTAGTTTCCTTGAAGATACAGTGTAATGAAAAATACAGGGCACACTGAGACCCATCTTGTGAAGCTGTGCATAATCCTCACAGCTCCACACTGCTCTATAATGGTACCAACTGGTGCAAAATGTAAGGTCATACTTGGATTTTTTTTTTTAAGGGAAGGTAAAAGTGGTATGGGCAATGCTGTCCTCAGTGATATCAGACAAAGTCACTATTTGTAAATGGTATGTATGTAAGCCAAGCAACAGCTAAGAAAATCTAAGGGAAAATTTCCTTTTTGTGTAAGCTGGTTCGTATTTCCTGACCATCAGTTTTTTTTTTTTTATCTTCCTTTTGAAGTGGTCAAATGTAATACAATGGATCACAACAAACTGAACTTTTAGAAGTTATTTAACTTACTATTGTTTCTTACATTCAACATATCCAATATTATCATATAAATGACTCCTCCTTCAACATCTGAATTTGACCAGCTACTTTCAAATATATATAATCCACACATTATTGCAAATGGATTAAACTTTGGCTTATTTTTTTACTATTTTCTTTCAGCTTCCACCTGATGATATATATAGCAGGCAATATTCGCATCTGTTTAAAATACTCTACAACGATCACATGGTTTTTCCATGTCCTGGCACCTTCTTTATTTAACATACATTATCCAATTTTATTTGAAACACACCTATAAGACCCCAAGCCTCCAGTGCTTCCTGGCAGTTCCACTTGGATGGAAACAAAATTCAAGGACCAGCATTTTTGTTAATGTATTTGTATTTCAAACTGTGATCTCCAGTGTAACGACAAATACAGTGCTGGGTACAATGATTACAACCTTAGGTATGTGGACCTGAGTGCCATTTGCACCAAGGTGAGGTGTGACTAAATTTATGTCTGCTCTAAGGCCACTTTCCACTGACTTAGCATAAATTTGGTTCTGAGCCTTACACATTGGAGTCCTGCATCCAAATTCATTGGACTCTCCATATGAAGAGTCCTGTAAAAACATGAATCACAATCAGGCTTCTACAGTATTAACTTTGTGCTGTATTATTAGGAGAACAGTAGAAGCTGCTCTGCAGAGTTTAATTACAGAAGAACTGAAATGGGACAAAGATAACTGAGAATAAGGCAGTGAGAGGCATGGAAATCTGGGCAGTATCCAGCTTCAGCTGTTTAGAATAAGAAATCACCTTTGTCAACAGTGATCACAAGTACAGTAATCGAAAAGGAAGAGCCCTAATGAGACTGTGCCCAATGTCCCTTTGAGTACTTCTGGTCCTCTGTGATTGCACCTACAGCACAGCTGGCTGTGTGATCCTGCTCCTTTTGAACCTAGTGGCAAAATTCTCATTAATTTAATATGTCTTAATTCTGCTCTGTGAATAAATTCTAATTAAAGGATTATTTTCCAGATATTAAATGCGACAGCCTACACTCAATGTAAATCTCACCAAAGACACAAGATTCCCAGCTCTAGAAAGCAAGAGTCTCTTATCTATTCCTGGACAGACACATGAAAACCATGGCTTCCATAAAACACTGATCATGGTAGTTAGAGATTAATCTCTTGGATTGACAAGTAAATTTGGACCTTTGACAATTCCCTTTGAAATCAATATGCTTTCAATCACACCTTTCAGCAGGTGTCAGTATTTTCTGGGTACTTGACTTCCAGTGCTGAAACCTGTTTAATAGCAATAGGAGAGGGACCTTCCATACCTCACCTTACAACTGGGTCATGGCACAGGAAAAAATTATCTGTTGTTTCACATTACTTGAAATATTTTCCAGTAAGAAGTACTCTTAGAATTTTTCCAGCTGAAGCCCAGAATTCTGCTAAATATACAAAAGTCTCAGAAGTATTCTCTACAGACACTGCAAACTATTTTTCAACAGGTCAGTTCTACATACTGAACTATTTGCAAATTATTAGAAAATATAAAAAATATTAAACACACAGACTGTTCATTACATTTACAAGTCTCACAGGGCTGAAATGCAAATTACTCTGTACTACAAATATTTGGGTAACTGAAAACTTGCCCAAAATGTTTGAATTAAAAAAAAAAAAAAAAGAAAAAAAAGGCTTTTTATGGGTTAAGGTAATAATGAGAAAACTGTTCTCCCAAAAATCTGTATCTTATTGTTGGACTGAAAATAGTTTAATAGAGAAAATATTCATTGACAGGGCAGTATTTTACATAGAGAATTAAGCCCCATCAAAGTGGGCAATGTCATTCCATCTACAAGGGAAGTGCCAAAGGAGACGGCCAAAATTTGCAACGGTGTGATAATACCAGCAGGGATGGATTTGTTGCTATTATGATTAAAGCATATAAACAGAAGAAGATTAGGAGGGGTGAGAGTGAAAAGAGAGGAAGAATAGTTTATTGGTTGGAAGAAGGGCAGGGAGAAGCTTATGTTGGAATGCAGTGTCACAGTTACACACCATAAAGCTTTCAGTTGCTCCCATTACATGAATGTCAGAATGCAGCTGCCACTTTCCAGCAGAAATTCTTTCCGTTTTCATTTTGGAAGTACGGGGTGGGTTTTTTTCAGTGTAGCACTCCCATGAGATCACCATGTTGCATCTGCAGGTACCCTTAAGGCACAGGCACTGGCAAATGTGACCTTTGTACACATGCCCTGCGACATTTAACACTTAGGATGAACCAGCAATATGCCCTTCAAGTGGAGAGGTGGCTCAGCCAAAAGAAAGCATTAAGAATCAGATTTTGTGCTGTCTTGAACCAACTGCTTTCACAGCCATCAATGTACAGCCATACTTACCAATAAATCTCAATGACAATCCATTCAGTTTAAGGAAATGGGGCTGAACAAGGTAAATGAGAAACCAGCTTTACAATTATAATCTCATTCTGCTGATGAAAAGGAAAGGCCACGATTTTCCATCAGTGCCTTGAGATCCCTGGACTTCTATTTTTAAGTGCTCCACTTAAGATATTTGGAAGGGGGTTATTTCACCACTCACTGAAGTCAGCCCTCAAAAAGGCATCCAGTCAACCCAGACCATAGCCCTTCTCAGCTCAACGGGTTAGGAGTCAGACAAGCTAAGGTGGCACTGATTACTGGAAGGAGTTCAGTCCCCTACCATTTTAACCAATTAAAGTGGCTTAGTGGCTTAATGATGTACCCTGGAGAAAGAAGAATAGTAAGGCTCTGCCTTGTGATATCAGCGAAGAACAGGATGAGTGAGTCAGGAAGTATACACTGAGCAGAACTTCATATTTTTGTCAAAGAAAGAAAAGAAACCATGAATATTTGAGGTCTGAGAGAGAACTTATGTCCCAAATTCTTGTCAGAGTATCAGAAGAAGGGAAAAAGAGAGAGAAGGGAGTCAGGAATTCTTTCAGTCAGCTCGTTTTTCCATCCTCGCTTTCATCTTTCCAGAACTGTAAGCATTTTAAATAGTAAGGGAAAAATAGAAAATTCCTTCCTTTGCAATACTACAGACTACTGCTAGCTTTAATTATTATGACAAACTGAATATATGCAGGAATCTGCTAGGAGAGCAAAATTATCATATCTAATTTATCTATATCATAATTTATCAAACAAATAATTGTGTGATAATTATTGATAATAATGACAAATAAACCTGGTCATCAGGTAAGTAAGGGTTTTAGGGCAACTGAGAATAAGAATTTGTAGAATATCTCTCAACTGCAAGTGCCAGGTAAAAAGTCTGAACCCTGCCAGCTGCCATTAAAGGTCGCAATTTAAATTATATTTATTGAGAACTGGGGTTTGTACCTTCCATCTCAGTAAAATACACTTGCAGTAGTCATACTACCATTTTAAAATAGAAGAGCAGAAATTCAATGTTTTCAAGAACAATTAGGACTCAGTGAATTCTGCTCCTTATACAAAACTATGCTTTGTTTTGAAATTTGAAATGGAGCGGAATGTTCTTAACATTTTCCAGTGACTAGAAATGTTGTAACAAAGTTATTAAAAGCTTATTTTCATTAACATCAATTGAACTTCCTTACAGGAGTCCAAAGGTAATAAGTTTATTAAATACATTGTCCCTTCTGGACTTCCGCTTAAATGTATACTTAACACTGAATTCCACATGAAAGAGCAAACTCCAATGAGTTTTTTTTTTTAAAAATGCCACAGCGAAGTAGACTTGCATCCAAACACCAGAAATCAAGTATTTCAAATACTTACACATTGAAACAAACAGAAAAGAAAGTGGCCTTCCATTACATTTAATTTTGAAGATAACCTCAGTTTTAAGAGTACAGAGGGGGATTCCTAAGAAGAAATTGAGGGCTTGATTTAGTTACCTAAACATACGCTTATAGTCACTGAACACATCCTCAGGTATCTGAAAAGATCAATGGTGGCACTGGCAAAAACTCCCCTAAAATAATCAGCAATCAAAGAAATACTAAAAAGATACAGAAAAAAAATTCTCCAGTATTTGCCTGAACTTAATTCAACAGGGTGTTAGAAATGCCCTCCATGCAGTGAATGTGCCGTCTAAGCTCAGAGATGTTATAACTGTTTTATATCAAGTTTGTGTCTTTTTCTGATTCTTTTCACTCCTGCAGTGAACTCTTCAAACAGGACAAACCATTCTTGGGTAGAAACCAATGCAGCAGAAGCATCCCCAGTCTTCACCATAAATCATGTGGAATGAACAAATGAACAACATGGCAGAGTAGGAAATATTTGCAATTACAACCCTGTCCATCCTCAGTAACCTTTTTTATAAAGTTCCAAGCCAAGTCCTTCCTCATTGCTCAAGCAGCTGTACCACATATAACGTGAGGCAAGAGCTGACAAAGCAGCTCAACTTCTTTGCTGAAGGCTCTAGATTGGCAGTGAAATTCCATTTTAATACAGAGCTTCTAGGAACAGATATTGGTTACTAGAGTTAAAGCCCAGCTCGAAGTGTAACTACATTTGCAAAATCTATGTTCAGAAACTCCACAATGTCCCTTCACCTGCTCCTTTCATGAACAACTCTTTAATGTCCTAACTGGCTGTGTTCTGCTTCACCTACTATTAAAACACCATGAGAACTCCCAGGTTTTGGCTCTGCTGTCTTCTGTAAAAGCACACTAACTGCAGTATAAAAACATAAAAAAATTTCAAGCTATGTGCAACATATACTGAATTCCAATCATTTGGTCCAATTCTCCAAAGAGATGAGTCTCTGATTTTCAAGAGCTATGCACATACATCTGCAGAATTCAAAAGATCTCACCTCCCACCATAAAATGTTCGTTGGGAAATCTGGCTTGCGAAAGGGTGTTGAGCTCTTCTTAAAACATATGCCATAAATCCTAATTGTTTTTGAAACTCACTTCTTGCTTTCAATTCCCTCATTTGTATGCAATCATTTCACTTAGTTATTACAGTATGAATCTAAATTTCTGTAGATTCAAACTAACGAGATTTTATGAACAAATCTTTAAAAATTCACAGTACTTCATAAATCCTGTTATTCTGCCATTTACCATTTTAACCATCTTTTTATTTTTAGTCCTTCATTTCCTCCTCATTCTCATGTTTTACTTTGGATTCCTGATGAATGACCACAGATTCCACTTTTCAGTTTATTTTTCTTTCTTTTCTGTTTGTACATTTGGCTACTTTCATGTCTTTTAACTTCCTAGAAAAAGTGATTTTTATAGGTGTATTTGAATTTTGACTACATACACTTGAAATCAGATGATTCATTAGCAGTAAAATAAAAATGTTATAAAAAAATCAAGTCTTCTGAAACCAAAATGATTGTTAAGCTTTACTTCTTTGAACCACCACAGATCAAAATCTTGCTTTTTATATTGTTTCTATATTCAACTGAGCAGTAAACCATTATATTAAACAAGGTGAGAGAAGTTGAAGTTTCAGTGAATATTATGAACAAAATACAATTTTCCACAGAAAATCTTGGGAATTAAGATTTTCCTCAGGCCTTCTGATCACAGGTTTATTATCCAAACAAGGAAATCTTAGGGCAATGTTGTTATTAACTCTGACTCCTCAGTCCTAAAAATGTGATCAATATTAAAAACAGAAACTATTATTCATCTGCCCAGTAATCACAAGCTGACAGATACAGTGTTGCTGATTTTGTCAAGCCTGTCTTTTAATTGCAACAACTGTCACTCTACCATTTACCAATCTCACCTCATCTTCAACACTTTTGGACTGCAAATATTTTTGACTCACAAGAGTACTGAACTACATGTAATCCATTATTTGCCATAAAGATCTAGGACTGAGCAAGTGATATCTACCTGCTTCACCCACTTCAAAAACCGCACAAGGTACACTATAGATACACATGGCAAACTGTTCAAACTTTAACTTCCCCCAGGCATGTCACGTCTGAAGTTGTATCACCTTCAACAGGGTTTATCTCATTTCATTTCAAGTTTCCTAAATTTATTTTTTTGTATCCTTGAGACACTTCACATTCTTTTGTCCTCTATATTACAAACTGGGGCAGTTTGCCTGTGCAGTAATTTCTGGCAGACCCACACAGCACATGGCAATGGACAGTGCCTGTTCCTACTGACAAAGGCAGCGTCCATTGAGGGTTATATAAAAGAGCCTGCCTGCCTGTTGTCTGCTTCATTTTCTTACAGTTTCCATTTTTCAAAGCTTTTTTTTGAAGGGGAAAGGTAGAAGAGAACATAACTAACTGGGTCCCTCAGGTTTAGGGTCTGTCATCAAGCCAGTGAAAATAATGGTTGCTAGCAGTCTCTTGGGTGAGCTGACACTCAACCCCATTCTGCAGTTATCGGCCTTTCGCTGATGGTGTTCTCAAGGTTTGTTGAAATTTTAAATCCAAGCCTTTTATGTGTGTCTCAGTCAGAAGCTAGTATCGCCCTGAAAAACCTTTGCTTGCCGTGAACCCATGTCTTTACTTTGCAGCCTCCCACCCAAAAGAGAGGATACTTTAGATCTGCCTTAGATTTTCATGTGAAGGTTTTTTCACATTTTCTTTTTTAGGAAAAAAAAAACTAAATCTTTCTACAAATCTTAGTAGAAACTCCTTCGATGGTTCAAAGATACAGTATCTTATTCATTTTATTTGGTTAGATTTAATAAATCATCTGTACTACTTCTCTTTTTCCAGGTGAGTGAGCTGCAGAACATTTGCATAAGCCCCACGTTCCTATTGCTGCTTTACTGCCGGTTCCACCAGAATTACTGACACGCCTGAAGCATCATCCAGAGTTGCAAGGTGGATTTTGCAAACTCTGTAATGTATAAGCGGTCAACTAAAGCAAGTTTTACTCCAATTGCTGTCTCAGACCACCTGGACTTCCTTGTATATGCTTCCAAAGACTTGATATATCAACAACTGGTAGAACTGCCAAATCTCTCCCTCTCTCATAGAAATAATCCAACTCAGAGACCAACTTAGAACATCCATAAGGTTAAATTAACACACTCCTCTCACTGAAGGCAGCTGAACTTAGATTCATGCTTAACTCTGCGCAAAATAGTGTCAGAGTATGTCTTTTCTTGCTTCCTCAACACATAAAGGGGGATGAAGGTGGGTGTATACGAGCCCAATGCCATTTGCTTGTTCTTTTAATACGTATTTCATTTATATGGATGGATGAACTGAAGAAGAAAACCACAACAGACTCAGTTTAGTTTTATATCATGGCCTAGAAATTCACAGCTCTCCTCACAAGATACGCATTTATTTGAAATGTGCAGCAATTCCCCTGTGAGGTCTGCTAAGCACAGACATCTGGTTTTTTTCCTGCATAATAATTTTACAAATATTGTCACTGACTTTATGTTACTGTCTTTTATTCATTTTAATTTTTATGCTGATTTTTTGCTCTTCTTCATTTAAGCCTGCAACTAACAAGAAAATAATGTATTTTACTCTCCCTCTCTCTCTCTCAATATATATTTCTATAATATTTCTCTATTTTATGCAGTCTCACTGTACTCTTCAAAATATCTGAGATAAGCTTACTTTTGAAAGAGAGCATTCAAGGTGGTTTAAAATACGCTTTGCTAAGCATATTTTATAATGGACAGTAAGACCACCAGAAGTTAATTTACCTAGGCAACAGCTATGTAAACTGGCTTTGTTTAAAGTACCATGACATCTAATTTAGGTAATCAACACTGGAATTAGATGCAATTATGTCAAATGAAACTTTCAAAAATGGAATAAATATTTCTATTCCTTTTTATCTCAGATGTGGTTATATTTCCATCTTCTCTCTCTTTCTAAAAAGCACGAGAACTTATAGTCAGAACCTGCTACATTACCATCCTTTCAGAAGATATTTTCTGTAATGATGACACCAGAGTATTGGATTACATATTTAGGTTCTAATGTCAGCAAAAAAGAAACTGAACAAATGTCACTGCTTTCATACATTCCTTCCCTCTTCCTTTAATCCTGCTGATTCCCTCTTATCTCAAAGGGCAGACACACTTAGTAGTTCCTATACTGTTAAAAAAATCTCCTGCTTTTAATCTCTCAATCTCACAGATCCTGTGGATTTCCAGCAATTCCACTATATAGAACTTTGTCTACTTGTAGAAATACCTGTATTTAAAAACATGGTAGTTTTCTCTTCCGTAACATTATGAAAGTGCTTCCTAAACCCACAATCAGGTGTTCAACAACTAAAACTAAATAATCATTATGTGCACAGAAATGATGTGTCAGGGTTTCCAAGTTAGGAATTTGTTATATGCACAACTATTCCAAGTTCTGTGTTTTTAGCTATCTTTTATGAAATCAACAAGTTCTAGTAATACCCAATATTCCTTCACACCACTGAGACGCAGTAGCAATGCATGGGTTTGATTTGCATATCATAGAAATTTAATTTGCTTAAACTGATACATACTCAGAGGCTTTAAACTCTTCCTCTTCAATGAGTTTTACAGGAAGAACAATACTTACATTGTACTCATTAACAAGAGTTAATTCACTACTACAAAGGTGCTGGCATTTCAAAAGCATCACTGCAAATGAAAAACTAATGCTGTAAGAGATTGAATTTCATTAGCAAGGAAACTTGTCAATCTTTGATTAAATTAATGATCAAATGGAGTGTTTTAGGAAACACTCAGTGGTGTTGCCAGTAAAGCACAAGGAAATCCTCCAAGTAAGGATTTGCATTTTAGAAGAGAATGCTTGGAGGATGTAGCATATTTATGAGCCAGATGCATGTTCCAACAACTGAGAAAATAATTTTGTCACTCAGCCTAATTTTTCAGTTCTGCTGTCTGAATAAAGAGCGAAGAAGATTATGAGGTTAAGCGCAAGTATCAAGGAAGCTGTACATTATCGCAGTTTTCCATCTTCACAAAGTGAGGCTGATTTTCTTCCTTCCCAGTGCCAAAATTTTTTAGCAGTCTGGCAAAATCTGGATGCTCTACTTCCCACGAAGAGGTGAATGCTGTTAAGACTTGAAGCCCACCCATGACAATGGGAAAGTGTTTGTGGTTACCCATGAGCCAGAAAACAGACCAGCCAGGAATTATTCTGCAGCCTTGTCACTGAACAGGAGGGCATGGGATGGTCTGTGCCCACATGGAGGAATCTCCTCCTGCCTCCAAACAGTGTGTCAGCATCCAAACTAACTACTGGTAATGGTCCTGGATCTCTGCCAAGCCCAGAACCATGCAAGGTTGTTGCTAGGAGTTGCTGGCTCCTTTGGGCCAAAAAGTCACTTAAAGACAAGTTTCAAACATCACTGTCCCAGTGCTCAAATCTGTGCCATAGCCCCACTTAGTGACAAGTATGGAAGTAACCTGTTTGCCCTTCTCAACTAATCACACTTGGTTAAAGGCATCAGCCCAAGAGTAAGTTTGTGTTAATGGGTTTCCTGAAGGAACCCTCAACAGAAGCCTCCCTGAGAGCCAATGGAAAAATAGGGATGAGCTCCAAAACTGAATTCATGCTGGAATAGACTGGCAATTCCTGTTTCATTTCTCCTAATGAAATAAGAAAGCATTATTTCACACAAGTTTAAGGAAAAAATGCAGCGCCCCATTTACTTGCAGAGCACAGGGGCCCTAGATACTAGCAGCATTAGGGTCCAAAGAAGAGCAATAAAGCTGGTACAGGGTCTAGATAATTAGTCTTATGAGAAGTAGCTGAGGGAGCTGGGGATTTTTAGTCTGAAGAAGAGCAGGCTCAGGGGGGACCTCTACAATGGAAAGGAGGCTACACTGAGGTGGGGGTCAGTCTCTTCTGCCCTGTCTCAAGTGAAAACATAAGAGGAAATGGCCTTAAATTGCACCAAGGGAGATTCAGATTAGTTATTAGAAATCTTTTTTTCACTGAATGAGTGGTCAGGCATTGGAATAAGTTGCCCTGAGAGGTGGTGCAGTCGCTGTCTATGGAAGTGTTGCAAAGGCATCTGGATGAGACACCTGGGGATATGGTTTAGGGGTGAATATGGTGGTCCTGGGTTGATGACTGGACTCGATGATCTTTAAGGTCTCTTTCAACCTTGATGATTCTGTGATTCTGTGAAAACTGACAGCTGAAGAGGAACCACGGAGAGAGAAGGGGATGTACTGTGTCCTTTTCATGCGTGCTAAGGGAGGGACAATCTAGTCTGTATTTGGTTGAACTACAAAAGAGCTTTAAATTGTGAAACAAAAATTTCTTCAGTGAGGCGGGGTCAGGCATTGGAACAGACTGCACAGAGAAGTGGTTGAATCACCATCCCTGGAAGTGTTCAAGAAACACGTGGCTGTGGCACTGTGGGGACATGGCTGAGTGCTGAACACAGCAGTGCTGCGTTAACAATTGGATTCAATGACCTTAGAGATCCTTCCCAAACTTAACAACACTATGACTCCATGATTCTAAAAATCAAATCTGCTAAATATACATTCCAAATATAAATGTTTACCGGATTATTTGAACAATAAATACAACAAATTAACCTCTAGCCAGAATAATAAACTGTAAACAATGAAAAGCTCTTAAAGCAGAGGATTTTAAGACCAAACCCAAAATTCATATAATGAAAAAATATCACCAAGAACTACACAAAAATAAAATCAAATGATCTAGCTACTAAAATACACATATGTGCTCAAAATCTTGTGGGAATCAAATATTCCAGTAAAAATAAAGGGAGAGATGGAAACACAAGTTTCTTATTATCACACTTCATATGTTATAAAACATAAGAGTTAACTTATTTTTGGCAAAGGGACAAAGGTTGCACAATACCCTGGCTTACACTAATATTTTCTATTGTTGAATGCATCTTAAATGTAGCTTGTCATACATTAACTTTATGCACACAGTGCACCATGAGGTCTAAGAGTGTCCCAAAGATCCCTACGTTTCAAAACACTGATGAATAGAAAGCTGCCAGCATCCGGTGAGCCAGGTGTAAAAATGTTACTCAACAATTTCTAGTTTAATTGAAACCAGATAAAATCATCTGAGCAATAAAAACTACAGATTTTGACCCAAAAAAAAGTTGGCACTTTTGGACAAATTAATGCACATGGTATTTTCTAGAATGCTCCTTCCTGAAAATATATGAGATTTCTCTCAAAAAAATGCTCTTGTTTATAATCACTAAGTGAAATATGCCTGTAGAAATGTATCAGGTTATCCTCATGTTTCACATTTTAGTTCCTTTTTCCTTTAAAGGAAGAAAAAGTTAGATGTGCAGTGGAAATGGTTATGAAGAAGTGGATATGCATATATTAACCACATGCATTACATATATTAACCACACGCATATATTAACCCCAGACTTCATGTCACCACCACCATGGCACTTCCTTCCACCAAAGATTTTATACACTAAAGGAAGAGGCAATGATTTAGTAAGAGTGAATGCTTAAGAATAAAAATTCCCTGTTCTCCATTTATCAGCCACTAGTAGAGTGAGCTATTACAGAGCACAGTTTGCCATTTCCAGAGGGCAAGGCCATGGTCCTGATTTCAGCCTGCTTACTGCTTCACAGTGACAAAGAAAAATGTTCAGGTATACAGAACATGCAGTAACGGCTCTCACTCTCATTGAGTTACACAAACCAAGACTGAGTTGCAGATGCAGTGATATTTGTACTAAATTTTAAAATCAATGTCTTTCATAGTAGTACTCCTCACAATTTATACTATTATTAATTCCCATACATTTTCGCATGTGCAACCAGCAATCTGTTCACCTCAAGATAAGAAACCGCTATAAAAATCACAACCAGTCTTAATTTTTGGTGTAATACATGATACAGTTGCCAAATATCTAGTGATCTGATTATAAATTATTTAAAGATGAGAACAAGGACATCATAAATATATTTCTCACCATTATTAATTATTTACACTCCAAGGGCATTAAAGATCCAAATTCAGACTCAGAATTACATTAACCTGCTTTATTTTATGCTACTTGGATCAGCCTTTTTTGTTTGTTTGTTTGTTTGTGTATAGCAGAATAGAGTTTCCACAGGAAATACATGGCATTACCCATAGGCTGAGCACGTGCACTGTTTTGCTAATAAAGCAACTCCCATTCAAGAAGGTTCATGTACCTGAAGTTCTGATGCTCTTTTCATCATCTCCAGGGTAATGTAGCAACCAATAGAATGAGCAATCAGTACCAGCTTTATATCTTTTGATACATTCTTTTTGAGGAAGTTCAGTTTATGCTCTACTTGTCCGTTAAGTCCAAAAACATCCTCTAGCTCCTTAATATCTGTGTCTGAAACATAAAAGAAAAGAAGTCCTTTGGTTCAGTGAAAGAAATTTCAGGCATGTCTTTTTTTCCCCCCCACTTCTTTGTAAAACACTGAAACAAACACATATATTAATTTTTAAAACCCCAAACAAACCAAACACAAATAAACCCCCCACCAGACTTAAAAATTTAATTTTCAGTTACCACCACTGGAAAATACAGACTGATAAATCACATGCAGAGGATGTAAAGCCTCATGTGGAGCCTGGGAACCAGCAAAAGATACGTAAACACATGGAGATTCCATAGCACATCATCCACTATTTTATCTCCTTCACTCAGAACAAGACCAAACTCAGGGCATTAGATCAGCTTAAATCAATCCAACTTTACATTGAGAGATCAGGACCTACAACAGTAATACTGCCCAGGAATGAGTCCCTCCTTGCAGAAGACAAGCTACCATATATGTCATCATGACTAACAACCTTCAGATATTCAAAATCTCCTGTCTTAAAGATGCACAAAACCATCCCACGAAATGAGGAAAAATAGGAAATGCCTATGTGTCAACACAAAACACTAGCATCTATATAAAATATCCCTGTTAACGCAGGTTCTTATCATTGTCAATTCAGCTGAAAAGAGGAAAATCAAGTTAGAGCTTCCTGGTTCTAGATTACTGTGCTCTTCATTCCTGTTTCGCCAGGGACCTTGTAAAGGAGCTTGGGCAATCCCTCCTGATGAGGACTTGGCTCCTTGCTTCCTGGCCAGTCAACAAGACAAACTGAACTGGTGTCTGTAAGAATATACAGCAATTCAAGTTATTACAAGAGTGACACGTATCTAAAGTTCCTGAGTCTAAGGGGGTTCACAGCTCTTTCATCTGCTAGAAAAGTGCTTTACCCACTAAACTAAACACTATGTTAAGGATACACCACTCCAGTTTATGCTGGACTGCTTATTGACATGACTGTAAGAAGAAATACTACAAAAAAGAATAAAAGAAAAGAGACAGAAAGCATGATGGAATGCATGCCTCTATCTTATCTAGGTGAGATAGTGTGGTACTTATATCACCTGATCTCTTAACTCACGCTATTATTTCAGGTTTCAATTTCATACTCCAGATTAAACCTCTGATCTTTTATCCTCCTTACAGGTCGACTTGCAATGCAGTTTTAGTCTGAAGTAAGCTAAATCTCCTGGCAGCATGGTTCAGACTCACAACGGGGACCAGCTTATTACTGAGCCATGGTCCTACAGATGGCTCCTAGGTCCCTGGCAAAAGCCACCCACCTCTAACAACTCAGGAGCAGCTAACAGAGAGTGCACACACAGCCCTAACTGGCCCACCAAGGTGTTTTAACTTCCCACTTGATGTCTTTTGATGTGCTCTGGAACAGTTCCCTGTGTGAGAAATAGATGTGGAAGAAAGTATCCATCAGGCAAAGACACTGTAAATATAAATACATTAAAAAGACTGAAATACATTGTAAAACTACTGTAAGAGAAAGCAACGTAGTTCTATTTCAGATTGTTCTGCACCTGCTTGAGGAAAGTGGTAACTATGAGTTAACTGCCTCTGCCTATGACTGTGAACAGCATTTATCAAATCATGGCTGTCAGTGCTTTGATTCATACACAGTGAATTTGGTGGCACCTGGACCGTAACCTGAAATACTAAAAATTACTTACACTGCTGTAGTGAAGTTATTGGGAGGTTGATAGTGATAGTACTGTTTGGTAGCACAAGTGGGCTGGCACTACATAATCTTTTTGATCATCTGTATGAAACATAACCTTCAGAAGCAAAGTAACTGTTCAAGATGGCTCTTTTCTGAGTTTAAATTATTACCACCAAAGTCCCAACAAAGCTGTTCTTCAGTTAAACTAGTATTTCTGCTAAAACTATTGATGATCATATCCCAGCATAATTTAGAGTAATCTACTCAAATGAAAAAGGGTTTACCAAAACACAACCAAGAAATGCAAAATTAGATGAGAAGTGATATTTTGTTTATTAGGCTTTCTACAAGTAACGGAAAACAAAGAGTTTGCTTCATTTTATGAAACCCTAAATAAAAGCCTGAGGCCAAGACATTGTTTTTAAATTGAAGTTTCTATTTTTAGTAAAAGCTGCCTTTCCTACACTTAATTACACAGCAGCTCGGCCTCATGCAGGAATAGTTTGCCTACATCCCAAGTCCAATTACAGGTATATATAACACAAAAAATGCCAGCATACTAGAAACATGAAGGGCCACTGGATACAGCAACAAGTGAAAGAGTAAGTTATATGGAGTATATATTTATTACTACGTGTTGGGTTGAGCAGGTCAATTGTCCCTTGTAAACATTTACTATCATTTCTGTACTGTTTTACTCAGGCACTGCCATCTCAGTAGTTTATCAGCACATCTTTGAATGTTTTACATTTCATTTCAATTCTTGAAAAGAAGTGTTTTCAGCTTATTTTCCAGTTAGAGCAAGGGAAAAGGAGGCAAATCAGGTGTATAAATCTTCTAGAGAACTTTTCATGGTTCACAAGACCCCAGAAACCAAGCAGGAAACAAGACAAATTTTTATTTGTATTATTCAGTCTCATGAGGTTAATGGCTTTTCCCTACACAAATTCAGCATCTGCTAAAAGAGTTGCTGAAGACTGCTGTCATGAAATTAATAAATAGCACAGCAGAGACAGTCTAGGCCCATCTCAATATTTTCCAAGTTTAGATAACTATTTTAGACAAATACAGTTAATTAAGACATTACATACCTAATTTAATGTTTATTTACCTAATAAATAGCAGTGTAGACATTCTGCCCAGCATACCCATAGCTGTTACTGACTTCAGCAGAGATGTGCCTATTCTGAACCAGAACCAGCTGCGTTGCCAAAGCAAGAACCCCAAGGAAGGACATGGGTGGGGATTGAGAATAAAGTGAAAACAATGGCTTTTTCCTCCTTGCATTTGGCCAGACGTGAGTTTAGGACTCAAGCACACTCAACTCAAGCCTGTGCACCAGTGTTTCCTTAAGGGAGCTGGGGAGAGCAGAGCCTGCAGAAGCGATTTTTAATGGGATGGGTCAGTTGTGATTGATGATGATCATGGACACTCGCTCTATTGTGGGCCAAATCACCCTCAGCACAGCCCTGCTCACACACTCAGAGCAAGGATGCCCTGAATCCCTCGGCTACTGGCCTGTGTTAGATCCACAGAGAACCTCTCAGAGGCTGCGAGTCCTGACAGCCAAGGCTGTTTAATACAACTTTTCCTTTTCTCCTGAAATGCTGGTTTATTGCCAAACCCAATCACCTTGGCACTGTTCCTAGAGAAGCCACACTGGGGAATGAGCATGCAGTGCGGGGTGTGGTAATCCCCACACAAAACTCTCATCACAGACTGACCCCACACTCCTCAGGTGAAGCTCCAGCATCAGTCACGTAACCCTCTACTGAAATACGCATCCTATGTGACATCTGGACAAATATAAAAATGCCCACGCCTCGTGTCTCTTCATGTTTCCCCAACACAAATGCTACACTTCTAATAGTCCAAAATGTGCGAGAGCTGGGCTGCGTCACAAGTTTGAAAGATTTATTTATTTATTTTACAGAATAAAATCGCCCAGGGATTATCCAAAATCAACATGAATTTCTTGGGTGGAGATGCTTAAATGGGTTCTTTGTATAAGCAAACAGACTTGCACAAACACACTGGCAGTCAGCACTCCAATGGCTCTACATCAAAGAAGGGACCAGAGTGACCTCACCTCAGGTGTGGAATACATGCCATGCTTGAAGGAGAGCTCATTTAAGCTGTTTTCAGATAGTAGAAATTATACTACTTGTACCTTATGCTGCAAACACCCCAGCTGGGCCAAGACATGAGTTTAAGACTTTATTTAACTGGTGTATTAAAAGAAATACTGTATTTCTTTATTTTCTTTGGCAAAGCATTAATTTTCTGATGTGCTTTCAGAAAAACAAATGCGCCATCACTTTAATGAATCTCTTTTTCTGACCTCTGCTAAAACTACAGGCAGAAAACAATGATAGATTACAATAAAGTGTTTGCTCTAAGATTAGCCAACAAGTTAATCTTGCTAGGAAAGAGGACTTTGGTTTTCAGGGAAATAACAGAGAATTGTGTTTGTTTGTTTTTCTGCTGTGTATTCAAGCGAAATTCTTATGCAGAAAAGAAGTGTAGCAGTTATATGAGCAGACTATAGGCCGGCAATTCATAAAAGTTGGCCTTTCATTAAAAAGTCTGCTAAATCATAGACTTCTTTTTACGGGATGATTCAAAAAGATACCGGAGGCCTGACTTTCTAACAGTACCCTCAAATTTCTGCATGCCTTTGTACTTCCCAAATTTCACAATTTTACATCTCCAAACTGCCCTGGTCACAACAGGTGACTGAGTATTTGAGCTCAGTACATATGGATACTTGTCCACTTGTCATGGAGTGACTTTAAAGTCTGTCCCATGATCAGCTCATAAACAAGGCCTCCAAATTACTCATGAACAAGTAAGGAACCATGTGAAAAGGTGACCTGCAATTACATATCATGAAGGAAAGGGAGGTGAAAACCACTGGTCTACCTGCACTGTATCTTCCTCTTCCACGGACCATTGACTGTAAGAAGTGGTAGCAAGATATCTAAGGACAAACGCCAATGAATCACTTCTATAAACTCGTGTGGTCAAGAATTTTCAGAACTGGACCTTTTGCAGGGTAAGGACAAGTAAATGTCTGGAGACTGAACTAGGGGGTAGCTTAGGGATGTATTTATCCCTCTGCATCTCCACCAAATACCTCAAGTAAAACCAACATATTGGGCCAAGTGTTTTAGGCTTTACCTACCACCTCCTTCTTCCACTACAAACATATACACAGACACTGGTGGAAGGAGCAGCAGTTTTGACTGAATAACTTGTGTTTAGACAAAGCAACACCTAGAAAGTTTTTACCTTTTCCTTCATGTAATGACAGGCAGAAATTACAATTTAATTACTTAGATTAGCTGTGAAAATGGTGTACATAATATGAAGTCTAATTCTGGAAATTAAATAATTTGACTGCTTTTTGTCTTATCGCAAAAGACAGTAAGTCCTTAAAACTGAATGTTGCCATTTTAAAGTGTTTAAATAAAACTGTAAGCTTAAAAATTGAGACTTAAGGTTTGTGGGTCTAGTATGGCCATCCCCTAAAGATACACTGCTCAAAGACTTAATGTTTCACCCAATCTTTCATTTGATTAGTGAACCATGGATAATTTGTATCAGCAAGCAATAAAATGCCAAAGAAATAGGATGGAAACCCTGAAAGAATGTTAAATAAATACTGAAGAACTCCTCCTGGCACCAAGAACCAGGTCTTAAAGCATTGTGTTTTAGATTAACCCTTAGACCTTAGTCTGGCCCTAGCACCCTCAGGAACTGTTCATGCAACTTTTAAGATAAACACACCACTCATTAGTGTTTATTGGAGCAATTACTTTTTGTAAAGGTATCCTCCACAAATAAATTAACATTTACTCAAAACACTGAAGTGGTCATACGTATTATTTTCTTTACCAGAAAAATAACAAGACCTTATTTTACAAATTGAACTACTGATTTCCTTTGCTTTCTACACACCTATCGCTGGGACACTTGTTCAACACCTAATATGTTTTTCAAAGGAAGCTGTATTATAATTAAATTAGTATGAGTGTAGTCTGACAGAATGAACTAATAAACACGACAAATACTAAAACACAGATTTTTATTAAAAGCATACAGGAGCACCCTGAACTCCATTTAAATTATCTCTTAGAAACTTGTTTTATTTTACATTCCCAGTCTTGCTTCCCTCTGTTTAGAGTCACTATTACGAAGTAATGACAAAATAACAGTACAAACTTTGAAGCAGAATTTTGTTAGTTGTCTCCAATTTTGGCAAGGCAAACACCACTAAAGAGTGTTTTATTATGCAGTTCTACACCAATCAGCATCTCCATTCCAAGCATTTTAATGGGCATAAAGCAAATTTTATATGGGTGTTTTACATAATTAGATGGTAAAGTTTTCTGTATTTCAATGACTGCATTTTGCAGTCACTAAGCTGAATAACTGCAGAAAGTGCAATCTGTAAGAATTCTCAGCATCATATTATAAAGAGAGAAAACAAACAGTAAAACAAAATTATAAAAAAACCCCACACCTTACAGGGTACAGGCTAGAGACCCGTCGCTGTATAGGAGCAGATCTGAATTTCCAGCATAAAGTGACCTCAAGGAGCAAAAAGCAACGAGGTCTGAGCCCATGGGAAGGTGATTGTCCATGCTACGTTTCTTGTTTCTGGACACGCTGAAGCCAAGTGCAAGGCTCTGTCAATGCCCCCCACTTGCCCACACAAACAAAACTGCACACTGCAACAAAACTTGCTTTTATACAGATTAACAATGGAAGAAAACCAGAATAATGATGTTCTGCACACCACCAAGAATGAGCAGATGTAGTATAGATGGTAAAGGAAAGGACAGTGGAAATTGTGTGAGCATTGAAGGGAACAAAAACAGATGAGTATCACTTCACACACATTGATTCCATTGGTTATGACAAATGAGGTGCCGCACCACAGTAGGCAAGTCCAACAGTCACACCTATTGAAAACAGCACTTCAAAACTTTGGGAAGTTTAAACAGATACAAATAGAGAAAGAAGGACTGAGAGCAAACAAGGGAGAGCCGAAGTTTGGAGCAGAGTAAGACAGCTGGCCAAGGAAGACAACCCATGTTATTTCACAGACAGGAAATAAAAAGAATTATTTTCAAAGTAAGAGAAAATGAGAAGGCACACACCACGACGTTAAGAGAAGGAAAAGGGAAAAAGCAAGGAGCTGAGAGGGGCACTTATACAACAGCCCAAGTTACAATACAGAATCTGTACTTCACAGGGATCGGACAGATTGATGGGTGACATTCTCTGAAGTGTTTGATGCTTCTACTGAATTCAAGCTGTAACTTTTAATTTGTTAGGCCGGTCCTAACTTTTTTTGAAAATCCATCCCAAAATTTTATTCAGTACTGTGATATCAACCAAGACTGACATGTTCAATTAAGTACAACTCTTCAGAATAATACCAAAATAACACTAATGACCTCCCTGTTTCGCCAGCTCCTATAAAGGCATTAGGATGGCATTCAGTAAACTTAGTCCTTTGTCTTTACCCCGGTATATATTCATCTTGGATGACACTGTTTCAATAGAAGTATAAAGGGAAGTGTAGGTTTCTATGTTCATTTGTCCATAGAAATGTTAAATTTAATACCCAGATCCAAATTATGTAACAACAGCAACCTTTTTTACGAGTAAATGATCCACTTAGGCAAGCATAACATTTTTCCATCCTTCATCTGTATCCCTCAAAACTGATGGATTATAAGAAGCCTTCGAAATTATTATCCTATATTCCCTGCTGCTGTACACTGGTGTCACAGAGCTGGCTGCAAAGAGCTACGTTAGTTTATGCCAACAGAGAACACGACCCCCTGCTAGCAGCACCTAGGGCTGTAGCACAGCACGTCTGCAAAATATTCTGCAATGCAGTGCTACCTCACAGGACTCAGTCAACACTCCCAATGCTACCTGCCTTGAAAAGTCTTGTAATATCCGCCTGGACTCCTCTTCACACAAGGAATGTGACCTGACAGCAAAGAGAACCAGCCACGGAACAGTGATTCCCAGCACTGACCCCCACTGGCAAAAGAGAAATGGACAAAACAGCATGTGCAAAAGTCTGAATTTATGAAAAATCAGTGGCACAACTGAGGGGAGCAAATAGAATTTCACCTTGGACTTTGTATAAATGTAGTCGGTTTCTTTATCAGTTGCTGATGCTTTAAATAACCATTTGCATATGCTGTGCAGGGCAAATTTTGTATCTTTGGGGAGGAAACACATTTTTGTCAAATGACTACTTTAAATTCTGATCTATATCTTTTCTTCTCTAGTGTTCTGTTACACTGTTTAATAATTAATTTTCTGTTACCAAGATAGCAGTTTCCTTTTTAACCTTCCTGAAGAAAATGCTGAAGGTTTCTTTCTTAGCCACCCACCTGAACTGCCCAGAACACAACTATGGCAATATGCCCAAGGTCCTACTGTGACGGCTTTATTCTCCTTGGAGTTTTATCTGACAGCTGAAATAGAGACTCCAGTGCCACCAGTAGAAAACTGAGTACTTAAAGGGGCTACAAGTGAGCTGGAGAGGGACTTTTGCAAGGGCAGGGAGTGATAGGACAAAGGGGAATGGCTTTAACCTGGAAGAGGGGAGGTTTAGATTAGACATAAGAAATTCTTTACTGTGAGGGTGGTGAGATACTGGAACAGGTTGCCCTGAGAAGTCTTGGATGCCCCATCCCTCAAGAACAGGCTGGATAGGGTTTTGAGCAGCCTTATCTAGTGGAAGGTGTCCCTGCCCATGGCAGGGCGTGGGAACTAGATGATCTTTAATGTCCTTTCCAACACAAACCATTCTAACATCTGTCATTACAGATGAATAAGGGATTTTTTGGTCTTCATTTTGCACAGGTGAGAGGTCCTACATGGAAAGTAAATCAATTCACCACAAGGCAGTTCTAGAGTCATGGCTGGACAAAGTTTGGTTTCCTCACTCATTTACATTAGCAGACATTGAAGCAACAGCTCAATACAAACACTCTGAAACTGCCTGAGGCTTTACAGTTTAATTTATATAAAAAGACATCAACTGAGTTTGACCTGCACTCTAGACATAAAATATAGCTCCAAATATGATCAAGTAGAGTTTTATACTGAAGTGCGTTCAGAAACACTGAAACTGCCCTCTTTGTGATTAACTGAAAAATAGAACTTCTTCCTCCAAATCATGTAAACCACAGCACCGAAGTCAGTGGAGTCTCTGACAACAAAGACTCAGCTATAATATGTTTGTAGCTATAGTTCTGTTCTGAAAAAAGTAACACTACAATGGCAATCCCTGAGAATTTCAATTATCTGCTCTAATGTTTAACCCAATGGGGAATTATTTGGCAACTAAGTAGTCACCTGACCACACCAATAATTCAATAACTGTAGCAAATTAGATTACTTTAATAGATGTATTAATCCACAAAACCTAAAATTCAGCCTTTAGAAAGGTAAGAATATGTCTGTCTTAAAGAAAGAGAGTAGTGCCATGTGGTATCAAAACTAGAAAAAAGAAAAACTTCTTCCAGCAAGCAACAATGAGACTCCCTCATTCAACCTGAGTCCACAGTACCACACCATTTTGTTCTTTATCATTTCTCCAAGCACTCTGCCTCAGACCTTATTCACAGATTTAAGTAGATACACTAGAGGTAACACTAATTCATTACTGATTATTTAAGGATGAGGCCATTTGCAGTTACTTCTGCACACTGTGCCTTACAGTTTTCTGTATTTCCCTGAAATGCCTACATTGCTCCTTAAAGAAAGGGAAACTCCTACAACCAGAACAAACCCAGAAAGGGTCCATGTTACAAACCTGAGTATTTTTAAACTCTGGAATTACGTTGTGCATTACTGACATTTCTCAGTCTCACAGCTGTAGTCCACTGTCAATTAAAAAAAAAAAGTCTTTAAATAGTGGACTGATCCCATCAAGATCTGCACCATTTGTTGCAAGTTTTGTGGGTATCAAAATTAAAAAAGGTCTCTATTATAAATTAGAATTGCTAACTGAAACTATTTATCAGCTTTCTTCCTGCTTCCAACCTGTGTACTGAATAAACTTTTTGACTCAACTATAAAAACAAATCCTGACCTGTTACACCTTCAGATATGAGGATTATTCCCTGCTATGGGGATGCTTCATTGTCATTCTGCTAGCAGAAGACAGTGTCATTCTGTTAGCAAGAATATCTTTCAAACTGAGTTGGGTTAAAATATTCCTAGGCATTCTCCCTGGAGAAAATAATCTGAATCGTCTCAATATTGTGTTTATTAAATTATGTTAGGTTTTCACTTTCCCTTTACCAGGATGGTAAACATTTAAATGAGCTACTCTGAAACATCACAGCACTGCTCATCCCAGAGAACTGTGACCTGCCTTCAAAAGTCAGGACACCAGAATATTTAACTGTTACCTCTTCACCAGGTTCACATTCTTGAATGCTTTTTCTCGCCCCACTAAAAGCCACCTGCATCTAAACAGAAACGGTGGTATCAGTTGGAAAACACACCTATGACATGGGATGAAAAGCAGAAAATAACCCATGAACAATTTCAAAACCTACATCCAAAGCTTCCTGGAATGCAGTAAAGGCATTGTGCTCTCCAATGGATGAATTCTCTTTTTTCTTTAACATCTTGTTTTCTGGATAAAGATCCAGAAGACTGTATCATGTTTCAAAAGCCACTACTTCTAAACCCATCTTTAAAAATAGAATTATATTACCCTTATTTGTAGGTATGGATGAAAAATTCTGGTTCTTTTACCGCGGAATTAGATGAATAAAGTACTAGAATGGATTAGAAAGCTCTCCACGGACATTTTTAAATAATATTCCAATAGAAAATATGTCAACAGACTCGGTGGAAAACCTTGAAATAAACAGAGAATGCAGAGAACCTATTTTTCATCTAGCCATAAGAAATGTAAAGACAAAGTCCTATTCCTTGTAATGCCAAAAAAAATTAGTCATTACTCCATCAAACTCAATGGAATATAGAGATGCATTAAGTGCTACCAAAATGAGCTTAATAGTTAAAGTGATCTTTACAAATAAATACATGGCTGCTAAGGTATGATAATACGAACACTTTAAATTGTTATCATTTTGGATGGCCAGAAAGAAAACAACAGAGCAACTTAGAAATACTTCACATATAGCAAAATTTTATTTTTCTTAGTTTTGATTTTGAATGGAGCAAGACTTTTAAACACATGCTTAAAATTAAGCAGGACTGATAAAGTCAATGCCAAATGCCAAGATTTCACTCTAAGGATGTATTTGCATAATTATGGGCATGATTACGGGACCTCCATGAATAATTAACTGAATGTGGTTTAAAGGAAAGAAGTAAACGGAGTAGTGCAGCATCCCTAGGGCTGCTTACTTTTCACACATTTAGATTTCAAGCATTCCAGTGGGTTCGTAACATGAAATGACCATTTGTTTCCTTAAAATAGACACTCAGCATTAAAGCCATATCCTAAAATTCAGATCTTACCAGGCAAAGACAAAAACCTCGACATTTAAATGCCTCATAATAACTTTTACATATGCACACACACTTCCTTCCTTAGGTTGCCTTTTCCAAGACAAGGAAGGAATAAGGTTTCTGGGCAACAGCAGTTGCTGGATCAGGAGGGGCAGGAGGACTGCACTGCAGTGAGCTGAGAGTTCCTGTCCCATCCTGTGAACACAACCAGTCCCTCTGTGCACACCCTGACCTGGGATCCCTCACTGCTGACAAACACCATGTGAGGAGCTCCATGGGATTAATCAGTGCCAAGGCCAGCTCCGTGAACAGGAACCTTCCCCTCTCTAAAATAAAAATAATTAAAAATATTATACTTCGGTATGAAATAGTTGTGAAACCAGCCTAATTCTACCTGGACGGCATGCTTGAAACTTGGGGGTTTTAATGTATCTACAGAGAGATACCACTCGACTGGGAGACATTGTGTCATATAAATCTGCACTAAATTTAAGCAGAATTTTAATGTGTTCTGGGACATAAACATGACTACAGAGTTCTCTGGGTCTGTAGTAGAGAAATATAACTAAACCTCAAAGGAACTTACATTAAAGAAAATTCATCTTTCAATGATGCTAAGATACTTTAATTCATACACCTAGGAAGCAGAAAACATTGTTGAAATAGAAATTAATGTGAATTAAATGTGTGTAATGTGAATTAAATGTGTATATGCATAAGCTTAAAGTATGCATGTGAGGTGCTAGCCCAGCTGCCTTCCTACTGCTTTTCTCCCTATGTCTATATGTATATATAAATATGCAAGACATAAATGCTTTTTAAACACAGCTATCACTGCGTTCCTCAATGTGGCCACATATCTGCTGTTATAACCAACCAAACAGAGCTGAAGCACAGATAAGGATTTGCTGGTCAAAAAACTTCTGAGCACGACAGAGATTAATTCTGAAGTGTTTTTGTACAGACCAGAGACTGCCAGTATCTCTAATCCACCTGACTCAGCAGTGTAGATATTCTCCATCATCAGTAATCACTAAAAACATCTATTCTACTTAAATAAATGAGTCACAAGCCAGGAAAAACTACCAAATGTATATGGAATCCCTGTGCCTGTGTCACGTCTGTCCCTGGAAATGTTTAAGGCCAGGCTGGATGGAGCTCTGAGCAACCTGGTCTAGTGGAAGTTGTCTGTGTGGCAGAGGCGTTGGAATTAAATGACCTTTAAGGTCTCTTCCAACCCAGGCCATTCTATAATTCTGTGATACACAACAACAAGGACAAGCCCCTATTTTTAGAAACCCAGTTCTTGCTTCCATGATCTCCTCCTCTCCCGTTTGCAGCAGTGCAGACCACAATCCCACTCCCTGCCAGCACCACACGTTCATGGTGGCACAACATCTCCAAGGGCACTGCAGCAAAAGCTTACACAGAGAAGTGTTATTGGAAAAGTATTCTTAGCTACTATTCATTCCTCTTAGCAAGTGGAAAGCGGCAAGAGAGCCAACTCCATCTGATCAGCCAGCTCTTCCTGGACCACAAGCAAGTGTCCTGGGAACCACCAGTGCCCCACAGACCACAGTTTGGGAATCACTGTCCTAAATAACTCATAACCCTCTTATTATAGAACACCACGCTCTTTGTCTTGCTCAGGCTACTATTTTAGGCTCTTTCCTGCCAGCACAGCATATCATGATGGTAAAAACTTCTGGCTCATATCTGCTAATCACGCCCACACTTCTATCTGTCATTTGGTGGACAACTATCTAGCAATTAACAAGATTATTAACTTGCTGGAGTATAAATTCAGTTTTACCCAAACAATTTCAGTCATTTTTTGTATATTTATATCAGTTGAGCTAGAGGCAGGCTCTTACTCATAGTCAATTCTGCAGTTTCATTAGAAGCCAGAGGGCTGCAAAAGCAAACTCCAATCAGATGAATTGTAACAACAGCCAAGAAGCAATATATCAAATAAATTTAGGCTACACACCACTTCCAAATTTTCCTGTAATGCTAGAATTCTTTTTTTTTTATGCACAACTTAATTTCAGTTCAAAACTTCACACTGATGGTACATTAACATTTTCGGTTCACATAACCAATGTCTTCACAGATAATTTATTATTCCTTCACCACTTCTCTGCTTTTCCCATACTGTTTCTTAGGATGTAATTCAGTTTTAAAATGGTCTGAAGACCCTACTCCCCCTGTGTAAAGAGAAAGCAATGGAAACTCTCTTGATGGACTAGAAACCAATCATTACCTATCTCTTTTCACCAAGAACCATAAACCAAAGCTAGTTTAGCAGATTTTAAGGATACACTATTATCTTCTACAGCCCATATAACACAAAAGATCAAACTAGAAATTTATTTTGTAAATTGACTATTAAGAATGCCACTCAAAATTCCCTGTCATTCAGAAGCAAAAACATGCCTTGCTGAAATAATAAAAAGTATTTTTAATTTGACCGCGTATGGCTCAATACTCATCTGTACAGTTTAAAAAGTTCTAGAGATTTATCTTGAACATAATTTATCATTTGACTAAATATTGTATCATTAAGTCATGAATGCTGACTAGCTACTTATTAGGTATATGATATTTTAACATGTCAATTGTGTCTCTTTAGTCGATTAAGACATGAATCACAGGATTCCATACTTCTGTAGCACTTGGCAAACATAGACTATTACGACAAATAAATAAATAATTTAATCCTGATTTCATTTTTGTTTACTCTCAGTCTTACTTTGCTACCAAAAGTAGTTTGGTATTGGCAGCCCTAAGGACAAACAAAACCAAGCCTTCAATCTTCTGGAAGAACATTGAGGTGTTGGAGTGTGTCGAGAGAAAGGCAAGGAGCTGGGGAAAGGTCTGGAGCACAAATCTGGTGAGGAGCAGCTGAGGGAGCTGGGAGTGTTCAGCTTGGAGAAAAAGACGTTCAGGGAGGACCTTATTGCTCTCTACAACTACCTGAAAAGAGGCTGTAGCCAGGTAGGGGTTGGTCTCTGCCAAGTAACAAGAGATACAACAAAGGAAAACGACCTCAAGTTGTGCCAAGGAAGGTTCAGGTTGGACACCAGGAAAAATTTCTTCACTGAAAGAGTGGTTAAACATTGGAACAGGCTGCCCAGGGAAGTGGTGGAACATCTGGTGGAACACTTCCATCTCTGGAAGTGCTCAAAAAACAAGCAGATGTGGCACTTCATGATATGATTTAATGGGTATGGTGGTATTTGGTCAACTTGGACTTGATCTTGGTGGTCTTTTCCAACCTTAATGATTCCATGATTCTACTCTTATTTCTGTCTGAGGTGTTCTAGTTCTTATTTCTGATCAAGCCACAGAAGATGTTCAGAGAAATAACCACTTTAAGACATGGCTATGTATGTACACCTTCTGTCTATGCATATGTATTATGCTAATTTTAAACAAAATAAGAGAGAACTAGAAAACTGTTCTTTTTGTAATTTTGCCTACACCTAAGGATTGATGTTGGCCTGTTTTACGTTCACAGTAGCATTCAAACCATCGTTTTAAAAACTGAGGAGGAGGAGAAGGACATTGAAATTGAAGTATAACTTTTGTATTGTATTCACCAAGTAAAATTAAGTTTCAAATCATTTTGCACAGTGGATTGATTGCTGGGAGCAGAATTACAGCAATGAAATGTTCAATTAATGGTATGTGTCTCTGTGGAGCAGAGCTTGCAAGAACTCTCTGAATAGAAGGATATCATACAGAAGTAGAAATGAAGAGCGTAGCTTTGTTCAGCTTCCAAATTACTAAGTGATATCCTTCCAGTCAATTAGGAAGTAGTCTGTGATTGATGGCTGCTCTTGGAAAACTTGCTTTAGTCTTTATGAGACTTTCAAAATCTACTTGAACTAAATGTAATCAGGCATATTATTCCCACATACTTTGCTTCATTTTAGACCCCTTTACAGGCAGCATCATTCATAAGTCAAGTGCACTATTTAAATGCTTGCACACTCTAAATCAGTGGTCTCCAAAGTGGGGTGTTTGCACAGTGGGATATAGGAAGAAAATGTCAGAAATGCTGATTTACTGCTACATCACTGCAGCTTGACCAAGTCCAGAGGACTTCCAACATTAATCAGCTTTCAGGACAGGATTCACTGCTGGTTTCCCCCATCCAACAAATGCTTGGAGCTGGCTACCATCTCTTGCTGGAGATCTGCATGTCAAAAGACTCTTAACAGATACACAAGCAACCTCTCCCCTGAAAACATCCCATACCCCGTCTCAGAAAGACGTACTTGCTTCCAGGAAATTCACTGATTTAGTACAGCTATTTTTAAATTCACAGATAATTAAATCTCTCCTAACATACTCAATCTCTGAATTGGACATTTAATTTAAAAACGTTCTTTTTTAATCTACTCTTCTCAACATAAACACATTCTAGACCTTCTTCACTGTAACTTGTCTCTAACAACTGCCAACGGCAAACTCTCTCAGTCTCTTAATAGAACATATCAGTCTGGCAGACCTAATTTACCTAAAATACTTCTTTAACTCACTCACGTCTCATACAACTGTTCTGTGGAAACACAATGGAGACATTTAAAACTCACGTCAATCTGTTTTCAATAGGCACAAGTTTTGCCACTGAAATCAGAGGGGTACAAACAATTGTATGCACAAGTTACAGTATTGTACCTTCTATCATTTCCATCCCACTAGGAGGTTTACAGTGTCCAGCATGGCTCACAACCCAGACAGGATACTGCTGGTTCAGTCCACAATATAAGGCCTGTATAAAGGTCCTGTAATAACCCGCCAGTCCAGGGTTACCTGCCAAAAAAACAAAACATACAAGCACGGTCAATATTAACCTTCCAACTGCATGCAATATGCTTCAAAACAAACTAAACAGCATTATACAGCAATTTGTTACTTTATTTTCTCTAGTACATTTCCAGATTTTATTTCCCCAATGTTATGGGCTATGCTATTCAACTTGTTTAATTCCACTGACCAATGGCACTCATGGGAAGCATTTTACAGAATTACTTCAAAATTGCAAAACCTAAAATTGAAGTCCAACACAAGTGAAAACATCTTTTTCCATCAGAGATCAACCAGCTTGCTTATCTATCCCATCCAGTTACAGGAATGTGAAATTAAAACATCACAAAGACTACAGCATGTATCACCTGATCCAGATGTCTGCTCTCCAAATATTTCAGTGTTACCATTTCAAAATAGGTGTGTGGCATTCCTACTATACAAAGGGCTGTCCTGAGCCTAAAAGAAAGGGTGATTTTATTTTAAACTCATTGGACCAAATAATCTTTTCCTGTTTGCAACTTCATTTTCTCTCTGTCCTCTTCTAAACCAGTGGAGAAGCTCTTTCCTTTTCAACTCTTGTGCTCTAGAATCATGGGAGAATCTGTCCTGCCTCCTGGCATCCCAGCAGCTTTCAAGGACTTCTCAGAAAAGGCTGGTGTCTGACTGGACATGGCTTGCCCTGGGAATTCAGACCACCTTGCTCTAAAATCCACTGTTCAACATGGAAAA
The DNA here is from genome assembly GCA_013397055.1 of Pachycephala philippinensis. Classification (NCBI taxonomy): domain Eukaryota; kingdom Metazoa; phylum Chordata; class Aves; order Passeriformes; genus Pachycephala; species Pachycephala philippinensis. Next base: position 156,095 of record VWZT01015535.1, read on the forward strand.
TATCAACAGTCATATATCACTGCTGAGGTGGAAACAGAAATACTGTCCCAAAGATAAGACTATATATATGGAAGGGATCTCTGGATTGCCAAACAAAATTCTATACTCTGCTCCTCCTTTTTTCTTTCTCTTTTGTACCTCAATTTACATCAGTGATGTAAACTGGAGAGGAAACCCACATGAAGATGAAGCAGAACTTTCCTAATTTCCATATGATGCATAAAAATTCCACACGGACATAAGAACATGTAATTCCTATTTACTGATTGATTGATTGTTTGATTGATTTTCCAGAGTTGTTATATTGATTTCTTATTATCATTTAGACACCAGCAAAGCTCACAATCATGGTTGGGATTGCTCAGTTATGTGTCTTTCACTCCCACATCAGGCAATTCTTAGTCTGGATATCATCAACAGCAAACAGCAGCAGCAGCAGTATTGTGTAAAAAGATTGTCATTTTTTAAAACAAAGACATTCCAAAACAACACTAGTGTACTACAAAACAAAAAAGCCTCCATTCAAATTTTGTCAACTCCTCCATATCAGTCTGGTTGTAATAACAGAGGCTGCGCTGTGTAAGTATTGAGAGTGACAGAGAAGAAGAATTAGACCTATAATCAAATTAGTGCTTGTGAAAATGGTGCATGGAGATAAAAACAAGGGTTATTCCACTTCTTCACTTCTTCTCTTTTTGTAGGGGATATTTTCATATTTTCTTCTTTTACTTCCACCTTTTTGCTCTTCAGGTAGCACACAGTAAGTTCATTGCTCTCCCAACACATTCCCTGAGCCCAGGGCCACCGAGGCACTCACAGCCACCAGAGCAGGGCCACGTGCATGGAAGGGGATGCCATGGCTCACCCCGGGATGATGCATGAGCACAGGAGGGGAGCCTTCCCCTCTAGGTCATGTATCTCACACACTTCATCCCTCACTTACACGTAAAAACTGTCTCTAGGGGGTTTTAAATCTTAATAAAACTACTGATCTTAGAAAAACATTGGTTTTACTTTACTACACAGATGCGGGGGGGAAAAAAAAATCACCAAACCCAAAACATCACTATCAGTTATTACGTATTTCTAAGCATCTCCTGGTAGGCTTGACATTAAAGGAGACTTTAAAAAAAGAAACTGTTGTTTTGTAAAAACTCCAGAAAATACATGACTAAATTTTTGCAAGTTGATTTCCAGAAAAACAATATAAAATTCACAAGGATCACACATCCATACAATTGCATCACACTTTCATACATCAAAAGTATGTAACATAAAGGGCCCCAGAGACAATTAAACATAATCTAGACATCATCTGTCAAGTTCCTTGGATTGATGTTACACAGAGGAAATCAGTCTTTCAGCAAGGCTGAAGATAAAAGTAGCAGCACTCCAAAATCAATTGTGCCTTTCGTAGTACAAATGATCATAATGTTCTGCATTATGTTTAATCCTGGAATATAATGCCATTAGGAATTTTGAGATCAAGGAATCACAAAATTAATCTCAATCACAGCACTTTTTCTTTACATTTTTCTCTTCTTCAGTAATGCAGAACAAGGATGGGGGAGAAATGACAGCAGCTGTCTTAGACATTTTGGTGCTCTTTCCCATCATCAGCCAGGTGAACCTAACACGTAAAATCTGCTCAGGATTTGGTCATCAGCTGAAGAACAGTCAGGTAAGAACTGTTTAAGAACAGTGAAGCTTTGCATCAAATATTATACAAAGCCTAAGAAACTCTAATACTTCTTTCAGGGAAAGGGGACTTTTATCCTGTGATAAATGTGAGGTGTATTTTAGGCAGGTAAAAGAGAAAATCCATAGATGCAGAAGAAACCTCATCTCCCCAGTCCTCATAAGCATCTGCTCATGGTAAGAGATCTTCTGAGAGGTCTGAGCTATTAGAACTGCTACTAGCACTTCAAAATGCCTTGAAGGGGTATGAATGAGAACTGCTGGCACACAGGGGAACGAATATCAACAAGAATTTTAAAAGCAAAAATTTCTACAGAGAAATCACCACATGTAAAGCAGCTATAAATTTATTCTTTATTGAACTTGCAATTCCAGTGGAGTTATTCCAGATTTGTACTGACCTAAGTAAATGCAGATTAATAGTCCCTGCTCTTGAAAGCTGGCATCTACAATATTTATGAGTGAAGAATATTTATCTCACATGTCCTCAAAGTAATTTTGTATGTTTTTAACTGAGCTGCTATCTGTCAAAATACTTTATGGGAAGGAAGCAAAAAAAACCTGACCTGATTAAGATTTTTTTCATACAACAGAGTAATAGTAACAGCTAATAGAAATAACTGGGACTTAATATGTATATCAGTCTGTGATCAATAATGTTTTAGGCTGATCTATGCAACTGAAATGTGTTCAATTAGATTATTTTATTTTACAGAAAAAGAACTACCAGGTTAATCACGAGGGCACACAGGCAACATTTGTGCTTTTTAAGGATTTCCCAGTACAGTAAACCAGAACTGCCCATGCTCTATCACTCAGCAACTAAGTGTCAAAAAATGGAAACCATAAGTAAATGCAGTGTTAACCTCCATGATTTGAAGGTTACTCCAGTTATTTGAATACCACATCAATCCTTAGACACCTCAGGGCAGCTGAATCATTCATGCATGCCAGCAAATCTCAAATTGCAGTCATCTGAACCAAGAAGCACATCTTAAGCAGTTACCCTCAACTGTGCTTAATTTTCAACAGCATTTATGTTGTTTCAGAAGTCTTTTAAACAATAGCTGTAAACGGTGACCATATCAGAAAAAGACACAAGACTGCAATACGCTGAGTATTTGTCTAATTTGCAAAAGATTTCTAAGCATTTCATGGAAAGAGTGTGTCAAAAGGACAATTTATACAGTGAATGAGAACAGTGGGACCACTTTATCTGACGTACCCATAAGCTGCAGTAACCAAAGGACTCCTGCCACACTCACTGTTTTTCTCTCTAACACATGACATTTCACCCAGCTATACTGCATTAAGCTTAAAGTCTTTCCATTTTTAATCTGAAGACGGGAATCCACTGCTTCCTTTTCCGATCTGTTCCACCCACAGCTGACACAAAACAGTACAGAACAACTGAGAGCGCAGAGGTGGAACCTGGAGCTATTTTAGGAGGTAAATATTCTCCACTTCTATACACTGCAGATACAGGCTTCCAAGAACTAGAACTACTACTCTTTAATCATCCATGTAAGTAGAAATATGAACATTACTTCTAAACATGCATTTGCCTACCTTTCAAACATTTTCCTGTTAATGCTTTTTCCATCAAATCAAGATTTTAAATGCCATGTGCTTCCTCAATAAGACACTTAGGCAGTGGAGGGAGAACAATTTGTACAAACAGAATATTTACCCCAGGATATCACTGCTAAAGAATAACCTTTATCCTGATTTCACATGATTTCCTATACAATGCATCATGAAGTCAAACTTCGCCTGTCTTAAAATGAAATACTAATATTTGAGATGCTGCACTTCCACAAGAGAAATTATTCAGACCTGATAAATTTAAACTTATATACAGTGCACTGTCAGTGCAACTCAGTCAGCTTAATTATGAATGGAAAACAACAAACACATCATGCCCATCTAAAAAGCCACAGACCATAGCCATTCCTCACAAGCAATGACAGCTTTTATGGCTTACAAATTGTCAAGCATTTTGAATTCTTCAGCAACAGAATATATTCATGTCAAATGGAAACTATAATTAAGAGAAAACTAGCACTAGATAATCTTGTGTAAAAAATAGTCCAGGTTAAAAATGATGATATTCACCAAAACATGAAAGAAAAGTCTTCTGTCCAGAAAAATATAAGTCAAAAATATATACAGCTTTCTCAAAAGAAATTGAGACTAAAACATAAAACTAGGTAATTTTTAGCAGTTCTGGAAGGGATAGCTGAATTGAGAAAGATTTATTTAAGCAGTATATAGTAGAAGCCAAGAGTGGCAGGAAGTGAATAAAAAACTGACGTGTAACTAAGTAATCCCAAACAGTGACAAGGCTTCTTACACCTTGCTTTGAAACGAGCGTTTGGGTTCCATGTACTGTCCTGTGAGACATTCCCCAGAGTTTCCAGCTGTGTCTCCAGGAGCCCGACCATCCGTGGGAGCAGTAGCTGGCACTGAGCCGTGGTACTTTATGCACTTCTCTAGCAGTTGCTTTCTGCCTGCTCTGGGACCTCAGCAGGACCATAAAGAATAAAGGCAGCTACATGAAGGGAAATACACAGCCAGCAGTGGGTTTACAGAGAACTTTGAGGAACTGGAAAATACGCCAGCAATTACCATGAGTATAATTTTAGAAATAATCCACAGTTTCAGAATTAAGTGTATGCCGCAGTATTTACATTATAGTCTCCTGCTAGAAAAAACAAATGCAGCTTCTAAAAAGAAAAAAAAAAAGAGCAGCCATAAATCAAATCTGAAATCCAGGGGTGCACAGCAGGACACATAAAAATCATTTCTGTGGCAATGATTCTCACTGCCTCTTCACAGAGCTGCCAAAGCTCCCAGCTCCAGCTCGAAGAGCCTCAATGACAAGTTCCTTGCTCAAGGAAACTTAATCTGCCTTTGGCGTCTGACCAGCCACCATGGAAGAAGATGCAACTCCCCTATGTTAATGAATGGAAAGCAGCCCACGCAGATGTCAGAAGAATTTAAATGGAGCATGCAAAAAGCACAATGATGTTCTCACACTTGGGAGAAAAGTGCAGAATCTGACACCGTGGCTGGTGATCAGGCCTTAAAAGGCAACACACAGGTCTCTCTGACATGCAATGTCCAGAGATTTCAAATAAAACATGTCAAATAACATTTGAGAGACCATCATAAACTCACACCGATGACGCTTTCGCCTGTTTGCAGGTCTCAGGGACTGGCATTCTCCGCCCTGTATCCCTTTATAGTCCCTACTCTAGGGGAGCAGCATCAGCCAAGGAGCAAAGCATAACAAGGACGTTATACAGAAACACATGTGAAAACTCTGTTTGATCCTCTCTAACTCTGGAATCATGAATTTGGCTGGAAAGCACCTTAATATATTTGCTTGAGTTGTGAAAATAGGGAATCTCAGAAGGATTCAGCCAGGTGTCTGTAACACAGCTTATTAGAGAGGTTTTTCAAGAACATTTCACATTTTTTCCCTATATATATACACACACACACACTGTTATTAGTTTGATACAGCTATAAAACTTACATATAGCATTTTATAATACACATTCTTTGAACACATTTTACAAAGCCAATAAGCTTGTCTGCTGTTCTCTAATGCTGTTTCACCTTTAGGACAAATGTAGGTTCATTCACCTCTAAAGAAATCCCACAGACAGTCTGATAAACCTGAATTAACCAAACACAGCTGGTTTTGCCCAAGTGACAAGTTTGCCTGAAGCTTATGAATTAAAATTCTTAGCTAAAAATTGTGACAGTACATGCTGGTTTTCCCATGGGAATGATTAACAGCATCTATCCAGGCAGATAAGATACGAAGTCCAAAACGCTGATTACATCCACTGCAAACCTACTGGACTTTGTGATTAAGCAATATTGCAAGGGTTATAAAGTCCACAGATGTATTTCAATAATTACTTCTGCCATCTCAACCAAAATAGGTACATAAAAACAAAAGAAGCCTTGATTTTAATTTTTTTTAATGTGTCTGTAAGCTAATGTTTCTTGGAAGGGAGTTAAGACTGAGACATGAAACTGAAATGATTGAGCTCCTAATGGAATAGCCAATTTTTCACACTTTTCAATGGTAGAGCCCAGGATTTTCTAGTGTGTACAATTAAATAATTTTTGTTCCATTTTCCCCATAGTAAATGAAAAATTAAAATATTTCATTAGATCTCCTAGTACACACCTACACATGCACAGTCTCTTAAGCAGATGAAGACAGATATAACTACTTTTAACACCCCAGAGGTGGTTGGTCTGATCCAATTCATCCTACAACCAGTGCTGGCAGACAGGCTACTGTGAGTTCTGTGCTGGGTCTAGAATTCCCAGGGGGAATTTTCCAGCCAGCTTCGTGGTCTGAAGCAGCACTGGACCAGGAGAAAACTAACCTCCTCCAGAAAGAAAGACGGGGAACAAAGGAACTTCGTGAAGAGGAACATGAGACTTGATGTCAAATGGGTTCACAAGAAAGCCTACGAAACATCTGAATAACACAACCCTGATGAGAAAACAGCAGCAGGAAAAAGACAAAGACAGGAAAATAAATAATTCAAACCCAAGATAACCACAAATTATTTGTTTTGTGCAGATACACAGCTCTGAAAATTTGATCACTTTTAAATAATATACAAGGAGGAAGCAAACAATACACTCAAAAGGCACCAGAAAGAATATTTTCAAATCTGTATCAGATTTTCCTATGCCGTACCACTGGTAAGAATTAAAAAAAAAAAAAAAAAGAAGAAAAGCATAGGTTTGGGTATTGTTTGTTTTGTTTTATCAAGGTAGTAAGAGATAGGAAACAAATAGCAACAGAGAACACCAAGACAGTTAATTTCAGAAAAAAAGACTGAAAATGTGTTTCTGTAACTTTTGTGTACTGACACTTCAAGAGAATGTGGTATTTGAAACCAATAGTCTAAGGTGATTTTGTAAACGAATTTCACATTTGCATCTGCTGTGAGTCTTCAGAAATGCAAGATACAAGAACAGACTGTTCTGAACATGGATAAACCAAGATTTACCAATTCACATCCTTAGGGAAAGACTCTTTGCATTGACACCTCTGTAGGCCTTGTAGTTGGGGTATTAGTGCTGGTCCTAAGTAGATGCTCCATGAAGACTTCAACCAAAACAATTTTTTGAGGAAAACACAAAACACAAGTCACTTCACAAGCACATTTACTCACCCATTTAAGGTCTATTGAGAAGAGTTTCTGCATCTTAAGAGAAGGCTGTGATAATGGATGTAAAATATCTCAAACTTAAAGGTGGAAGGCAGTGTTTATGTATCACTATGTATTTACTTATTATCATGAGAGATTTTAATCCAACAAGGATACTTAAGGTTTGTTTTCAAAAATGAAAATCAGGACAATGATCAAAATCTTCCATCATGCCCGTAACAGGAAAATAAGAGCAAGAGTTACGACTTGCTGAGTTTCTGGTTCTGTTTTCCATAATCCAGATATTGAACATAATGGGTCATATTTATTTCTAACATAGATTCAGTGATCCATAAGAGTTACTGTCGGATAGAAATGAGGCCATGTGTTAACTAGAATCTAAAAGAGGATTTTTATTTTTCATTATTTTCAGATATAATTAAGTCAAAATGTTTAATATCAAGGCAAATTGGTATTAGCTCAAGTATTTCTGGGATCAGCTCCTAGAAAGGAAGTACATTATACAGTGCTGCTGTAGCTTTAAACATTTTAATTGCTTTATTTGTACATGATGCACATGGAAACATTGGATTTCCTTCATAGGTGGGTCCTTCACTAAGCGATTTCTTCTTCCCTCCTGTCTCAGAAATCCCATGAAGAGAAAAAGATCCTTTTTAAAATTGTCAAATCAAGCAAAATACCCTAGAACACAACTTTTCCATAACTCTGGCCAACTCAAGCCACTGCATGCTGCAGGAGAGGGATCACTTCCTCTCTTGATGCTGCTCACACAGCCAGGCAGGAAGGATCCATGCTGAAAACGCCTCATTAGGAGGGAGAGGACACCAGAAGAAGATTGCGGATTGAGAAATTTCAGTAAGTCACTTCAGTAAGTCACATCTGCCACCCAGATTTAGTGGAGGGAAATACTGTCAAGCACAGTTGGACGTTCAACCATCCTGTCATTACTCTGCCTTCTCAAACTTGACAAGCTCAGCTGTGCCAAACCCCCATCAGAGGTACTTCTGGAGCACTGGGAAAATCAACAAAAATGGCATATTTCAGGCCTAGATCTGACACACAGGCTCCTCTCTGCATGAGGAAGTTTTTATTTTTAATGAAAGACTATGTTTTTTTCTGTTCTAAAGACAATGGAAGCTCGTGGGCTGACCCAGTAAACAAAGCTCAACTGTCAGCATATTTTAAAATATTAGTCACAAACAAGTAGTCCATAAGCAGCAAAAATAATGGAGAACAGTGTCCTAAGAATTGAATTTTTTAATATAGAATATTGGATAGAACACACACCTTTCCTTCATGGGGTACTCTACCAGCATGCATGTCTTCTAGCCAAACTCTTATTTTGGTATCCTTTGGAGCTTACTACGTCTCAGAAAAAACCTGGGAAAATTCACTGACGTATTCAAAGTTTTATGTGGATTGAAAACAGAAATCAAATAGGTACAGACAAATTAGTATTTTCTGCTACAAATAATATTCTCAGGAAGTCAAACTATTTATCTCAGTATGTAAAGGGGAGAGTCATTTCATATTTATTCCCATTCTATAAATAAGAAACAGACCAAATAATCTGTGCATGAAAATTAAAGTATTACTAGCCACTAAGACCTCCAGCTTACGGTACCTTACATGCATGACCATCTGAGAAAACAAGACTGATCTTGTAATTAAGTCATGGATGTTTGTGCTAGAGATAAAGAAGTGGCTAGAAAAGCTGGGAGAAGTGGCTTTGGAAATATAACGAAGATAAGGGTGAATTGTTTTTTGGTTTGTGTGTATGCTTTTGCTCCTGTACAAAGTGCAAATATGCAAAATATGGTGACACACATCCAATACAAGCATAAGAATAAACACTGTTTTGCAGTGTTTATGTCTCACTGAAATAGAAAATTGTGCTCTTACTTCCTTACCTGCTGATAAGAAGACCAGTCATACAAAAAGCAAAAAACATTTTATCTTGCTCTATGTACTTCTACCTGCATTGCTATGCTGCACAAACTTTTAACTCTACAGTGTAGTCTGTTCTCAGTGATTACTTTTGCATTCCATATACCAGTTACTGGAGAGTAGGAAAGCCAGATCCTTTATTCAGAAAAAAAAAAACAAAACATCACAATGTAAAATACAAATTCTCCACGTCAGAATCTGAGAACTCAGGGTCAAATGCAAAGAGTTGGCAGCTTCAGCTGGAGCTGCACTGGAAACAAAAGCAGAAGCCTCAAGGGAGAGGCATTCTCAGCGAATCACTACCACCTGGAGAGGCTGGTGGGGCACCAGCTCCTGCCAAAGAAGTCTCCAGACAGAGAATGTGAACTCCCATGTATGTGCTGAGTGCTGTGGACTGACACCATAATTTATCAACAGAAAGTTCTGTGGCAAATCCAGCTGAAGGAACTCCCACCTCCACCCTTGACTATCATTCCCACCCTCCTACCAGGGCTCACCAGCCCCTGAATTACACTGGCACAACTCTAGAGGGCCCTGCTGTGAACCCAAACAGGGAACTGTTCCAGCTGTAAAAAGACCCCAGAAATAAATGTATGTATTTATTTAATTCACAGCACGATCTCTCAAAGCATTGTTCTGCCATAACTGAGGGGTGGAATGGCACAGCATGGTGGGAAAGGGAATACCTTATGCCAGTATTGTTGACAAACATTTTGGATTGTGAAATAATGGCCTTAGGAAGTTTTTTAAGTGCTCCAAGCACTAATCTCTTGGATTTCCATTGTCTGGTGAGTCTTAATAAACACTCTACAAACAGTTTCCAACTTTCACACTACTTAACACTCAGGAATATCTGCTTTATACCTAACTTCATGGTTCTAACAGCTGTCTGAAGGCAAGAGCTCTATGAATGGCCCAGTCCGGCTACCCGTCCCTTCACTGGCTGCCCACACCCAAAGAGAGGTTCAATTACTTAAGAGAGGTGGAATAGGGAAAGACACTCTTGAAAATTTTAGAAACACCAGGTAGCTTTCTCTGAGCCAGTCTGATGAGCAGCCCGGCAGCAAGTAATACATTCAAAGATCAAGTGGTTGCTTCAATCCCTATGCTGCAGGTGAGGTCATGATAAAAGAGCACAGCATTTCTCTTCCTCTCTGCAGGAAAGGGCTGCAGATTCACAGGCATCCTCTCCACACAGTCAGGAACAGTGTTGTATAGTAAATAACCCGCTCAAATATAGTATCTGCAGAACTAAGTTTAATTTCAAGCACTGCAAATATCACAGGACAGATGAATGCTGCTGCTAAGCTAAAACGTAAAAGAGAAATCATTCCTAAATAAATAGAGTGAGTTTCAGTGCATACACAGAGGGAATTCTGCTCAATTATTTGGATATGAACAGCATATAATCAGGACAGACATCAGATGCAAAATTCCAACTTCTTTTTGTTCCTGCTGATTAGCCACATGTGACTCAAGTGTGCCAGCTGGACTAGATGCCATTCTGAGCTCCATAACCCTCCACATGCCTTGTCAAGGGAGCCAAGACTCCAATCAAACAAGATTTTTAAGTTGATTCCCTGGACCAGATGTGTTAACATCATCACTTTTGAACACCTAAAATTTCCTTTTTCTCTGGTCCATTGCTTCAGCTGAGGACGGACAACAGCAGCACTGCTCCCCTTGGGATGGTATGGTCAAAATAAGCAAAGGTAATAGGACTCATTTTATCTTATACTAGTAGAGATACGTGAAGATACACACATAAAGCAAAATGTTAATATAATGGAAAACATCCACATAGGACACAACCTCAGCTTTAGGTCACCAGAACTATGTGATACAGGATTACGAAAAAAAGTGCAAGTCAGTGTATGAACAGGGGTCCTCTGCAGCTTTTTTCAGCATAAGTACTAGTGTAGTTACACTTTAAGAATTTCACCTAAAAATTCTCATTGCATGTAGAAGCATTACTTAATTCAACCCCCAAAACCCAAAGTTAAATGAACGATTCCTTTAAAAAAGACCTGAAGTACTTTTATGTGACAAGTTATTCACCTTAATGTCCTTTGGGTATTTACTGCTGTACATCGGAAGGTGACACTTGCCCTGGCACAAGAATTTTTCACAGTGATTAAGAGTGGATCTGCCCATGGAGCTGGTCAATGATTAAGGCATTTCAGGAGAGGAAGTATTTCTTGTCTCACTCTCTGCAGCTGTGCTTCTATGTTAATTTATTTACTTGGTGTTGGCTTATTGTAAGTGAATGCTAGCTTAGAAACTTAGGTTATAGTATAATTACAAGTATTGTACATGTGAATGAAGATTTGTTTGGTGGTTTGGGACACAATTTGTGAGGATGACTGGCCATCTACTGAGAAGCAACCCGGTGGAAAGGTGAGAACAGAAGCCCCAGCACTCCCAAATCTTATATTCTCTGCTCTACCTTGACTTGCTTTATCTCATTCCTCCTAATGCAAATAAAGGCATTTGTATGATCCTCAACAAGTAACATAACTGGTTAATCACTGTCACATGGTCTTACAAAACTACTAATTTTTTTTCTGATACGAATACAGTAGAGAAACAGTCAATGCTTACCTGTGCATTCAGAGGCGAGCCTGAAGCCTGTAGATATATGGTACATCTGGCTATTACAGCAATAACCTTGCCAAAACACACTATTTTTTTTCTAATCTTTAGAACAGCTCCCTCTTCTGGCACACTCTGTTTATACTGTATTTAAGTACCATGCGTCATTCCTTACCAATTTTTAATTCTATTTGGCTCCCAACACTTAACAAACCAAATTTCATTGTTAAGGCTCTCACTGTTCAGTATGGCTTTGAAGGCAAACTACAGCTTTTGAAAGGGAGACTAATTCTTATCAAGTATTTATCTAAGATTATCCATAGACTTATTTTTACTACCTTTTGAAAGTATCCCAAGATCAACCACGACCAGAATTCACACAGGAACAAGGAGCCCGGATGGCCAGTTCAGGGGTCCCATTTGCAGGATCACTGAATTTGGAAAGGATCATCTGAGATCTCTGAGCCCAGCCCCTCCCTGCTCATGCAGAATCAGAGCAGGCTGCACACACAGCCAAATTTATGCTACTTCCTTCAGCATCTGAATTAGGTGTTTGATAAGGCTGGATGAAATTGGGCCTTAGAGTGCCTTTCTGAACCAGGTGTCATGTCAT
>VWZT01015535.1:168184-435165 GCA_013397055.1 Pachycephala philippinensis
CCAACCAACCAACCAACCAACCAACCAACCAACCAAATCAAACTTCATGAGAGCTCTCATAATCTTGTTGATAGGGACAAAACTGCAGAGGTAACACATGAGGACAAACATTTTTTCCTAGATGATGCTCTGGTACTATTCTTTCAAACAAGACCAACCAACCACAAAACAAAAAACTAGGAGGAGGAAAAAACTGCCTAATACATTCAGACAGAACAGGTTCTCAACTTTGTTCACAGAACTGTTGCTGGAGCTCATTCAGTGACTGTAGGCACAAAATATACATGACCCAGAACTCAGCAGCCCCCTTGCCCAGAAGATAAGAAATAATTTTTCCTCTTAACCTGTCTGTCCATTGCCAGCAACATTCCCTTTCCTCCAGCTGCATTTCAAAGGCAAATTGTGAACACTGATATGTCCTGGGGGAGAGACCCTGGCTGCTGACTTGGAAAGTAGTGTCTGAGAAGATAAAGTACCTTCCCTGAGTAACTCAATGGTCTTGACTCCAAAATCAGATTTTGCTTCATATAAACAGTTCTGATCCATCCATGTGAGGTGCCAAGATTCCATACAAGATTCCAGATTATATCCTGGCTAAGGCTGCCAGAAGCTACACACCGCAACCTCATCTGCTGATACTGAGAGTCCTTACTAGATCCAATTCAGTTGTTGCAGAACAAGTTGTAACAGGAAGGTTATGTACCAACAAGCTCATTTAGTCACATAAATTTTGTGTAAATCAACGCCCATTCTAAAACCAAACTGAAGAGAATTAAACATGCTTTACAGTTTGCAGAACGAGGAAATAGATTCTTTTACCCCTTGGTCTCGGTGGTGACAGTAGACCCCCTGAAGAACAATTCATTCTAGTAACTGCTGAGCAGAGTGAATGATTAATAACTTTCAAAAAGCTGGTTTGGTGCGAGTCAAAAAAACAAAAACAAAATACAAAGGAACTAAGCTTCAGGGCTATACAATTAGTGTTATTGAAAAGTATTATTACACACTGATTCTTATTAAAACTTTTCTTATGCAAATGTTGAGGGTGATGACCGTTAAGTAAAATAGCAGATGAAGACAAAGCCAGATAATGTACTGAAAGCTTTTCAGAGTCCCTATGTTACAGTCCAAAATGGAACTTTAAACATTTTAAAACCAACAGGAAGTCTCATCTCAAGAGAGAACTAAAGACTTGTCATAATCCAGGCAAATTGTTTGCACTGTTTTCAGTGGTGAAAAATAGTTCAGTAGTCTTCAAGTGAAACAGTGTAGTTGATGTAAGTACATGTAACTACTCCTAGGAGAAGATGAGAATCCGAATCCAAATCCTTTCTGTTGTGCATAAGCAATTCTTGACTCAGAGAATTAGCTCAGAAGAAAAATCTTTATACTTGAAAAAGTGTCTGTTTAAGTCCTCATGGCCCTTAAACATCACCGAGTGACAGCATGAGTTGATAAAACAATAAGATGATCCAAAAACCCAGCAGTGATCCAACATCAAACATGCAGATCATGAAACTTGGCAAAGCATAAGGAGTACTCTGCCTTCAGGCCAGAGAACCAGATTCTGAAATTATTTCTGTATATTAATGAATGAAACTTGTGTAACATGATTTACAAAAAAAAAAAAGAGTTATTTACATCAGATATGCTACCCAAGTACAAGACTGTAAATTGCAAAATTGCCTTGTTTACAGCAATGGTAACACAAATTAAGAAGCCTGGAACAAAGGTATCCCAATGCAATGAAATGCAGGAAAAAGTTTGATGAAAAGCAAAATGTCATGAGCTAAACAGCACAGTGGTTTTCAAATTTGTAGAGTATTTATTTACAAGGCTAAATGTTTCATAAATATACAGGCACAAATAGACAGATACTATTAAAACAGAAAAAAAAAATCCATTACACTTTGTGGATTCTGGTTTTCAATGAACACAAGCAATGTTAAATATTGTTGTAGTAGATTTTGTACTTCACTGCTAATTTTACACTAAAAAAACACTGTAAAAGGGCAAACAGTCCTTTAGGACACAAGAGGAAAAACACTAATTTCTGTCCTTTCCCTAACACCTACATTTCCAGAAAATGATGGACCTGATCCTTCAACTGTACACATTCAATGTTATTCTCATGTGTAAATCTCATCCATTTTAATAGAAAAGAATTCATATTAAGAATGTCAAACAAATATATGCATATATTCTGGACTGACGAAAAACTGGACCTTCTACATAGTAATTACTTTAGTAAACACATTATTATTCCTATTCAGAGGTTTTGTGGACACAAGAAAAAAATGTTGTGAAACAAAAAAGTGTATTAAACATTTCAACTAATACAGTAAAGCTTTACTAAAATTGTAAGTTCACGCAGACTGCCACTAATAAAAAAACATTCGCTTGTTGCAGTTAAATGAGACTAAACTCTGCTGCATGTTCTGTATTCCAACTGCTTCAAGCACAGTGACCTATCAGTTCTCAGGAGGCAGAATCCTGCCTCGTTTCAAGTCAATGGGAATTTTGCCATTGATTTCAGAATAGAAGAATATTTTGGAGTTATTTTTTTTAAAAAGTGGGGAGAAGGAGAAGGCTAAGTTGGACCAGAAAGGAATCCTCTCTGTTCTGCAGTAACACGATCAAAACACAAAATGAAAATAAATATACAGGATTTATTCTCAAATCTCCTGCAACAAGTTGATTCCAGCAGAAGTTGAGAATTTTATCATCTTTCTCAATACCCACCCACAACTCTGTTTGGTTTGACTACAAATTAACAAAATCATATGCCTGAATTTCATTAGGACTGGAAAAGTATGCACCAGAGGAGTTTAATACACAGCACAGGGTAACACATGCAGCAGGACTAACCACTTTCAGTTCAGATCACTCAACACTTGGCTGTGCATACTCTCTTTTGTTAAGCCAGAGCCGCCCTTGTCTGGATGTTGCTTTCCTTGACTTGTGTACCAAGCTGTCGTTTTGCCCCTCATTCCATAAAGAATCTCAACCAGGGATTTATGCCTTTCAAGTGTGAAAATTGCTGGACTCCAGAAGGGCTCCACATTTCATGCTCGGGAAGTTACAAAAGCACAAGGGGAATGCTATCTAATCCTGACTGTTTAGGTACACCAACACGTTGCCAGATGACCCAAATGTCTGGATCTCTCCTAAGGCTGTGTTTTCTGCACTGGCAGATAAGCCTTCCCTTGAAGGCTAAAAATGAGGCCTGTAACAGTAGCAAAAAACCCCACCATTTGTTTTATGGGAAGCAAAACTGCACTTTGTTATGCCAGGTCCCATTCAGCTCCCTGCCAGGCACAGCAAGAAGCTTGGGTAACTTAGTTCCCTAATGAATTTGGGCACCTAAAGTGAGGATAGCATTATAGTGGTTGCTGTGGTTTTAAATTGTTCCCTCAGTGAGAGAACTTCCAGTTTGTTACCAACATAATTCTGAAATAAGAGCAAAACCATAAATCAGCTGATTGAAAAAGTCTGAAGACCATGACAGAAGCACACTGAATATTTCACTGATGTCTATTTCTGAATACCTATCTAGTTAAGATGTTATTAAGGAGTCTTCACAGAACTGTTCTGGAGGAAATAAGCTCCATGTAGCCCTGCCACTACATTTCCTTGCATTACAAGTTTCCTATGATGAATATGGAGACCATGCAATGTGTGTGACTCGGTACATTTTGAGCAGATCAACTTACACGCCTTGTAGAGAGGTACCATGCCTTGGATGCTAATGTTTGACTTTTGTGCTCTTTCCCTTACATATCTTTCTACTGATAAAATTTAGCTCTACAGATTTATCCTTGTTACAGCCTCTACTATCAACCCAAACAGAAGGTATCAACCTGAAGACAGGTGAAAGCTCCAGAACTTGTGGGAAAAAGAAACTCTTAACTTAGGTGTTCAATTAAACCTTCCGCAAACACCTTAACTGAGAGAAAGCAGCAACTGAAAAGTGTGAAATCAGGCTTGTACCCCCAGAGAGGTACTAATGAGATATACTATGCAGTATCTGGTTTAAAAGGTTATTCTCCACAAAACAGGAACAAGATGTACTCATAGAAGGTTCATTCTTTACAGCTAAGGAAAGAATTTAAACTTCACTGTCACTGGGTTAAAACTTACTATTCTACTCCAGGAGGCAAAGGGCATAAAACCATGGTGCCCAAGGAAACTAACATAAAATATTCCATGGACTTGCCAAAACATTGCAAAAAAAAAATCTGAAAAATTGAACCTGTGTTCTCTTTCACCACTAAGTACAGACCAAGCCACATACAGTCCTATAAACAGCAACGAGGTACACTAACAGTGAGCCAAAGTTGTGGATAATCATTATTTGCACCACTGATTCTGGGGGAAATAACAATAGTATCCAGTACATTCAAACAAACTATAGAAAGCATTAGAAATCTGCAAACTCTAAGGCAGTGAAAGAGTCACAGTATCTGCGCTTGAGTAGGCTCAAGTTCTACTTTTGCTAAAGACAGAACTCCTACAGTTCATTGGCAGACTTCAATGAAATTAGGACTTCTCCATTAATTTTAACATATGCTAAATGCAAGTTTAGAGCTCTCATTTTAAGACAGCCACATTTAAATATAATGAACTGTACAATACTCACTGAGTTCAAGAGGGTCAGCATAAAAATTCACGTGCAAAAATCTAAGTTAAAAAACCTTTACTGTTAAAAACCAACAACTTAAAGAAACAATTGGATCTAGAATATTTCCTCAAATACTGTAACTTCCATCTTTTAGTTGGCACGCAGCTGACATTGCACTAACACTTCAAGGTGCAAGAGATAAATGGAAGAAAAGCAATGAAAACAAACAAACAAAAACCCACAATGCTCACAGCAAATCACCAACAAAATGAGTAAGACATCCTAAATTCTCAGTGTTACCTTCTGGCACTGTTACAAATAAAGGTAGCAGTAGTAATTGAATGTAATAAAGAATTTTCACCACTGCAATATTATTGATTTTTTGGCCATGTGCACGAGCTAAAATCTACAACTTACGTAGTAAGATTTTTGAACATGACACTGGACATACTCTTTTCAATCAACAAACTTCTAGACTTAAACAAAAAAAGACCCTTACCAGGAATAATCATGAACAAGAGCCTGGGTAGATTTTTACTTTCATCTTTTGAGAGGTCTTTCCAGGGCCCACACTTTAAGACATGGGTAGCAGCTCCACAACAGTAGATAAATTCTTCATGTAAGGGGACTGGCTCTTCTGACCCCGACCTCATGTTTGCTGTTAAGCAGAATAGGATACTGTTATAACAGGTCAATACTTAAGAGTTGTCTCTGCTATTACACCTCCCCACAGAATAATTGCAAAAAAACCCAGCCAAATCACCCCACCCCCAAACAGCTGTCATATCCAGTAAACTGAGGCCCAGTTCAATATTTGATGCTGAAGAGGCTGTAGAAGTTGATACATGTTACTGCTATATGAGAGAAAGCATCTTTCAGTTTCTGTCACAGAAATACACAGCGATGAACTGGACAATAAGCTCTATTCTACCTTAAAGGCAAATAATTTTAAATTTCTTGTTATGCTGACCACTGAAAAAATTCATCTGAAACCTACTGGAAGGCAAACAAATGAAAAAATACCAAACAAACAGAACTAGTGCATGAATGTCTTTGCAAGTTCTCTGTGCTTCATAATAAAACTGGATATTGCAGCATAACACCATGACCTTTAACCATCAAAAGCATCTAGTTAAAAATAACATTAGGCCTTTCAACTATTTTTGCTTAGTAAAAAAGGACCATTCATTTTTGAGTACAAGGATACAAATTCTATTTCCTAGCCAGTTTGTGAAATTTCAGGCATGTAAACTAAAGCCTAAGAGATCTGCAGGGTCTGCAGCACCATTAGGTGGGGGGGCACTACCCTCACTAATAGTCACTGGAAAATTCTCAGTGCTACACAACTTAAAAGGAACAGATCTGACTGAAATTTTAAGTAATGACACTTCACAATATTAGGAAAGTACACTTGAAGAAACAACATTTCCTTACTTTCCCCAGTTTTAATCTGGGGTTTTGAAAGGTTTAAGGTAAAGAACAGCCAAGGCAGAAAGGACAGATAATGTTTTGTTTTGAACTAACAAGTACCACCTTGAAAAAAACTGGATATAGTACAAATGGAAAACACTTCCGGAGGGAAGGGAGAAGTGTTATTTAATATTGTCAATTACAGCACAATTCTTTGGATGAAACCTTGTACCCCCACCTGCCTACTTCACCCCAGTCCCTGCCCCCCAAAAGAAGTTCTTTTAATGATAATGGAGACAACTTTATTACTTCCATTGTTTGCCATGTTATTATCTAACTTATAGAGACTGAAATGTAAGTAAAGTGAATTTTGTCAAACTATAAAGAGGTATATTTTTAATGCATTATCACTGCTATTATTTAAAGCTGAAAGAAGCCAAGAGAAGTTCCAACAAAGAAATCCACTTACATCAACAACCACAGTAAACATTAAGATGTCACCCCTTTTCTGAGGTGTTTACAATCCCAGAAGCAAAAGTAACTAGTTCTTACCCAAGAAAGTAGGTTTTGGACAAAGTTTGTCATCATGAACCAATAAAATCTGTTGCACATTTCCATTTTGAATTGATTTCACAGAACAAATCTTAAGTGGACATCCCACTGACAACTCTTCATTCAAAAGAAGTATTTGCAACATTAAGGTCAGAAGTCAAGCAATGAGAAAAGAAAACTCAGCAATATATTTTGGACTGGAGTAGTAGGATTTTCAGGTTCACACAAACCTGTTGTAGTAGCTTTGGTCCAGTTTTTAACTTAAATTCTAATTTCAAAAACACACAGTGTTGCAGTACCTGAAAGGAAGACTGCACACTAGAGAAGAAATAGTTATCTGAAAAACTGCCCGTCTGAGACAATCCCAAATGGCTTCTTTGTACTAGCTCTATGTAATATCTGAGAGATTTTTATTTATTTATTGTTAGGTTTTTAATTTGTGACTTTACGGCCTTTGGTAATAAAAATGGACAGAAGAGAAAAACAGGGAAAAGATAGTGGATATACTCCCAGAATACTATTCAGACCTGTTTCAAGATGAAATCAGTAATAGCCAAAAATACCTCTGTATCTCCTTCCTTCTTCCTAAATGAAGCTTTGAAGAACACTATTTCCATTACAGACATCTATCTTTGGCACAAATTGCCCGCATTTCTCCTAGAAATATCTTAAGATGGGTGTATCAATTTCCGAACAGATTTAACAGGTAGAGGTCTCGAGAGATGAGGTTCCTACTGGCTCTGGCAGCCCGCAGAGAGGGCACAGTTTGTGCCACAGCAGCTCCAAGAATGTTGAGGAGACAAAAGGACAAACTTGACTGGTGGGAGTTTCACAAGTTATCACAGAGAAAAGTAACAGGACTCAAAGAGATGCAACTGCCTAGGAAATAAGACCTTATTACATCCCAAGCAGTGTTTTCTTCCTTCTCTTTAACCCCTCCACATATAAACATATGCAGGAACAGTATTACAAGAAATTCAGCTTCTGTCAAGAGTGCTTAATCTAGTATCAAAACTTGTGTTAGAATACAGAAATACAGGTTTCAATTCACAGGGCTTTAGCTCTAGATGAACACACCCTTAATGTAGGCGTCCACCAGAAAACAAAGTCCTATGACAGGATACAAAGACTTAGGTGGCAATACATGGACTGATTAGGGGAATAATCATGGGATCAGCTTCTTGGTTGCCACCTCAAGATTAGAAAAATTCTCTCCTGGTTAGCAAAGCCTACAGTAAAAACAGATGAAGACATACACTTGCACCTGCAAACCAACACATATATTTAAGTGTCTCACTGCTGATCCAGAAGCCACCTACAGTCATTTTTTCAGACAGGAATATCTGGAAACAGAGTTATCCATGAAGAGCAGATTACCTCTACCATACGACCAATTCTTTTCATCTTTGGTTCAACTGACTCCAAAGTAAAAGGCTGATAGTAAAGCTAAGAGAACTTTGCAAACACTATCCTAATTATTTACGCATCTTTCCTGATAGCACATTTTAACTCCTCCATCCTACACTATTACTTGGACTTGACATTTTGCTTTAAAGATAACTTGGAAATAACAAAATTTGATCTACACTAAAAGAGTGTTCAGTGAAAGAATTATCACAGACTCAGAGTAGCACCACATAATGTAATCAGAGTAAGCAAATTGATATTTGGCGTATAAACTATTCGATCACAAGACAGGACAAACAGGTTGGGGTACCTAATCCGAAGCATGATGCTGCAGTGAAAGATGCAATGGTAGCCACAAGGGCAAAGGTAAGTTGCATAAAACAATGGTGAAACCAAAATAAAGGAGAAAGCAGATTTGACATACAAGGCTCCACAAAATCATAAGAGACACACCTCAAGGTGTCCATGGCCAAGGCTACTCTGAGGTCACTCTCTATCCTTTCTGGTACATGACAATGACATTGGAAAAAGCTATCCAAGAGAGTGTTGGAATCACTATTCTTGGAAGCGTTCAAAAATGTGTAGATGTGGCCCTTGGAGACACGGTTTAGTGGTGAACGTGGAAGTGCTGGGTTAACAGTCAGACTCGATGATGTTAGAGCTCTTTTCCAACCTTAACGATTCTATGACTGGGAAACGTGTCTGGAAACTGCAAAAAAAAAGGCAACCACCATGCCCGTGTTAGAGTGTGCAGGGAGCTCTAGGCCAGTCAAATTCATCTCAGTTCACAGAAAGTTATATTAAAAAAAAATCTTGCTCAAAGCTGTACCCAAGAACATGAAACAACCATTATCTTATCAGCGGTGTCTTTGAAGGATCAGCACTGGGCAATAATGTTCAATGTCTCCACTGAACACCTGCACAGAGGACAGGAGCCACTCTCAGCAGGTTTGTGTAAAATGTCAGGGGGAGGAAGACAAACCAACTGAAACACTGGAGGGCAGGGCTGCTATCCAAATGGACCCTGACAGGCTGGAAAGGTGGGAACTACATGAAAGCCAAGGGCAAATGGAAAGTCCTGCACCAAGAGTTCAGTAACCCAGTGCAGCAACACAGGCTGGGGGCTCAAAAGCTAGGAAGTGGCTTTCCAAAAAAGACACAAATGATTAACAAGCTGAAAATGAGTCAGTAGTGAGCCCCTGTAACCATCAAGGCTGCACAAGGAGTAGCCTGCAAGTCTTGGGACGTGTTTATCTTCTGCAGCTTGGCATTGGGAAGTCTGGAGTAGTGCACGCAGTTTTGGACTCCTTATACAAGCAAGACATCAATATACTGGAGAGAGCCAGCTAAAAGATATGGATGCTGAAGCATGTGATGTACGTCCAAAGGACAAGGAAAAACAGTCAAAACTTGCAATGAAGGAAATTCCAATAACAAAGGTTTTCCCCACATGCACAATTAGGACTATTAAATAATGAAAGTTACCCAGAAAGGCAGGACAACGTCCAACTGGACAATGCTTTCAGCAACCTGACCTGCTTTGACCTTTTTGAGAAAGGACCTGG
Organism: Pachycephala philippinensis; assembly: GCA_013397055.1. Lineage (NCBI taxonomy): Eukaryota > Metazoa > Chordata > Aves > Passeriformes > Pachycephala > Pachycephala philippinensis. Next base: position 177,740 of record VWZT01015535.1, read on the forward strand.
ACTACATCTTAGGGATAACATACAAAATTGGATGTCTGTAAATTAGTGAGACTGGACTAGATATACCATAATGTGCCAATTGCAAGGATATCAAAAATCACCGTAAATAAGGGGAGGTATTGATGGTTAAGGAAGAAAAGGTATTTAAAATCATAGCCATTTTCCATCAGAAAAGGCAAAAAGGAGCACCCAAGGCACAACGGGCTGATCCAGCTCAGCTGAGTGCACAGGAAAAATCACAGGAGCATGTAGTGTGTAAGCTCCTCTAAAGACAAAGGAAAAGATGTTAATACAGAATAAGAGACCAGTCTGCCAACAGCAAATCATGCTCAAGCAATGCAATTGCCCTCAATGATAAAATACCTGGCTACAAGAATGAAAGAAAATATGTAAATGTAACACACACTGCCTCATTAAGAATTTTGGCACTGTCTCCCACTGTGTTCTCCTTTCTAGGCCAAGGAAATGCAGGCTGAATAAACTGACTTGCACAGTTCGAAAAGTAACTGAATGATAATCAACTACTGTCTGCCAGCTGTCAAGTAATCTCGAGCCAATACTGGAGCCTATAAAACTCAGCATTTTCATCAGAACCATACCTGCAACACTTAGCCCAGCTGTGTTCACCCCACCAGGTCAAGAACACAAGGAAACTTGGGAGGGTCAACTAAATAATTAGGCTAGAGCCTTAGAGGAAAAGCTGTATGAACCGTGCTTTTTCAGTCTCCCATGCTGCAATCAAATAGCAACCTAGAGCCATTTGAGAGACCTGCAAAAGCAGCATAGCCAAACCTTTATTTGCAACGGAAGATGGTAAAACAAGAGGCAACAGCCACAAGTTGTGTCTTGACACTTTAAAGCCTTACAAAAAAATTAGTTGCTAAGAAGGCAACGGAAGATCGCTAGAAAGGCAGCAGAAGCTCTCCTGGAGGTTTTCAAGACTCAGTTGGACAAAACTTTGATTTCAAGAGAAAGATGGGCTAAGTTTTCTCCAGAGTTTTCCATAAATCAACAGTTTATAATTATTATGGCCCTAAAACAGCAGAAAAAAATAAAGCAGGAGGTACAACAAGAATCTCAAACAATTTTTCTAGTACCTTAGTAAATGCAGTTTCATGAACACAGTACATGACAATAACTAAGTATTTAGGTCAGAGAAAATGAATCTAAACTAGACCAGCCCCCCAAAAATAAAGGAAACTGAAGTAGATGTGTTCTGTCGATTAGCTGTACCAGCTTAAATAAAAAAGAAACCCTGCCATAATAGATGATTTTATGTGACTGAATTCAACAGTACAATGCAAAAGAATAACTGCAAAAATAGCAAGATTCCTTCAGCTGCCTTCTACACTAAGGCTCTGACAATTTTTACAACATTATTCCCAGAGGAGAATCATCCAGACCTGATGTAAGCTCTTTGATTTGCAGACTGGAACTTACATGCTCATAGCTAGGAACTAGAAAGGGACAGACTGACCGAGCTGGTAAAAAAAACTGCAAAGAGGAACAAGGGAAGGGGGATTACGTGATGTGAGAGATGAGGTACGACATGACACACGATGCCCAGATCTCATCAAAGATTTATCTGGACAAACTACAAACAATGGATGCCAGATTTTCTCAGGGAAAACAATAAACACAGGCCAAAGACTCTGCAAGCTGTTGTGACATCAGTCACAAATCTTGACCAATTCTGTGTAAGAAAAGCAGCAGCAGCAGCCAGTAGCACATAAAAATGAAACATTTCTTCATTGTACTTTCCAGTACAATTCTCTGTCAAAGTCATATACAAGTCCTTTTTACACTAGCTCTGAATTAACAAATAAAAACTGTTAGGCGTTATTTGTAAAAATGAACAAAGCTAAAAAATTAACACTATGGACACATCAAAAGAAGCAACACAGTTATACAAAATAAGACTGCTTTCCTCTAAAACCAGTGAAGTAATTAGGAGGCCTTGTTTTTAGTGATCACTTGATGACCTAGCCATAAGATGCCTTCAATTTGCTTTGTTCCTGCATCATTCCCCCCATGCCCCTCCCTCAAGGAATAAAACAGCTGGGAGAATTTCACTGATGACTGTACAAAAATATCAGTGAAACACGTGGAAATGGGGTACAGTTTACTCATCTTTAGGGTTGTAACGATAAAAAGCTGAAGTGCAGAATGAAAACTGGAATCACTGCTCAGTTCTGAGCCTTGTTCAGAGACAACACATAGGGGACCGTGCAAAGACCTAAGGAGGGAGAAACCTAATTTTAAGAACTGGATCTACCTGCAAGACCTTTGTAACGTAACAAAAATTTGGATTTTATTACCATTAATAACCTTGTAGCAACGACCAAGAAAGTACACACAGTCCCGGTGTTAGGGACACAGGGAAAAGAACTTTTGGGTATCCGTTCTGTACCAGACGAGTGGTCTCTTGTCACTGACAAACATTTTAAAACCAATTTTTGAGACAGCTTTTCATCAAAGCAGGACAGGACTCACAAATTAAAAAATTGTTAGGTTGGAGAGGTCCATTTGAGGACTCGAATCAGTAACAGATGGATCCCCCACCAACCTTGTTCTAAAAAGGTGCTTTGCTCTGAAATGAATAATTTGAAGGAGTTTTGGAGTTAGGGAATCAAGAAATCAGAAAACATTTTCAGCTCCCACAATAATACATTGGTCTGGCACAAAATTATTCAACAGATAGGATGATCAAAACCCTGGGGAAATGGATTAGGAAGGCCCACCATAACTTTTAACGAATCTTTACATGTCACTGCGAGTTTTAGCTTTGAGAATTTTGGTATGCACAAATGACTAAAAAAAAAAATTGAGCTCCTGTTAATTATCATAATAGAACTACTACAGTACTCTTGGCCTTGACTTCCCCACTACTCTCAAGAGGGTGAAACAGCAAATGAAAGACTTCCATGGGGATCAGGCACAATGGCAACCTTTAGGAAAGGAGTCACACCTCTGAAAACATCAAGTGTTGGTCTACAGCACTCAACAGTCGGCAGGCAGATCCAACGTTTCACTGCAGTTCTGGCAACGACGCTCTAAGTTTGACACCTGGTCTCCTTCTCCTTTGGCAATCACAGACCTCAGTTTAACAAACGTCACAAAACCCCAGTTATGCCTGCCCCGTGCTCCAAGAGCAGAGCCCACGTCCCTTGTTACCAGCTAGATCAAAGCTCCTCCATTTGCCGTGGTAGTTTAACACTTGGTTAGAAACACTGAGCACTGGAGTCAGAGCAAATGGAAAGGGAACCCTGAGAAGTTACACTAGTGTGCCCGAAGGTCCCTGAGGCTTTACACAACACCAGCCAGTACAAATGTACCCAAAAGAATAAAGACATGACATCCCAAAAGTGGAGTATATTTTATCAAACACATTTCAGGATACAGTGGAAGAGGTCCTACATATCACGTTCTGCCATTCTATTTAATCACACCGAGATGGTAACTTTCACTTTTTCAAAAGAGCTAAAGCATCACAAACTGTTTGTGAACTGTTGAGAGCTACCAACATGAAAATGACCCCAAAAGAGTTCAGGTTTTTTGTCTCAGTTTGTTTTTTCTTAAAGTAACTTCACAAGCATAATTAAGGTTGGGAGTCCCACAGATTACCAGAAAGTGATAGCTATGCTCCCAGCAAATTCCCAATTTCCCAGTCAATACGCAGGCTTGATGATAAAGCTAAGAATGTCCACGACCTAAAATGAAATGAGCAAGAAAGTTGTTGCTTAAAGAAACAAATTCACTCAAGGAAGTAATGATGGTTCCATTTGCATGAAAGCAAATAGGATGGCTTAATTTGGCGTAATATGAGGCATTTTCCAGAACAGACAGTTGGATTTTGGGAAACCTTTTAGTCTCAAAGGAAGAAAAAATTGTTCATTTGCACACACTACCGAAATTTACTGGTGAAATAAAGTAACCTTCAAAGACAGCTTTCCCTCCAAATACTGCATTAAAGTACTGGACTCAGAGAAAAAACCTGGGGCATTTAAAACTGAAATCTCTCAGAGAAATAAACAGAAGGTGGTAGGCACAAATAACACGTGGGTATAATAAATATACTTTATATTCTGAGACTAAACTGCAATGTTAGCAAAATGTTAGTCAAGTAAAGATAGAGTATCTGTATGAAAGAACATAAAAAGCTGCTGCTGAAGTACAACGTCTACATGGTAAGAAAGGTTTCCACGGGAAAAAAAACACTATGCCAGGTCTCTTCAGACCAACAAATTTCAAAGACACAGCAGACTCATATCAAGAGAATCTTGTAAATAAACTTTCCCAGCTGCCCATTGCATTAGAAAGTCAAAGGGAGATAAATCAGTTTGGAATGGATAGCATGAGAAAATTGTCACAAATACAGTAAAGTTTGCAAAGTATACAATTTGTATATGTGAATTATGTTGAACATCAGTATTTTGGGAGGCACTGGGCAAAACTGAAATGTAACACCATGATTACAGACTGGGTTAAAACTTGGCTGAATTTAGAGGTGTGAATGTTATACTTCATGAACAAGAACCCATCATGCTTATGTTTGGATACAGAGAGAAGAAACATCTGTGGTCTCTAAACCTCAGCACTTATCACCACACAAACCAGAGCATGTTCAAAAGCGAACAGTTATATGAATTATGGGGGAGAAGACATGGCCTTTCACAGGGTTTTGCTTCAAAGAAGCAAGAGAAATATCAAAATATACTGCAAAAAAAAATGAAGGAACGGGTTATCAAGGACACATGCAGAAGAAGAAACTGAAAACAGTATTGAGAGAGAGGAAACATATACATGTAAATAAGTTTGCTTGTGGTCTAAGGGTTTGAAAAAAAACCACTTGCTCACTAAACAAAGATGATGCTTCTTTACCATTTGGTTCCTACTATCCATAGGGAAAATGAGAACTTTTCAAAAGAAAAAAAAAGTAAAAATCAAAAAAAACTATTTGGCTCTTCAACCATATGTTCTATACTCTTTTTCTCCTACATCAAAAGAACTACAGGTCCCACATTTCTGTTGGACAGCTGTTTAAGTCATACAGGTAATCTGCCCAACATTCAATGAAACATAAAAATGCAACAATTTAAAGTAATGGCAACCTACACATTCACTGAAACCACAGCTCCCAGAAGTTAAGCATTTGAAGAAACATCCATCTTTCAGCAGCAATAACAACAGGCAAAAGCAGATAAAAGCAATTCTATTTTATCTTATGTTCAATAACTCCTTTTCCACCTCCTATCGGAATAAGATTCACTACTTCATGGAAAGCGCTATTCTTTCCTTTGCCTTGTCAAACAGCGCAAAGTTTAAAGAGCATAATGAATACTAGCAAGAAGCAGATATCAAATTAAAAAAAAAAAAGTCCACGAGTACAATTAGCATCACACTGCCCTCGATTCGGCTTTCCTCATCCTTTCCTGTGCTGTTCAGAATCCATCTCCCTATGGAACTATCCCTTATTTCTTTGTTTCTTGCATATTTCCATGATAACTATTCTCCTTTAAACTAAAATATGCTCCAAATTCAAAACACTTTCTTATTCTCATTTTATTATTTCAACTTGCACATGTTCTTACATCAACTGTTTATCCCACCTTCAACTTAGCTCTCCAGCTGCTGCTGGTTTTCTTGCTTTCTAAAAAGGACATAAAAGAATCAGTCAAAATCCTATCTACTCACAGTAGACCAACTTACTAGTCACAGCTGCCTTCTCCAGTAACCCCTCAACCTGTGCTTGCTGTTACCACCTCCTCCTTATGTTTCCTGCAGCAGCTGTACATTCTGGTACTCATCCACTCACCCAAACAGGTTAGGAAGGCACTCCAAGCAGAGACATGAAAACAAACAGAAGCAGACTGTATGGAGCTCTGTGCAAAGGACAAAGGAAGTCAAACAGGAGAATCAATGAACAGGAGACATGAATAACACCAGGCAGCATTAGATCCCTTTCTCAGTCACTCCAGCAATGTAATTGTCTCTACTACTGATATGAGGCCTGGAATCCGAGTCCTTCCGAGTAAGAAGCACTGGTTCTGCTGACCAGGAGGACAGGACAGGGAATTGAACAGCCAGGCTGGACACAGTGGTGCAGGAGCCAGAAGGTTTCTCCAAGAACCAGTGGGGCAGGAAGGCCTGCACACGCCAGTGCTCTGACAGAACAGACCTACAGTTCTAGTCACAAGAGGATCCGAAGACAATTCACCATGCTGGGAAAAGTGCACCTTGTTCCTCACCACACCAGTAACCCCTGAAGTTACTCTATTACAGCACTGTGCACAAGGGCCCAGCTCCTCCCATCAAGATAACTCTGCTAAATCCTGATAGCCCATGGCTATGAATGAATACATACAGGAACAAAGCCTGTGTTCATCACAGGTTCAAATAAGAATCTAGTTATCATCTGATATTCATTCCTAATTGGTGCTCCAATTTCTTTTAGGAGGTAAAATTTGAGGAGTCAGACTTCTGCAAGAAGTTTGTATCACAAGTGGTTTGGCTTTTTTTAAAACAAAAGATTTGAGTAAAGAATTGGTCTAAACAAAGGACAACGGGAACAGAATCTAAGCGGAAGCAGGAGATCAGACGGAAAAAGGAAAGAACCAAGCGAAACAGCATGGTAGCACCAGGAGGAAGCAAAGATACTGAGGAAAGAAACAAGGATAATGATGAAAGAAAGCCTGCCAAACTTGAAGTTGTAGCGTCTCTGGTTAGACGTTCTGGCACATCAGGATTACCTAACATATGGTAACAAGGCACTGTCACACTACATGAGGTGGTTGTGCAACCCCAGCAAGGTAAACAAGCAGTTCTCATTCATTTCACCAGTGACTGTGTAGTCAGGCTTGTATTCAGTGTGAAAACTTGGATTTGTTTCATGCTTAATTGTTCTTTAAGCTCGACATTTCATATTACACATTTTTTTCCTATTATGAATATTCTTTTATCAGAATAATTTACTGCCCCCAGTATAACCTGTTTACAAGCCTTACTAGACAACTAAATGCCATCATTCAACATGTAAGCTGGAATCCGATTTTGTCAAACATTTCACTGGGAATTCAGTGTTACACAGTGGTTTATCAGGAGCAGAAAAAACACAGTCATATTGCTATTAGGAGTATGCCTGATTTAAGTAAGTGAAAATTACCTGTCCTTCATATCCTGCAAACATATTTTCTGTACAAATGCATGCATAGCATGCTCTAAAGTTGAAACCTTGAAATTCTGATTCTAATACTCAGTAAAAATAACCGAGACATCATCCAAAATGGGGACCGCCCTTTTTTCCAGACAAGGTGCCCTCATTATAATAAACCACAAGAATGGAAAAAGAAAGTGTCATTTAAAAGAAATCAAAGCTATAAATTAAAAAAAAAAAAAAAACACAACCAAAAATCAGCATTGAAAACAATGCAATTAGGAAGCTTTACAGTAAATCTTGTCAAATTTACTGGTAAGTTCTCTGGCTTGGCAGTCATATTGGAAATTTTGTTTTACCATTACCCATACACAATTTACTGTAACTGTCCTTGTGAATCAAACGAAGCAGATAAAGAGGTAATAATCCACCACTCTCTATTCTAATTTAAAAAGTAGGAAATGCTACATAGAAGTAGCAGAAAGTGTGTCGAAAACCAACAGAAGTTAGTGACTTAGTGGATTTTTGACCCACTAAGGGGTCAAAAATTTTGAGGATGGATGTTTGGAAAACTAGAGCTACGCATGGGTCAAAGGCAAGGATGAGTTGATGGAGAAATCCACAGTGGATTTTTAAGACCTCAGCACATCTGTTCCAGAAAGTTCCTGGACTGCAGTTGTAAGCTGAGTGGATACTCACAGAGTTGAACTAGGTAAAGTAGAATCATACATGTCTGCCTTTTTGACCAGCATCTGCTTAGGGTACTGTCCAAGATTAATAAAAAAATCACTGACTTTGACTGCTTTGATACAATCCTTGTAGTAATTCCATTATGGAAAGTATTAAGTCTTAGTGCCGTCGCTTACCCAGGTCTGTAAACGTGTGACCACTTCTGTCATTGACATCATAAGCAAGTGTCACAAGAAAATAGGAAGCTGCAATAATCACAATTCGTAATTGAACGCTTCTAGTCTCTGAGACACACAGAATACAGATTCATATCCAGATTCTGACACAGGCCCATGTGGATGGACTCTCAGACCTTAACTGAGCGTCATAAGGTCCCAGAGGGCCAGGAGTATACAACACCTAAAAAAATAAGAGTCTGCATGACCCAAGTCATTCAAGGCTTTAACATTATAGTTAAGTTGCAAGAAAAGAAGCTGTTTCTTCATTTTTGCAACACAACAAAAAACTTACCAGTAAGAAAGCTATCAACAACTGTCATGCCTCAAACAGCCCTTCATCATGATCCTAATTTCTTTCACCGTACATTTCCATGCTAGCACCTACTTGCTTCCTGAACCTGCTTCTCATCCCGTCTGGCACATCCATCTCTTGCCTTGTGTAGTAAATACAGGCTCGAAGGTGGGTGCTGACAGTGACATGCCCTGGGATCAGCAGTGAGAGCAAACATGACAGCCAGCGGGTTCCCGAAGGAGGGTGTGAGCCTGCAGGACTCCCTGCTTCTCCTAACCAGCAGCTCCTTTACTAGAAGACGTCTCTTTCCACTTAAAAAATATCATCTCACTTCTAAGAATTTATAACCTTATTTTCCTGTTTTCCTATTTATAGGCCCTTCAGGTCACAGACTTTTCCTTCATTTCTTGTTCTATAACATGCCACCAAGATAACGAGCATCACTCAGCTCCGAGAGGTGCTTCACAGGAACAAGCGCTAACACATAGATGAAAACACTACAAATAGCATCACCTCAGTTATTTTCTAGAAAAGGAGACACCACTTAGGACTCGTTTCATGAAGTCTCCTCCATGACAAAACAAGTCAAGGCTGCCAGTACGAAGCGCTTCTTTCTGCATGGGATGTGTTAGCCCATCCTCAACCGCACGCCTAGAGATCACCAGCATTACTCGGCGGTACAGGTCTCTATATAGACCTGACACCCGACACAGCCGGGCTGGCGGCACCTCCCTGCTGGGCGAGGCTCCGGGTCAGCCCCGCACGGCGGCGGGGGGTGAGCGCCGGCGGGCTCGGGGCGGCTCTGGAACCCGGCACAGGGACAGGGGAGGCAGGGGAGGGCAGCGCAGGGCCGCTGCGGCACGTACCTTCGCCGTTGGCAGGCTCTCCGACACCCGGCACGGCGGNGGGCGCGCTTAGGGCGGGCCCGACCCGCCCCGTGCCGCCCGCGCCGTGGGGGCGGTGGCTGCGACCCCCCGAGGGAGGGGACAGCCCTTCCTACCCAGCCATTCCTAACCAGCCATTCCTTCCCAGCCCTGCCCAGATGGCGTTAGGCGCCCGTCACCCGCTTGGGAATGGCAGGAGCGAGAGCGGCGATCGCCCCGGGACGCGCGTCTTGGGGGTTTCCTTTTGCCTGTTATTCACGCTTTCTCAAAGCTGACAGTTTCTTTGGGAATTCTGGCAAAGGAGGAAAAAAAATAGGTAGTTTTGAAAGAGGAAAATGAGCTGGGTTTCCTAAAAAATGGGAGGGAAAGGGGTAATGAAGTGCAGGCTTATCCTTCAACGTGTTTGAAGGCTAGGACCATAGAATCACCAAGGTAGGATCATTTGGTCCATCAGCCCAGCGCTGGTGCTGCAACCCCAAAACCACTAAGCCACATCAACCCGGCACCAGATCCAGACACCTCTCAAACACCTCCAATGATGGTGACTCCACCACCTCCCTGGACAGCCTAATCCAATGCCTGACCATTCTAACAGTGAACATTTTTTTCTAGTATCTAATCTGAATCTCCCCAGTCTGTTTAAGGCCATTTCCTCTGGTCCTCTGACTGTAGGCGTAGTAGAAAAGACCACCCACATCCTTGGAATCACCTCCTGTCCGGTGGTTTTAGAGAGCAATGAGATCTCCCCCGAGCCTTCTGGAGACCAAACAAGCCCAGCTCCCATAGCTGTTCCTCACAGGACATGTTTTCTGGATCTCTCATGAGCCTTTAATGCTTCACTGAACACGCTCCAGCACGTCAATGTCCTTTTTAAAATGAGGGGCCCAAAACTGAGCACAATACTTAAGGTGCAACCTCACCAGGGCCAAGTACAGGGGGATGATCACTTCCCTAGTCCTGCTGGCAACACTGTTCATGATATGGGCCAAGATGCCGTTGGCCTTCTTGGCCACCTGGGCATGTTCCTGGCTCCTATTGAGCCGGCTGTCAACCAGCACCCGCAGGGATGTTTCCCTTAGCTGCATCTAAATGAGGAAACTGGACCAGAGCACTTGGACTGTAGCAACACACTAAAGCACACACATCCCTCCCCCCTTCAAAAAATAATTAAAAAAAAGTTTTGAGGATCAACTTGCAAAAGAACGCCATGCAACTAGCAATAGGACGTAGTCTTAAGCTGCGCCAGGGGAAGTTTAGGTTGGACATTGGGAAGAAATTCTTCATGGAAAGGGTGATTAGACCTTGGAATGGGCTGCCCAGGGCGGTGCTGGAGTCACCATCCCTGGAGGCATTTAAGGAAAGACTGGACATGGTACTCAGTGCCATGGCCTAGTAGACATGCTGCTGTGAGGTCATAGGTTGGACTCCGTGATCTTAGAGGTCTTTTCCAACCTAATTGATTCTGTTCTCCTGTGAAGATATAAAAAGTAGCAGTAAATTCTTTCCCTACACACCAGGATCCTGACACACAGTCTGCATGCCTGGTAGGTAAGGTGTGAAACGCACTCAGGGAATATATAATGAAAAAACTAAACCCCATGCTTATCAAAGAGGAGCTGATGGAGGTTTTTATGCTAAAATGCTGCTTTTTGGGTAAAAGTGTTGAAAGAGCTGTTTCCAGCTGAAGCCATGGTAGCAGGTAAAAAGAAATAAATTGAATAGTAAGAAATAGGCAAGACTGCATGGTGTTTATTCAGGAGTTACCCAGGGATTTGGGCATGAAGCAGCTGGACTGTGTAACCACGTGCTACAGGAGGTATTGGAGGACTGGTGAGTGCTGCCTGTAGCCAAAACCTGAGCAGCTTCAAAAGGAGCCCCGAAAGCTGGAGTGCATGTTGATCAAATCAGTGGGAAGAATAAAAAAAAAGAGAGGAAGTGGAATAGGAATAGATATGATGCACTTGAAAACCATCAGAGTAATTTTCTGTGGAGGGACATGGTGCCTCAGAAATCTGTGAAAGTCTTTGGAGGAGCCAAGTGACCTCATCTGCCAAGGTAAACCAGGTCAATGAACACAGAATCGTAGAATCATAGAATATCCTGAGTTGGAAGGGACACATCAGATCATCAAGTCCAATTCCTAGCCCTGCACAGGACACCCGAAGAATCCCACCATGTGCCTGAGAGCATTGTCCAAACGCTTCTTGAACTGTCATTCTTGGGGCTGCGACCACTGCCCTGGGGAGCCTGTTCCAGTGCCCAACCACCCTCTGGGTGAAGAATCTTTTCCTAACATCTAACCTAAACCTCTCCTGACACAGCTTCCTGCCATTCCCTCAGGTTCTGTCACTGGTCACAAGAGAAAGAAAGACTGCTGCCTGCCCCTCGGCTTCCCCTCATGATGGTGCTGAAGACTCCAGTGAGGTCTCCCCTCAGTCTCTTCTCCAGGCTGAACAAGCCAAGTGACCTCAGCCACTCTCGTATGGCTTTCTCTGTAGACCCTTCACCATATTAGTAGCTCTCCTTTGGACACTTTCTAATACCTTTATATCTTTTTTATATTGTGGTATCCAAAACAGCCCCCAGCACTCAAGGTGAGGCCACACCAGTGCAGAGCAGAGCAGGACAAGCCCCTCCCTTGCCCGGCTGATGATGCTGTGCCCAGTGCACCACAGGACATGGTTGGCCCTCCTGGTTTGGGCAAGAATTCTCATTAAAGGTTTTTAGAAGATTCAGCAGTCATGATTTATTGAGCCATTCAAGATTTGAGCCCCTCAAGATTTGACTCAAACTGCAATGTTTTTTAGTTGTCAATCAGTAGCCATAACTCGGCAGTTATGATTAAGCAATTGTGTTGTGAACGTTGCATGCTTGGCTAATCTGTTGTTTTAAGGAAAAGGGAAGACAATCCCAAGATAAATGAGCTGCCTGGATGACAGCCACCAGGAGTGAAGTCAGTAGAACTGAGCAGTAACTGAGGGAAAGGTAATTCCAGCAGTGGGAGATCATGACCACCGACTCATTGATCACCTGCTCAAAAGAGACCCCCAGCTCCAACAGAGGAAAGAGCTGTGCATTTGGACTAATTACTGTGAGAAGCAAGAATTATAACTAGCAAATAGGGGGGGGTGAGTGCAAATTTATGAAAGAGTTGTGAAATGCCGATGACGTTGTTGGCTAAAATATATAAATGGTGTAAAGTTTTGATGATGACTGGGGAGCCAGCCTTTTCTGGCTTAGCACCAAGCTCCCTACCTTGCACAAACTCAGAACAAAAATTGAAATACTTTGCCTCATTGTGTGAACTGATGGTGTGCACTGGTTAACAAGCTCAATGAGGTAAAGATTACAACCTTCAGATGAATGGATACCTGGTGGGAAAGATAGGGTAGAAAAGAGAGGTTAGGAATTACCATTTTTTTCAATGGATTTTGTAACAGGTAGGACTGAACAGAAGTTTGCATGAAGGTTAGTACCGTTCAACATGGGCATAAATTGTCTGGAAAAAGGGGTGGACAGTGGAGTAGTAAAATCTGTTGTTCACACTGAGTTATTTTGATTAAGAAAAATAATTGTCAGGTTGCAAAAGGACCTTTGATTCCTACTGAGCAATAAAATGATGGACGTGTGAGATAAAACTGAGTATTTAGATGGAATATAAAGCCTTGTACTTCCAAAATCGAGTAATATGTAGTAGCCATTGGGAAGTGAATGGCATGATTCTTACTCTGTTGTGATGGTGATGTGCTTTCTGCTTGGATGGGGTCTGCAGGTCTAACAGTTCCTACCTCTCAGAAAGGGTACAGTAAATCTACAAAAGGTATGGAAAACGTGACAAAATTGTTCACAAATCTGAAATTCCTTCACATAGCTAGTAGAAAATAAAATGGAAGTTGGAAGACAAGCTAATGAGAAAAGAGGCTTGGGAATATAGTGACAGTGGTTTGTGATACCAAGTTGAATGGACAGTGATTTCTCATTGTAATTTCTAATGCAAAACCTTTGGAAAACAAATTAAGTTAATAGGCAGAAGTTTCAAAACAAAAACTATTTTAAGTAGTCTTAAATTTCATTGGAAATGTCTCAGATTCCTAAAATTTCACAGGAATTTGCGAAAAGATAAAGCAGATTTATGGGAAAAAAGTCTCTCAGGGACTGTTAAATGTGAAAATACTGCTTAAAGGCTCAGGAAGCCCTGAGAGCTGTCACTCTGCTGGAGCGTGTACCAGGGAAGTAGCTCAGTGTGCTTGCTCTTTCCTTGGCACAACTGTTGGATACTGTCAAAGTCAGAATGGACTTTTGGCCTGATCTGATCCAGTTTTCATGTTCCTGTTTGCAACTAACATTGCTTTTTTCTGAGATTCACAGCAAATCCTGCAGGTCATTTCTTACTCCAGAACTCAGTTTGTCTAATGTGCACTGAATATATAAAAGAACCACCTAGGTGATTGATGTACTGCTGATCAGAGTATTTTATTAAACTGTTTATGAAATTGGATTGTCAGCAGCAGGTTAGCTCATGTGTGATATTAAAATAATTAATGCATGTATTTATTTTGATATGACCTGGAGTTGGTAAAGTTACTGTACTGAAGTCACAAAATACTCTTTCATTTTGTAGAAGAGGCACTTTGTCCAGGTCTGTGGGCAAAGGGAAACTTTAAGTACAAAAATGTCATTATTCCACATCTCCTTGGAAAAAACTGAACTTGACATAGTGTTGATTGTCTCCTTGTGCCCTACTGTGTGTGTACATGCAGACCTTGTGCCTTTGAGTTATGTTCCTATCATAAATGGCAGCAACAACATTTTAGTAGGTATTCATGTGTTATAAGACTAAAAAAGTCAACTGCAAGGTTTTGGAATCGGAAGTTGGTTGGAGGTTGTGTATTTTATGTATCATATATATAGTATTGCTCTCATGCTTCTTTTTTAAAATGTATAAAGCCACAGTACAGCAAATGCAAAACTTTGAGCATGTGAATGATCTGACATAGAGCAATGGTCCCAGAGTTTATGGATATGCATAGGCTTGCTTAAACAAACAACTTCCTGGAAAACAGTGATCTTAAAGTGTCTCACATGCATAAAAATTTTGCGAGATCAGGGTGGAATACAATAAATACATTTAAGGGCTTGTTTAATTCAGGGATAGGGAAAAAATAAAATTTATGTTATGAAAGCTTGGGGTAGTGCTTTATAAGGCCAGATTTTCATGAGTATTTGGCATTACTTCCCTGGTTACGTTTTCACTGGTACATAAAACAGGACCAGTGTGTGTCCTTCGGTGCTGAACTACTGGTTGTTCAGATTGTTCAAGCATGGCCCTGTTCTGGGCCTGTGAACGCTCTGATGAACAGTCCTGGGTGCAGCCCAGGGCACAGACTTGCACCAGAAGCCACGCTCAGTAGTCAGGATGGAAAAGCTTGCACCAAACATGACGTTGTCTACCTTGCATGGTCTTCCAGAGCCATCCTAGCAGCCTCTGTACTCTCGCCCAGCACATACTGTCATGCTGCACCCAGCCCACATTTTGTGAAGCGGAGAAGTCACCCTGGAGGGCTGCAGCAGAGTCTTTGTATTTTTCAGGCACTTATAAATGGAAAAAACCCTACACAATTTAACAATTTTGTGTAATGGCCACAGTGGTACCGCCCAGCTCCAAAAGGAGACCTGGGCCAAGTACTAACAAGTGTCGATGTGGCCAGCCGCGCCCCTTGGCTGGCTGAGGGTCCCCGGTGCTCCTTCATTCAGCTGCGGGGGCAGGGCCTCTGACAAGGCCCAAGTAGGGACGTTTTATACAGCCAGGTACCAGGCAGGCCTTGAGGAGTATTGGTGCTGAAACAAACAAGCCTGGAATATTTTTGCTGGCATCAAATGAGAGGCACGATGGCATTCAGGCATGTTTGAGAAGTTAGTTGGTAGTATCTCCAAGCACCAAATAAATCTGCAGGAGATAGGTTCCTCTGGCCAGAGCCCTGGAGGCCATCTGCTGCAGACTTGTTTAGTAATGTAAATAACACAATAATTGCTGTGGCCTATATATTTAAGGCTATTTTCATGGTTCAGTTTAAAATGCTTAATCCAAAGAAAGCACAATTAATGTCCAATCCAAATAGAAAATGCCCTTTACATGTCAACAGTTACAGAATAGCAAATCCTGTCGAGGAACACATTGAAGTGTCTTTGTTAGTGCTGCCCCACAGATGAGTGGAAATTAGTTTTAAGGCAGCAGAGAAAGAAAAAAGTGCATGTATGTGGAAAGTAACATACAGAATTTGCTGAAACTGCGTAAGTATATGAAAAAAGTTGCTGGTAAAACTTCCTAAAGAGACATTTGGTTCTTGAAAGTACCCGCTAGTGTAAAATGTGTTTGTAGCTAGCTGTTAATGCAGCTGTGTGTACTGGAACAGCTCACATGGCAACTGCCTCATATTTAATAGCTGCAAACTGTAATACGAAATAAAACATTCAATTTCAAGAAAATAAATTCCACTTATAAGTACATTTGAGAACTAGTCAAATAATTTGTTGTTTCTTTTTTCTCTTGCCTTCTCCTGTTGCTCCTGTTGCTGTCTAAAACTGACCATGAAAACTGTTAGTCATGAATCACAGCAGTGTTTGGCTAAGAACCTTCATCAGAGATTTTCTGGTGTTTCAGAGGGCGCAGGCTTCAGCTCAGGTACAGAACTTAGTCTCTTGTAAAAAAACAGCTCTAGCTCTAACGTTTGCCTAAGCAACATGGATCACATTTTTGCTTAGCCTTTGCAGAATATTAAATTTTATTCTGAGCCGGTATTTTTGATTACTTGTATGTGGTCTCCCTTGAAGCATATGTAGACCCATATGTGGAGTTAAAGGGAAACAGTGAAATACAAACCACTAGAAAGTGGTGAACTTTCCAAACACCTTTCTACACTTTTTCCTTCTTGTTAGTGATGAGACCAACTACTTTCCTCTTGAGGTCAATATGCAGCAAAAACCTGCTGCGGTAATGTTTTGGTTTTAGTCCCATTGCAGATAGTAAATTAAAATTATTTCTGCTTCAGCCATTTTAAAGGCATCAAATTGTTCTCTTTTACAACAGCTTTTGCTTAAGTTTAGCTACATTAAATCCCCTAAAATGTCATGTGTGTTTTTTCTGTATCTTTGATAATAATGCAATATTCTTTATACTCCAAAACTGTATTGTTGGTGAAGTAAAATCTGTGACTGAATTTTAACGTAGTGATGTATTATAACTTTAATTTAATTTATGTCAGTGTTACATGAAAGAAAGTTTTAATGTTTTTGAACCCTTTTTCTCCTTTCCCTGCCACGTTTATATTGGTGTCATACTTTATAGGGCGGAGTAGGTGACTTTGATTTTCTATTCCCTTGTTTAATTTTGGAAAGAGATATAGTTCCAAAACAAACATGAGGTTTAGACATCAAATGAAAGAGAGGTCAACCCATCTGCCCCTGAGTCTAGCCCAAATGGTGAATGGAGTACATGGACAAGTGTATCTACATAGCTGTAATTTCACTCTAGAAGTTAAACATAGGACAGACAAACCAAGATGTTATTTTTCTGCTTTTTCATGTGCTCTTTTAAACTACACTTACAGATTCATAGACTGACAGGAAGGATAACACAGGACGGGACTCTGGAGATTTTCTAGATCAATTCCCCTGTTCAAAGCACAGTCAGCTGCAGCAAGTTGCTCAGAGTTCTGTAAACATTTGAGTTTGAATCTCCCCAAGGATGGATACTCCACAAGTTTTCTGGGCAACCTCTTCCGGTGTTTCGCCAGTCTCACTGTAAGAACGTTGGTTTGGGGTATTTTAATTAATTTTAAATTTTATTTCCTGTATTTCTGTTTGTGCCCACTTCCTCTTGTCATCTGACTGGCTCCAGATTCTTTACTCCCCTACATCAGGCATCTTTAGTCCCCTAAACATTGATAGGAGCTCCCTGAGATTTCTCCAGGTTGAGCAGTCCCAGCTCTCTAAGCCTTCTCTCTCTTCTATCCCTCAGTCACCTCTGTGGCCCTTTGCTAGACTTGCCCATGTAAGTCCATGTCTCTCTTGCACTGGGATCCCCTGACTGGACGGAGCACTCCAGATGAGGCCTCACCACTGCTCAGTGGAAGAAAAGGATCACTGCTGGCAGCCTCCTAGCAATGCTCCTCCTGCCACAGACCTAGGATACTGTTGGCCTTCCTTGTTGCAAAGACTCATTGCTGGCTTACAGTAAAACTGTTGTCCACCAGGACCACAGGGCTTCAGCTGTTTTCCAGCTAATTGCTCCCCAGCCTGCTTGGGTGTTTAGTATTATTACTTTTCCGGGTGCAGTGCTTCCTGCTTTCCTTTGTGGAACTGTGAGATGTTCCTCTATGCCCATCTGTGCAAACCACTGAGGTTCCTCTGCATGGCAGCACGTCCACCCCACTCCTCCCAGATTTGCTGAGGGTCTGCCCTGTTGTCCAGGTCATGAATGCAGAGATTAGATTGTACTGGTCCCACTGTTGACCCCTGGGTGTGCTGTTAGTGAGTGGCCTTCAACTGAGCTTGGTATTACTGATTAGAGCCCTTTGAACCCAGCAGTTGTTGGTATTTTGCCATGGTTTCTGGCAGTTTCCCAATTTGCAGCACATCAGATTTTTTTACATTTCCCCTGAAAGCGCCTATAATGGCTCATCCATTATTCTCTGATAAATTCTGCCTTTTCATTACACGTGTGTTTCTGACTTCACAGGACATCATTTTCTCCTGCACAGAAGAAGGGAACCTCATTCTGGTTTATTATATTTTCAATCAGTTCACAGTAGTGGAGAAGCTTTTCCTGTATGCCTCCAGAATGCTGTGTGGGCACAGACTGTGCAGAGAGTCTCCATCTTTCTTTCTTTAACATTACTCCACTTTCTTCTCTGCAGGCTTCTAAAAGATGGCAGACTTTTCTTCTGGATTATAGACAGACACATCCCTCCAGTTTCTACTGGTTTTATCATTTGGGTCCAAGGCAGGTGCAATTGCTACATAATGTGGGGAAGGGGTGAGGAGTAGGCCAGAGATTGTGGTCTTTGTTTGTTGCTCTGGAATACTTACCTATTTAAAAATATAAAAATATATCAATGATACAAATATTAGACTGTGTCTTCCTGGCACATGACAAAAAAAAAACAAGAGGGTAGATTACATTTAAGGACAAAATTATCGATGAGCTTGTTGAGACACTGGAACAGGTTGCTGAAAGGGGTGCTGGATGCCCCATCCCTGGACACATTCTAGGTCAGGTTGAACGGGAGTCTGAGCAACCTGATCTAGTTGAAAGTGTCCCTGCGTATTGCAGGGGGACTGGACTAGATGACCTTTAAAGGTCCTTTCCACCCACACTACTCTAGGATTCAATGATTCTATGACTGACAACGAACTCCTGTTAAGTTATGAGATATGTTAAAATAATAAACCCAAACAATTCCATTTCAGAAATACTCTGTAATGTTGTATGGCTATTTTCCATTATAGTCTAGGGGAACCTATTGTTTTGGTTTTTTGGGTTTCTTGTGCTTTCTTTTGCAGGGGGTACGTTTCAAGTAGTTGTTATTTCAATACAGTTATTTTTGAATAGCACAAAGGTGGGATTAGGTTGTTACTGCAGCTACTGAGCTCAGCTGTTTCTGTTGTGGCCAGTTTTGCTGTTCACTCTGTTTAGAAAGCCATTGAAAACTGGATTCAGCTGCCTACACATAGCAGCAATCCAGTGCTATTTGACATGTTCTTGTGCACCTAAAACATTTGTAGGGGTCTGGCACAGGAGAGGCAGGACCTATCAGGTGCATTCTGGTCTGGCAGCTGGTGTCTGAACATCTCGGGACACAGCGACATCCCCTAGGATATCTTGGCTGGGACTTTCAGGTGTTTGTGCAACCAAATCCTGTCCTGGCAGTCAGCCATCATTGAGTGAATTCCAGTGAGCAGCACCGCCTTACCAGTTTTATTTTAAAAGCCTCTAAAATTAGCAACATTTCCAAATTTACCAATAAATTCATTGTTACTGTGCCTGAAAGAGGGCAGAAGAAACATGTATGCTTACTGATACCTCTACATGTGGAATGTGATTGCATAAGCAGTGGGTTGGCGGGAAGACTATAGAAAGATCTTTAATAAAATTATGTATTACCAAGTGTTGTGGGTTGACCCTGGCTGGGTGCCAGGTACCCACTCAGTCGCTCTATCACTCCCTTTCCCACTGGGACAGGGGAGACAATAGGATGGAGTGGAATAAAAAAAAAAAACCAGCAGGGTGAGATAAGGCAGTCTTATTACAGCAAAAAAGAAAGAAACAAGTGGAGATCTGTGCGTGCAAGAGCTAAAGAGAAAAAGAAATCAGTCTCNGGGGAAGGAATCAGAGGGACAGCACTGCTCGGCAGTAGCCAAAACACTGGTCTGTTATCAACACCCGTCCAGCTACCAATGCAAAGCAGAGCCCTGTAAGGGCTGTGAGCTTTACCTTGGTCAGACCCAATACACCAAGATACGAAATAAAGAAGACAGAGTATTTAATTAAGAAAACAATTCCATTTGCAAGCGGGGAAGCATGCACACTTAGACAAGAATACTTTTGATGTATTTTTAGAAGTTCTTAACAGCCTATGTGACAAAAGTGACATTTTTGCACTGAGTTTGAAAGTGTTAACTGGCCTCAGCAAAAATGTGTGTTAAAGCTGCTCTTGTTACACATGAACTGGAGCTGGGGGCATTGTACTCATGTAAGTGCCGAACTTTCTCCACTAATTCCTGGGCAGGAGCCCTGTAATCCTCTGGGAAGGTGTTTTGACAGTCCTTTTCATTCCTGAAAGCGGTGCTGAAAGGAATTTCCTGCCTTAGATTTCAGAGGTCTATTGGAAATGCTTTACTGGGGAGACTGACTCTTCAGCAGGCAGGAGGGAGGTGGCTATGGTAAGGGCAAGGCTTGCTCCATAAAACTTTGCCTCCCTACGCCTTCCAAGAAAAAGAATGGAAATTGGTCACTTTTTCTTCAGACTCAGAAGTCAGCAGCTTGAGATCCCATAGCATTTTTAAACCTTCTCCCCTTCCTTTCTATTTCTCTTGTGCTGTCTGTATAATTTAAGTAGAACAAGTGTGTTCAAGAATTTGCTATTGGCTTTTTCTAGGTGATATTTCTGAAGACCTCACAAGCATCACACTGCCATTTGCCAAAAAATTAACATAAGGTAAAGTGAAATTCCAGCATATGGCTGGAAGAAATCCAAGGGAGTGCAATATGTAAATAATCAGACTTTCAGCTTCTGCCCTTTACTAAAGGTGTTTCCTTTGTTACAATCAGTTCTTTATTATTTGAATATCTTATGCCATTCTTTTATGCCAGTTTCTCCTCTATCCCTAATTTCTTCTTTTCTCAAATAAAATTTTTTTAAAAATGTATGTTTTGCTAAAACATGCTGGGTTTAATATTAGAATTTTTTTCATAGTGCTTCAAATTAATTAAGCTTGGAGTATCTCTTTATCTCTTTTTTTAAATCTTGCCTTGCTAAAAATGGGAAAGGAAGTTAGAGGGGATAAAAAATAACACTTCTTTTGACTGCTGAAATTCAAATTCAACTAAATATAAACATTTTTTCTCCTTGAAACTGAGATCATAAGCAGACAGCCAAATCTTTCCCAACTTCAACTGACTAAATCTAGTTGCAGATTTATTTTAAGCACATAATGCCATTGCTGATGAATCTTTTATATGTTTATCTTCACAATAGCGCTGTAAATGTAGGAATTGCTGTTGTCTGTCCTTAGAAAACAAACACATCAGTTGCATTAGGTATTAAAACACTTTAAAATCTAGCCTAAATAGACCGAGATTTTCCTGTATAGCTGCGTTCTTGCGTGAGTTTTCAGAGATGTATTTGAATTATTTGTGAAAATCGAAATTCTATAGTATTCCTAGATGAAAAGCAAAGTCTCTGAATTCACATTGTTATTCAGTCGTTAATTCTTCCATCTAAAGCAGTACAATGCTGTAAAACAATTCTTTTCTGCTAGCACTGAAGGAAATCTCTCAGAATAAAGTTTTCTCTGCTTTGGGGGACATATTCCTGTGAATCTGAGAAGGGAAGCTCTCTTCCCAAGCGACCATGTTCTCTGGGTACTCAAGATGAGTCTTGCTTGGCTACAGCTATCTCTGATTTCCTATCTGTACTTGTCTGGCAGATGATGAGCCCCTGCAAATCAGCCAGCTGCAGTCCCTTCTTTGATCAGTTAACCCCTGTGCTGCCCAGTATCAGTCGCAGGGGAAAATGGGTGTGATTTACATGGATTTTGTTGTAGCTCACAGACAGTGAGCAAGTTTTGAATCAGCACCACAAGGCTCCCATTGCTTATGCTAGAATCCTCACTTTGGATGCTGGGAACATAAATTAGCAAAATAAGGTTTCAGGTGGTTTGGGGGAGTTTTCTGTTTCAGAGGTTGCCTTTTCTTTCTCTGCTTTTCAGAAAAAATTAATTAAGCTTTAATATTCTGGGTACATTTTGTTAAAGTATAGTCTATGTTTATATTATTTGTCTAATACTATTTGTATGAAGTGGCCACCACCTGCATTTAATTTATCTTGTGACAGGTCTTTCCTGCCTTGATCTAAAGTTCTTCAGAACACAGAAGAAATGACTATTTTGTGCTTGGACTTTACTGGCTAGCTCCAGTTTGATCGTTGTGGGCCTCTTCGAGCCTAAACAGATAACATACATCCAGCACATGGGTTTTTAACTAATTACTAATGTTCTTAAAGCACTTTGAAGAGTAAAAGCACAATACATGTGTTAATTATTATTAAGAACTTAGCTTTGAACATCGTGTTCTGATATGAAAAATGTTTAGTGAGTCCTTACCAAATTGTAGCATTATAAATGTGTTTCATTAAGAGGTCATTAAGACATTAAAAGGCATCATTACTAATCTATACATGATCTAAGCTTGGCAAACCTCTATAATCCAGACTCATTATATTAGCATGAGTGCCTTTCCGGCCAAAAAAGTGCTGGGATTTTGCATGGTAGCGTTTCCATTTATCAACGATATTACAGATGAAATAAAAACTCTGATTTTTGGAAAATCTCCCTTTCTAGTCCCATTACTTTTTCCTGGGCTTGATATGGTGCAGTTGTTGTTTCTGGCATTAATGCCTCTAAGGTTCAGCGTTGCACACATTATTTGAATTGAGTAGTCTTATACATTAAGTGCAAAAGATCTTCAGCAGGCTCTGTCCAGGGGTTTCTTGGATGTGCATCAGTGGATTTTGTGGGAGAAAAAAATCTTTCTGGTAAATAAGAGTTATACATGTTCTTTGATAATGTGTTTTAGAGAAACTGTTAATTTTTCTAAATTACCAATTGTGATGTGTAGCACAATAAATAGACCGTTGAAAATCATGGTGATTTTCTTTAAAGTATGTATGATGAAAAAACAGATTAAGTGATGAACTTCCAGAATGAAAAATCCTCAAAGAAATCTGCTAAGAAAAATCCAAGGAATCCAAGTGGCTGCCTTTTCAGTTTTCCTGCAAGCTTTTATCTGTCATTTATAAGTGCACAGTTGTTTCTTAATTAGAGCTTTTCTGCTTTGAAAACTAAAAGTGTGGCCAGCCATTGACATGTGAAGAAGAATCCCAGTGTTCTTCTTATTGCAATGTATTTCTCTAAAATGTGATAAAAAAATTGAAATCTTTGCTTAAAACGTGAAAGCAATTTTTGAGAATAAATTTGAGGGTTTAAAATGTGAGCATGTCTTTTCTGGGATAATTTGATGTACTATAAGAAAGTGTTAATAAATTTTTAAAAACATGTTAAATCAATCTAAGGATAAATGTGACAATTTAATATAATGACTGAGATCCACAAACCCTGTTTTGCATGTAATTGCAATGTTATAATGGTACAGTGCAATCATCATGTCAGTATTCTTGCTTATAAATTCTGAAGTATTTCACCAAAACCATCTACTGTGGCCAAGGTATTTACTTTACTGTAAAATTTGTTTTACTCAGAAGAATGCAGAAGATTTTTTGAAGTCCTGTGCTTGCAAATGCTCACATATGAGGTCATTTAATGCTCGCTTAATATACTGAAGTGCATAGATACACAGCACTGGAATTTGCAAAGCTTCTAAATGTCCAATTCTATGTATATAGTTAAAAATTAGGGATTTTACCCCTGGCTTCCTGTAAGCTTTCTGTAATAGAATTCTGGTCAATATGCTGGCTTGGAAAATACTTTCTTTGCAGTTATGGAAATTTATGCTTAATATTAGATGCCAAGTCAAAACTCCATTTGGGATTTAGATTCAGATTCAGGCATCTAAATTGAGTTGTCTACAGTACAGCCACCTATGAATTACCAAGATAAGTGAACAAATTATATGGCCTTGATCTGGTTGTCCACACTTAAGTGTCTGCTGCCACCTGAGATGCCCCTGGGCTTTTGAGACAACTGCTTCTGATGCAGATATGATGGAGGATCTGTGGGAGCTCCTTGCCCTGCTGGGCAGGTGGCAGTGGTGAAGAGTCCTGCATGTAGGGAAATATATTTGAGGTCCTCAGGAGAGCACGTCATTATGAAAGCATTTAGACTGTGACATTAGACTGTTATTATGGAAGCTATGAAACTCCACTGTTTCTCCAGGAGAATAACAGGGCTATCAGCCACAGAATTCTCTATTTGCACTACCGTTTTGCAATGTAAGAAAAAATCCACTAGAGGCTCTAGTGGCATCAGCCAAGTGAGTTTAGTCCTATTTGCAAAGGTGACAGAACACTTTGAGGTTGAGGGTTTTGTCATTGTTATACAGTGCCCTACTAGAGGTTGTTGTGTGGTTTCCAAACAAGCTGGCAGGCCTGTACAGCACAGCCCTTTTGAAAACTGATACCCAGGGTCTTGTGACTTTAGCTGGACACGTTTTGACAAATACTCTTGAATAAGGAACAGTTAACAATCAAAGAAAGGTAAATAATTTCTGAAAAATGTTATGCTACAGGAATACTAGTGATGCCTGCAAAATAGAAATTGGGAAATTAAATATTCTCTTTATTTTACTTTGCTCTTTGTAAATAATATTAAGCGCTGTGTACAAATATGACCAAAATAATATCCTTTGATATTACTAGAACTGGTTTGTGATGCAATGTTAACATTTTCTACCAGAATTTAAAAGCTTTGTACAGAAGACCTGCCTAGTATAGATATGTTGAATATATAAGACCTGCGTTTTTCATCACAAACTGACTGACTCCTTTATTCCAGTCAGATCAGTTGAGTCACAGTTCAGTGTTACAGAGCACACTCTTCGGTTGAGTATCAGATAGCAGACTAATATACTGCAGATTACATTAATCTTACTTGTTATCTTTTCCTCTCTACCCTTTCTTTCCTATTTTTTTGTGGTTTTGATTCTATGTTTGTTTTCACTGTTCCATAAGAAAGATTATCTTTACAGGACACAAACTATAATTATATGTACACATACTTCCTATATCTCATTTACTTATGACTGGTGTTTGAACTCTTAATTTCTTTGCTGGATTATATACACTTTGTAAAGAATAGTTTAAAAAAAACCCCAGCCTTAACTGATTTATTTTGTGCTTATCAGAACAAAGCTTGAAAGCACTTGGCTATGATATTAAACATGTAGTCACGGTTGAATAAAGACTTCCTTAGTCGGCACACACTTAGATTTTAATATCTTAAGCCCCTATGCATCAACCCGTGGAGCAGCAGCAATGTCTTCTGTATAGAAGTTTCACAGTTAAGGTATGTACCTAAAAAATAGGGCTGAGACTGAAAAGCTATCTCACAGTCTAAGGAAGTTCGCTAACCACGAAACTGTCTGTCAGCTGAAGAGGGAAAAAAAAAGCAGTACGATGGTTAATACCTTACTCTGTTGTTGAAGTTAAGATATTGTGTATCTATGAATGAGAAGGTAATGGTGTCTGGAAGGAGAGGAAGCACCAGTGTACTAGTTTGAAAACAAACCAGTGGGAGATCACAAGTCAGAATTATAATTTAATAGGAAAATTAAAATAAATGCAATAGTACAGGAACACTGACAGAGTCAGGATACAACCGGACACCCTGTTAGTCAGGGTGGTGGTAGCAGTTCAGATGAAGTGGCCCTGTCGAAGCAGTGATCCTGTAGAAGGGTCTGGTCTTCACATGAAGGTCCAGTGGTAGCTCTTGTCCTCTGGAAATCCAGTAGGTAAGGGCTGAGTGTGGTGTTCCAGACCTCTGATTCCTCCAGGTGGGAATGCTTGGTTCCTCCCCCTGAGTGGAGCATCTCACAATGGGATGACGTAATTTTATGAGTCATGCAGTGAGGCTTGACAGCCCATTAACAGAAGACATCTCCCGGAGGGAGTTATCAGGGGATGTGTCATGGAAGAGATAAAGAACATTGCCCCAGCTGGTTTTAACAGATGGTGATAGCATACATACTTTAGGTTACATCTTAGATTGTAACCTAAGACAACCAGGAACCTTGATTTTGAAGTTTACTCAGTTTTCACTGCTAACAATATGGAAATTGGTTTTACATTGTCCAGTGACTAAGATAACAGCCCCAGTGCCAGCATCTATTATCCCAGCAGAGTGCTCTTTTCTCTTTGCTTTTGGGTTCCCTTATCAATCTTGTTAGAGTGGCTTCAGTTTTTGAGATGACCAAATGTTCTGCTGCTGTTGTTTTTGAATGACAGCTGTCCACATCCTAGATGGGTATTTCATCAGCAATGACATAGTCATCAACTCACAGTGCAACTGATGTTGTTGGAAATGTCTGGAGGTTCCTTAGTCCAATCCACCTGCTCAAAATGGGGTCACTTAGAGCCACTTGCACAGAGCTTTGTGTCCAGCGGGATTTTGAACATCTACCAGGATGGAGTCTCCGCAAGCTTTCTTGGCCACTTTGATTATGTTCACAGTAAAAAACCAAGTTTTTTCCACTTCTGAAATGGAATTTCTTGTGTTTCAATGCAGCTCATTCTGTCACTGGGTGACACTGTGAGAACTGTGGCTCCATCTTTTTCATTCCTTCCCATTTGAATTCTTTGAACCAGCAAATGTAGGAAGTTTTTTGGTACTATAGACTGTACAGCACACTTAGATGCTAAGTTTGTTAAAAATTATTGTAGTTCTTCTCAAATACAGTCATCTTTTCAAAAAGGCACAGCCAAAAGCTTTAGAAAAAACTTAAGCAGTCTTACAAATGCCATAACTTGTCTCAAAAGTGAGTAAAAAAAGGATGAAGGATCCTAGAACAAAAAGTATTACTGAGAATGCCACACCATTAATAGACCCTTGTGTTTTAATCTCTATGCTCTAATGTGAGGCCATGCAAGTAAGCTGCATTTTTAGTGCACTGTAAAGAGAGGTGACATCTATCAGTTCATATGACCAAAGTCACAGTGTCTTTTATATGCAAAAACCAATACCCTCAGTTCTTTCGAGAGACAAAAATAAACCTGAAGATCCAGGAAAAAAAAAAAAAAAGAACAGGTTTTCCCTTGAGTAAATGGACTCTCCAAACAAAACATATTCATGAGTGCAGAAGAAATATATGGATATTTCCACTAAAATCCACTGACACAAAGATGGTTAGTATCCCCAGGGCAAGGAGAATCAAAATGTTGTAGAGGAAAGAAAATGCTTGACTTGCTTGAAACACTGCAGCTATGTGTGTTTAAGAAAAATAAGCACTATCTGGAATGCAGTCATGGTAATAAGATGAGAAGGTGATCAATTACAGGAGTATCTGAAGATGTTGCTTGGAAAAGGGGAATTTTATTTTTTCTATCTGTATTAGGAGTGATTACCAAAGAAGGAAAAGAGTTAATTAAACTGAAGAAAAATCCCTTTGAAAACTGAAGTAAATCTATTATTATGTAGCAAATATAAAGCCTAACTCTTTTTGCTACAGGACATTGTTATTTCTCTCATTGTGTCATCTGAAAGCTTAATAGTCATGTTCTGTCTCCTATTATTTAGGTCATTAATAAAAGTATACAGTGTGGTGCGCTACTCGTGCTTAAAATTAATTGGGCACATAAATGTTTGTGAGACAGATTCCTTTGTGGTGCATCAGTCACAGAGGTTTTGGCAATTTTATACTTTCTGAAGCAGTTGAAGCTTTTGGAGGTTTTTTTGTTTGTTTTGATTTTTTTTTTAAATAAAGCCATAAATTGCAAAACAGGCTTTTTAAACTTTTCTGATACTCTCTATTTCTGACCTATTTGAAAGTGTATGTAAATCTTATCTGCAAAGTTTGGAATTTCCCATTAATAATAATGAAGAAAAAGAAAAGAAAAGAACAATAAATTGGTTGAGAAGAGCCTGGAATTTTTCACTGAGAGTTATTCAACGGAGTAGAAAAGTGAACAAAGATATAAACATCAAACAAATGAAATTTTGATTGTCATTTATGAGGAGAAAACATCTGTAATGGATAGAACAAGCAATCTTGAATCTTAATATTCAGACTTTAATGAGTAAACAGATATTTCACCATCTTGTAAAACAATGGTATTATGAGCTCAGTCTGGTTAGAACTACTCGGGTGCTTAAAGACAGCCTTAAGTGTTTTTCTGGATCAGGCCAGAATGGTCAGCACCCTGCCAGATTAATTCTTGGAAGCGTTTACGAAAGATAGTGAGAAAACTTCTTGTGCATAGCAAGAAATCCAAAACAGTGACCAAACAATGTGTATTGACAACAGGGTAAGCCAAGTTCTTGAAGAGAATGATCTGAGGTACAGAGTGTCAAAGAAAAAATTATTTTTTGTCTTTTTTTTTTACTGGAAAAAATTTTGTCCTCAGTGACAGTTGAATGGATTCCAGATGAAAGCAGAGTTCTAAAACTTTTTTTTGTGTAAAACACCAGGTTTGAAAACCCACTTCCATTTGCAGAAGCAGGCGAGTGAGCTCACTTGTGGTCGGGTTTGTGGGAAATCCTAATGTAAAGAAAATCACCACTTTCTTCCATAAAACAGTGCAAAAAGCAGGGAGTGTGCCTAGATGTATGGAAACTGCTCAAAGCTGGAAGAACTTTGAAATAACTTGCCTGTCTTCCTGGCTTGATAACCCCTTTTCATCAGAAGAAAGAATTTGCATGTACTGTTCACATTGCAATGTTTTCAATAAAATGTTTTAGACTTCTGCTTATCCTTCTTGAATTACATCCCCTTCTTTTCTCCCCACAGCATGGGTGCAATTGCAGGTTCAGTAATACTGCATAAGGATGGGATCCTCCACCTTCATGAAACACTTTGCTTTCTTCTCTCTGCCCTTCTTGTGGGATCACTGAAACTCTTGCAACCCATTCAAGGCCAGGTTGGATGGGACTCTGAGCAACCTGGTCTAGTGGAAGGTGTACCAGCCCATGGCAGGGGGGCTGGAACTGGATGATCTTTAAGAAACAGAAGCCTTTCTATGGTTCTATGTGGTTTTAAGGACAATGGAATCCTTGGTTAAGTCCCTGTTTGCTGGTAGTTTGTGACTCTTTTACATGCTTCTTCCATCCACAATTCATCAACCCAGTTACACTTTAATTAGTTTTTATTATGTATTTACTATCCAGCCACTCAGACGAATTCTAATTTCCTTGGGACGGAGTTAATTTTCATCACAGCAGCCTGTGTGGTGCTGTGCTTTGGATTTGTGGCTGAAACAGTGTTGGTAACACATCAGTGTCTTGGCTTTTGCTGAACAGTGCTTGCACAACATCAAGGCTTTCTCCCCCCTTGCTCACCCCCAGTGAGAAGGCTGGGGTAGAGCAAAATGTTACAGGGAGACACATCTGGGACAGCTGATCCCCGCCAACCAGAGGGATATCCCATACCATATGTCATTGTGCCCAGAAATAAAAACTGGCGGAAAGAAGAGGAAGGGGGAGTTACAGTATTTGTCTTGCCAGGTAATTATTGTGTGTGCAGAGACCCTGCTGACCCAGGAAGAGGCTGGATATCTCCTGGCCCATGGGAAGTAATGAACTCATTCCTTACTTTGTTTTCTGTGCACATGCAACCTTTGTTTTCTCTGTTAAACTGTTATCCACTCAGTCTGTCAGTCTTCTCACCTTCCTTCTACTTTCTCCCTGCCCCAGGGGAGAGAGGAGTTGAGTGAGTGGGCGGGTGAGTGTTTGGCAGCTGGCCAGGGCCAACCCACCATCTTGGCTAATTAAGTACTTGATTGAGTAGGAACCCTTTCATTGTATAATAACAATCTATGAAATTTATCATTTGGCTTGATCCTAAAAATATAATTCACCATAAAGTGTGTAAAATCCTAATTTTTTTTTTGTTCATTTTATCCATCTTTTTTCTATAATGTTTAAATTTCTTATGTGTTTCCAAGTCTGTAGGAGAATGTTATGTTGGCAAAACCACAGCAATTTTACAGGCTCCAACCTCAGTCACGTATTTCATGTTTTCAGTTCTTTCACTACCTACAGTACATCTGAAGGCCTTGTCAGTTTGTATCCAATTTTACACATGTTTTTGCACTCTCTGGGTAGACTTCGGCCTATTTTACAAGAAGAGTTAGCTGATCTTGCCTTTGAAGTCTGGAAGCAGTGCTGCAGAGATTGGCTATTAAAGGAAAGGAGGCACGGTGCCTGCCGTAAGGGGATTTCAGTCCTCATCTCTTTAACATTTCCAGAAAGCAGATAATCCTGATAACATAGCTGATCAGTTCAGGGTAGTCTTTAAAGCAGATCCATACTGATAAAAGCAGAGAGGTAAACTCAGTGAATTGTGTATGTATCCTGTATTTACTCAGCTCTGAATATTGCAGTAGTTATTTGTGAGGTTAATGAATACTGAGACATTTGATAGATAAGCCTCCAACACAATTAATTAATTAGTGTTCCTTGTAGGAACTTGAAGTACGTGTCCATTGAAAAGCCAAAGGTAATAGGAATATCTGTAATTTTCTGACTTCGTTGAATTCAGTGGTTACCTGAAAAGCCAAATATTAGAATATTGTTGCACAGTATTGGATAAGGCACTGGAATTGTCAACTTTAAATGCAGAAGTAACTACTCTACCTGTGATGTTTTGCTTGTTGCAGGCACCCATCAGTAATCAAGGAAACACTGACTGCAAATCTTCATGAACCGAGTCATAATTCTGACCCCAGCAGGGTCATTGATTTATTAATTTAAATAATTGAATAATTTAAATAATTTAGTTTAACTGATTTAAACAATTTAAATAATTTAAACAATTTAAATATCATGAGACTAGCTTAAGAGCATAACATAAGCAAGTCCTCCTTTTGGCTACCAGCTCTGGATCAAACATGGCACTATTAATTCTTTGGTCAAGCATTGCGTGATACAATGAAACATAAATTTGCTCCCAGTACAAAAATCAGAGCAAATAAGAAAAGGCAACAGGTCACAGTAATAGGTAACTCTCTACTCAGGGCTGGTATCGGGGATGTCACTGAGAGACTGCCAAGCCTTTTACAATCCACAAAGCATTATCTGCTGCTGTTGTTTTGTGTGGGCACCAGTGACAGAGCCAGGAGCAGGCTGAGGAGGATCAGGAAAGATTACAGAGCTCTAGGAGTGACAGTAAGGGACTTTGCAGAGCTGGTATTTTTTTCATCAATCTTCCTAGTCACTAGGAAGGGGTGTCAGTCAAATCTGGTTGATCATCAAGTGGTTCCAGGACTGGTGCCACAGCCAGGGGTTCAGCTTCCTCTCTACAGGAGTTTGAGGTCCATAGGGTGGCAAGGAGGGCACGCAGCAAACTCACTACCCTGGACTTCAGAGGAGCAGACTTCAGCCTCATCAGGGATCTGCTTGGTAATGTACCATGGGATAGAGCCCTGAAGGGAAGAAAGGCACAAGAAAGCTGGTCAGTATTCAAGGATCACCTCCCCCAAGCTCAGGAGGGATTCGTGGAAGTCAGGCAAAAGCCTTAAAAGGCCTATGTGAATGAACAAGGAGCTCCTGGAAAAACCCAGATGCAAAAAGAAAGCCTACAAGAGGAAGTGAAGACAGATAGGCTGTGAGGAATGCAGAGAAATTTTCTGAGGACCAGGGATCAGGTTAGGAAAGCTGATAGAATTAAACCTGCCCAGGGATATCGAGGGCAACAAGCAAACCTTCTGTAGGTACCTCAGTGATAAAAGGAAGACTAGGAAAAATGTGAACCCTCTCTGGAAGGAAATGAGAGACATGGTCACCCAGGATGGGGAGAAGGTTGAGACACTCAACAACTTTTTTGCCTTGGTCTTCACCAACAGGTGTTCCAACCACACCACCTGAGTTGCAGAAGGCAAAGGCAGGGATTGGGAGAATGAAGAACCACCTGCTGTAAGAGATGATCGGGTTTGAGACCATCTAAGAAACCTGAAGTTGCACAAGTCCATGGAACCGATGAAATGCATCCACAGGTCCTGAGGGTACTGGTGGATGAAATCACTTAAGCCACTTCCCATCATATTTGAGAAGTTGTGGCATTATGGTGAAGTTCCCGCTGACTGGAAAAGGGGAAACATAACCCCCATTTTTAAAAAGGGAGAAAAGGAAAACCTGGGAATTACGAGGTCGTGGAGCTATACTGAGGCAATGGAAATCAAGGAGTTCATTTGTGACAGCCAGCTGTGTGGGGTAAACACTGGAGGATAACATGAAGAGTAGGATTAATCTTCTGTATTTGAGGGGTAGAATTCACCTTTGAATTCAGAATGTATTTCAAATTCAGAGCCTAAACCTAAATAACTGTCAATATTTGTGCATCTGCATGTGGGTGTCTAAAACTCCCTTCCTGAAGTAGGCAACTGTTCAGTTGCCTAACTACAAATTCCTGATGCCTGTGACATACAGTACCCGAGATGTCCCCCTGGAGCAAACAGTGTACAATAGACCCATCAGGAGGCCAGAGAAGATTCTATAAGACATATGAAATGGCATGGGACTCCTTTGTATTGACACCTGCCATAGAGCTAGATGAGACAAATCATTTGCTGTGGAAAGAGTATTTGGCACAAAAAGAATTGTTATGGCCTGTACTCCTCAGGAGGTGGCTAAGACAACCTTTCCATTTTACACAACCTATAGAGAAACTGTCAAATGGCAATAACCAGTAGCCAAAAATTATTTAGTTTACATTCCCAGGTATCCTTAGCTGTGGTGAAATGATCCCGGGGGTTTTTCTTTTTCAAAAGAATATTACATTTAATTATATATTTCCTTTTTTATAATAACTCCTCCCATTACTGGTATGATCATACAGTTCCCTCAGGATTTGATTTCTTCAGCAAAACTTTCTGTTGCAGCAGCAAGTGGGTGGGTTGCATTGTTTTACCTTTTGACTGCTGGCCCAATCTATTTGTTGTTGCTCGTTGTGTGCTTGATAGTCACCATAAGCCATAAATATAGTACATTCTCAGGAACTTCCAGTATGCAAGACTAAGGTCATAGAAAGAAGAATTTGTGGCTGCTCAGTTTAGCAAGTACAGCTGTAGGTAGCTCATTTACAGAAATTCAACAAGTTCAACTGGAAAACATGACACACTGCTTATGATGCCAAGCTTTAATTGGCAAACTTTTTTTTTTTGAAAATAAAAGACAATAATGTAACTTCAAAAAATTTTCT
Source organism: Pachycephala philippinensis (assembly GCA_013397055.1). Taxonomy (NCBI): domain Eukaryota; kingdom Metazoa; phylum Chordata; class Aves; order Passeriformes; genus Pachycephala; species Pachycephala philippinensis. Next base: position 210,618 of record VWZT01015535.1, read on the forward strand.
GACTGTGATTCTTGATAGTTTTGCTCATTACTTAATACAGAAATGCCCATAAGCGTCTTAAAACACAAGATGCATCATAGTGTGCATCTCTGAGGAGGAATATAAGTAAACATATAAGAATATGTTTACTTCTGTAATATCCTAAGACTTTTTTCCTTTCTCACAAATATGGGAAGAGATTAGAAACTCAGGTATGGAAACAAAGCATCTCTGTGCTGTTTCTAGCATCTCTAAAGGCAGCCAAATGCAGAAACAAAGAAACTTTCCTGAGTAGGAACGAGTAGCAATGACTCTTCACTACACATTCTGCTTTTTGCTTTGTAGTTATCTGTAAAATATTACTTCTTACCTTCTTAAAATATGTTTTGTAAAGATTCTGCTCTGAATCATTAATTTATCCTAATATATTTAATATCCTTCTAATAGTCTGCACCTTCCTTGAAGAAGATACAATGCTTACCTGCTTTAGAAAAAAAAGGTTATAAAGAAGATCCTTGTGGGTACTATGGGTTTTTTTTTTAAAATATTGATGCTCGACATAAATGTTACGGAGTTTTTTGAAATACAAAAAATATTTAAAGAAGCCATAGATGCTTCCAGCTGAGTGCTAGGGCATCCTGACCGCAGATCTGGAACTACAAAAAACAAGTCATAAACCTCTGGACCTTGGAATTAAGAAATCTGGCTCAAAAAGGCAAAACCTATCTGTTCATCGATAGTTAACAGTTACGCCTTTTTCACAATTGTATATGCAGAGGAAAAACAAGTTTTGTTGAATAAACAGTGCTTACCTCAAGCAAAAACAACTGATGCTATTGGAAAAGTGTGAAGGACATTGAGGAATAAAATGATCATTAAGCTTGAGGCAAATGCAGAAAAGGCAGAAAAGAAATGCAGAAAAGAAATGTGTAAGAGACAATCAGACCTCTGGTGCTTTCCCCAGCTGACTTTGTTTCATTTTTTGCGTTTTTTCATCCTCTCTAATGCCAGTGTGTGTGTACAACAGAAACCTGGGAGGAACAGAGTGCGGCAGAGAACCTGGGAAAAAAGACAGAAGAGGAAATGGAAAATAGGAGAAACTACGCAAAACTGGACATGAAGTAAAAGAAAATTGTATAGTTAGCACTAACAGGAAAGGAAGACAAGTAGGAATTAGGAGGGAGAAAAGATGATTCACACAGAATTATGCATAAGGGTAAGGAAGATGGTGGAAAGTAGAGAGAGTCTGCAAAAGGAAAAGATGAAACTAGCTACTGATAAAATGGGCAAATTTAAATTTTCTACGGTGTAAGGGAGAAAAAAGCAACCCAAAACATAAAGGAAAAAGTAGGTAGGGTACCATTAAAAAGGAGATGGAATAGCAAAATAGAAAAGAGTAAATAATAATTGAGCAGAAGCACTAGAACCTGCTTGAAGACCTGTAAGTAGCTGGAAATTGAATAGACAAGTGTATCAAATTGTCAAAATTCTTCCTCCTCACCACCAGAAGCTTTATTCAAGTCATTTGCATTGTCATGCCAATGAGACAGTCAGGTTTCTGTAAACCTGCCAGGTGGTCTTCTTTCTCAGATTCTCTGTGTCTAAGGCAGAGAGTTGCTGAATTGGGGAAGACTAATAAAAAAGGGAAACAACATGGCAGTTCTAATTTCATTGCATATACTTCCCACCTCACCTCGTAGGAGGCTGGCTTAGATCCGAAATGTGATGTTGGGGCCTTTTTAGTGTTTTATGCTAAATAAAAAAAGAGCAGTAATTAATATCAGGCTGCACTAGGCAAGTGGTAAAACAGATCAGTAAGTAGAAAGAGCAAAAATCAATTCTAACATGGAAAGCAATTCCTCTAAACAGGAAATCCTGTGGAGAGAAGTACCATTGTTCATAAATTGTTTCTCTTTCTTAGCTAATTAAAAAACAGTTTTTGTAGCGTGGTTAGGCCTCAGCTGGCTGGGATACAAAATCTAGTCATGTGAGGCTTGATGAATTAAAATCACAGTTTTTTTGTCTATTTGGCTTGCAAAATTTTCCCCATGTTTCTCTTATTAAAAAGAAAAAAACCCCTTGTTTTTTGTAATATTTTGTTTTATGTTGATAGCAATGAAATGTTTTGGTGAGTCTCTATGCTGTCTTTTATCACTGATTCCAGCCAATAAACTATGTATGACTTCAACAGATGTTTCTTCTGCTGCGGACAATAAGATGTTTTGAAGTCCTCAGAAGCAAATTAAAGTAAGAAGGAGAAGTTGTGTGGAAATGAGAGACATTTTTCCATGAAAATTTAAAAAAAAATAACCTTTGATGTCCCATTTAGGCCTAATAATAAAAAGCAGAAAGATGTTCAGGTAAAGACATAACTCTGCGTAGGAAGGAACATCTACAACATTCACAATTAGTCACAGTTAATGTTAAATCTGGACCTCAGATGCATCATGCCAGATTTTCCTTTGGTGTGACTGTAACTTCTTTGACTTTGATAAAGCTGGATGGACTGTTTTATATCAGGTAGGATCTGCCCCTCTGAGTCGTATTGTGAACAAGAAGAAAAGAAGGAACAAAACTTGAAGAAGGATTAGAAGATGCCTGGTTTGTATCTCATTTAAATTCCTGTTGGTTTTCCAAAGCATCATGAAGGCTTTTGTGTTTTGTGATGCCGTATGCAGCATTACGAAAAGTATCTGTAATGTAATTCTTCTTTAAGTAGAAATTATTTTGATTCAGATTTTAGATACATATTCAGATGTAGAAGAAATACTCGTAGTATTTCCTTCTCTTTTCCTGTCTAGGCTAAGCCCAAAGGTTTGCTATCTTTACCCATTTCTGTAATATTTTTAGGCTTTTAATGGTGCTTAATTGTCTTATATAAAAATGTTGAAGCCTCGGAAATGTAGGGAAAAGAACCACAAAATCAAATCCTGGACTCAGTGTTTCTGGGACTTAGAGGTGAAACTACACAAAATTAATCCATTTTTGGCAGCCTTACTTATAAGATCTTGTCCATGAGAGGGCAATACTGCAGAATGTCATCTAATGAGCCTGATGTTCAGGAAAGCAGCAGTACATGTGAGGTGACCAGGCATACTCCACAAAGCTGGGGGAAGACTGTGCTAGAAATAGGAATGATCCCAGAGAGAGGACAGAGGAGACAAAGGAGGAGGTGAAAAGGATTCACTAGTCAATTTAGTGAATTCCCATAAAACTGAACTCCAACCAACAGACCAAGAGTTTCTACTTTGGTAGAAACTTTGATCTATGGATCAGATTCCAGACTAGGGGTGGAACAGTGGTGATAGACTGTATAAATGGGATTCATGAGACACCATATGTAAGATCTCACCTGACTTTCAGTTGCTGAAAAGTGTGGCTTTTCTCTAGGTTCTGTTTAATACCTGTCAGAAGCTTCAGATATTTAAAATGACATCTAAGATGGCTTCTTATGCCTGGATCTCACCAGAGGATCTTGGTTCATTTTCCTCCGAGCTGCTGCTGCTGCAGAACATTCATCACTGTGTGGTTATCTCAGACTCAACAAACCTAACATGACTCCAGACACCTGCCTGTGGGCAAATGAAGGAAATCCCAAAAGTGACCATTAAATTCAGCTGTATGACAGTCTTTATTTTCAATGAAGAGGAATGATTACCTCCTCTCTTCTATTGTACGTGTCTCTGTTAGGATGGCATAAATGGATTTTACTCCCAGAGGACTCTCATGCTTCCCAAAGGTAGCAGATACCTATGTTTAAGTAACCAAATCCTACCCTAAGTACACCAGGTGAGTTGAATTCCTGTTTCAGTGCCACTGACTGTACTGCTTAAACTAGAAATTCAGATTTTAATGGGAATATTATTGTTTCCTGATTGACCTCCAGCTGCTGCTCCAGAAAAGTGTTGGTGGTACATCAGAGCTGCCAGGTCTGTGGGTGCCTTAGAATTAGGTGAGAGGTATCACAGCCTAAATAAGTATCTATACATAATTATTTAAACACGGAAAGGTATTTATATCACATAACTTTTAGTATTTAGATATGCCCTTTGATTCTAGCATAATCACACCATGAATAATACTTGTATGAGATATTACTTATGGTACTCAATAACTGAAGTCACTACTGTTTCTTGGTTACTATGTTAATAACTATATTAGTATGCAATACTATCATAACTAAATATAAAAGTGTTCCTTGAGTTTATTTATTGATTTCCATATCTAATCATATTACAGGTATAAGTATAGAGGTATAAAATAATTTTTAAACACTTAGCAAAACAAATAAATAACTGCCTTGATCAAAGACACTTCCTGGAGGAAAAGAACTCAGAACATATAGTTAGAATTGAACTATAATAGTTTGAAATTAAAATACATAAGGATTTCTTTTATCAGATTATTTTTATTAATTATTCTGGTTGTTATTGCCATCATCATTATTAGATTTCCTCAGTATTTTTTGTGTAGTATTAAAATCTGCTCTCAAAATTCCTTAGGTTGGTTCAATAATTTTTTGTCAAGCAGGAGGAAATTTCAAATTTTTGAATACAGTGGAATATTCTGAAGAAATATGTAGAGAGCTAATCTGAATTTTTTGGTTTATCCATTAAACTAAACTAGTAATGTACCTTTAGAGCACCAGCACAGATCCTTGTTCCTAAATGCCACTTCATGGGAATCAGTCAAATATTTGTTTAATAAATATCTTTCTATCTGTATCTATATCTGACTTAGTATATAAGCATATAGCTTATAAATTTGCAGAATTGTATACAAATCCAAATCAAAACCAGAATTAGTTAATTTTTTATCGCAGTAAAATGTTGCTAAACTAATTTGCAGGTGTACTGTCTGGAAAGAGGCCAGGAGAAACACTTCAAAAGTGGCATGACATCATAAGAATTTGCAAACGGTGATGGGTCATGCTTTTAATTCTACAGAGAGGTACGCATTTAAGCAGGCAAAAGGGGTTTTAATCATGGCTGACTGAGTTTGAGGAAATGCCGTCTTGTTTTAAATGCTTTGTATGTTGCAAATCTCCTCAATCTTTTTGCCTTTTTTTTTTTTTTTTAAATTCAGATTCTTACTGACAGCCTTTTAACAAGTAACAGTTGCTGTCCTTAAGGTAAAGCTTTTCCTTAAGCAGGAAAAGTACCATCTGAGGACCAAACAGGTAAAGAACTCTGAATAAGTCTGAGTGTTTACTGAATGTATTTGAAAAACTTGGTCCTGTAAATTTGGCTTATAAAAAGAGACATATGGGTTTAATCCTCCACTTCAGTCCAACAGTTTTGCACTGGTGTAACTTCGTTAGAGTTGCAAGGGTGTAGAGCTGGAATAACAAAGTGGAGAATCAGACCCACATGTGTTTCATATCCCCTGGGAGTCGTGTGTCACGTGCTTCTCAGATGGTGCACGCGGAGTGCCATGGAATATCCGTGGGACAGATCCCATGCCGTGTTAGCTCATGTGAGGCAATACATTATCACGTGTACGGTAGTGGATAAAATATGTACTCTGCAGGTTCAGTCTCTGAAAGGGGAATAGTGTTATAGATTTATGCAAAACCCACTGTTGGAATAAGCAGTAAGTAGTTTCAGCTCTGCCTGTGTTCTGGTATTTGAGATAAAGAGTCAAGGCTCTGGTCCAGTAGTTAGGAATGGTTCACCTCTAAAAGAGGTGAGTAAACCCAGTATTGATTTGCAGTGAGTACAGAGAAGTGAATAATTTCACTTATGGAAGGCTATCACTGCTTCTAAAAGCCATCTGAATGGGGGTTTGAGGTTTTGTTTTGCTAAAATTGCAACCGAACTATGACCCAGCCCAAGCCTGTTTATGTTACGAGAACTGGTGGATCTGTAGCACGAGGCAAAAAGACTTGACTAACAGCTGTAGGAAAACAGTGCAGAGCCCTGATCTGTGTACAAGATTCACAGCATATGTTAAATAGTTATTGTGTACAATGGAATGAATTTAATTGTATTTAGCCATTCTGTAATTTGCAAACCAATTGCTAAAACATGCTGCAGGATGTCAAACTCATATTTTTAATAAGCTGGGCAAACTATCAAGTGGTCAATGTTCTTGTGATTCAGCCTTTTTTGATTAGTTGCCTTGCAGGCGGGTTTGGACAGTTATATGGAAACAATACAGGGATGAACAAAGAAGAAACTGGAGTGATAATTTGAGAGAGTAACTGGGAAATTGGTCAAAGGAGAAAAAAACATGATGTAGATGGTTCACGGCATGTTGCTTTTTATCCTGGTCACTTAAAAACAATGTGCTGTAATTTATGAGTAGACAGACCTGGTTAATGCTTGCTTGGTTTATGTAGATGCTTGGGTGTCCAAAAGCCCTAAATCAGTTTTATAGTATGCATTACATGTACTGTTGACTGGCTGACCTGAATAAAATGAAGTTTACAAACTGGTTTTGATTAACCATGTCTGAACGTAGACATTTAGCCTATTATTAAATTTAGAAGCCACTCATTTATATGTTGTTTTATTGCTAATCATCTTTTATATTACTGTCGGAGTTTCCATAATGTCCAATTAAAAAACAAACATTGTGCACAGATAAATAAAAGCTCTCCAGGCTTGTGAGAATAGTTTAGACCGTGTTTGGAAAGCACCCATTCAACTGCATTGTATTTCTGTGGAAGAATTACTACCAGAGACAAAAGACATCTCAGTCTCTTTTCTCTGCAGCAGACTGGATGGATGGTCTGTTAGTTTGACCAACACAGCTCCACTGGGTTTACTTACAACAACAAAAACTACTGGAAGCACAGCTTCCCTGGCCATTCATCCCGATGAATGAGTGCTGTCCTAGACCAGGCATATTTCTGTTTGGAGGCATAGAGTATAAGGCACCCAAAACCAGTCCTGAGGGTGTCCTGTGCTGGGCTCTCATGGCTACGTAACACTTTGACATTAAACAATTAGAGCTACACACACTGACTCCATCTCTTCCAATGAAATAATCACTGCTGGAGCGGGTCCAGGCGCTGCCACATGTTGTCCATATTGTTTGCTAGCACACAGTCTCGGGTGTGCATTTCACTGGTGCCAAGAGGCTGTCTCCCAGGTGATGCCTGAACAGAGACCAATGGGTGGCACATACCAGAGTGTGTTCCCAGAAAAGAGTTTGGAGGTAGCACCGGGTTTGAGGAGCAAGACAGTTCAGTTGTACGGATGAAACCTCTGCGATGTCAGCTGGGCAGAGAATCAGTCATGGCTCATTTTCATTACTGCTGTAAATGAGGCCATTAAGTTGCAGAGAGGCAAGGCTGAAGTTCCTGAGGTATGTACTGCCTCAGAGGAGGCCCTAAACAATCCATTTGCATGTGTGCCTCTCTGAAAGGGAAAACACGCAGTTTGAAAAGCTATTCTGCTTTGGGATGCTTACAGGGGGCTTAGCTTCCATCTGAAATCTATTTTTCCTGATTCGGTGCTTTGAATATGGCAACTCATTAAGATATCAAGTATCTTAATGTGTGTTACCAGCAAAAATACAAACTGTAGATTAAAATCTGTTTTGCATTGAACCTGTGGGACTGAAGTATTCCACTACAACTCCAGCATTTACTTTGAGTATGTGAAAGGGCTGGGAGCAATCAACTGCTAAACGACGCTCACCTCACCATATCTCAAGTTGACTTCCAGCTTCCATTTCAGGGGAAATACCTGCATATTTTCCCAATAAAGATAGTGAAAAGAGAAACAAAACTAGAAGTGATGTCCTAACAATTAAGGAAACATCCAACTAGAGTTGAAAGGGGGAGGTAATGGCACACAAACACCTTTCACACAGCAGGAGCTGACCGTGTTTTGTTGCATGTACCTCTACAGCCACTGGTTTGGCTTGATTTCAAGGTGATGATTGTGGAACAGGACATACTTACATTTGGAGGAAGGTGGCAAAAAATCATTCATTGTCTGTGCCTCAGATCACTGAGTTTTATCAGACCTTTGTGAGCATTGTTTGTAGTTCCCTTGAGATGTACATAAGAATGCAGCCCTTATTGCCTCCAGCCTTTGCTCCTCCTCAGCTGAGACTCAACTGTGTCTTACAGTGTGTCTGCTAACAAACCATCCCCTCCAGCTTCTTGACATCCACAAAGTAAATATTGCATCTCGTAAAAGAAACCAAAGCTCTTAGGAGGAGCAATTACAATGAGTCTCTTAACCACACTGCACAGCCTGCAGAGCTTAAAATGTGATGTGAGTTGGGAACAGGCTTCTTTCCTCATAGGTCAGGAGGCAATTGCCGTTTCCACATTACCACACCTGTTGAGTCCAAACACGACTTATCCCTGAAAACTGGAGAAATGTGGGTGCTGTGAGAGTAAAAGAAGCCCTGTTTTCCGTCTGACCATCCGGTAAAACAAACCTACCTTTACCATCTTTCTGCATCCCATGGACCAACCTCACTGGAGGCCATGTGGAAGGCTGTGGTCCCCCATTCCTGCTTCCCTGAGGAATATTTGAGCAGTCAAACAATGTGAGCAGAGACAAGTGCTGCATGAGAAATAGGCGTATAAATCAATCTGATTGGGAAAAAAACAAAGCAAACCAAACCTATATTGAATGTATTTTCAAAAGTTTAGAAAAAAAAAGGGAGAGTTTTAGTTTTATAGAAGATTCAAAATGTGGAACTGATTAATTCTTTTACTGTCGTAAAAGCAAGTTTTCTCCTGTGAATGTTTCATGTATCACTGCCCAGATGGTTTTTTTTTTTTTACCTTAACATCTTGGCAGAACATTGTTGGACTGTGTCAAGAAGTTCAACTTTTTTTTGTGTAGGATTATTTTTCCCAAAAAATTTGAAGATCGAGATTTCCGGGGCTTGACTTTCTGAAACATTTTATTGCATCAGAATGACATGTGGATTTCAAAATAAAGAACTGTTATCATCATAGACTGCAATAAGTACATCCGATAAAGTTCATGGAGTTCATGACCAGAATAATGTTATATTAATCAATATAATTTTATTAAGCAGAGTATATATGGTAAATATCAAATAATTACTGCTTCTGATACCTTGTGGTTGGTTAACCTGTAGTTGCAGGAGAGTCTCGATCTGAAGATACTAAGAGGAAAACCACATATCATATCGTTGTGTAATCTGTTCCAGTAAATACTTTTGGAAATGAGTACTTTTTCCTACTTTAAATTTTCTACCTTTAGCTTATTCTTATGTGTAGGTTGTCACACAAGAGCTTGCCTGTTAAAAGTTTCAAGGGTTCCTTTTAGACTTTGGGACTTGGCAACTTTTGAAATGTTAAATTTTGAGACATTAACAATGATACCTAATAACATAAAAGTTGTAAAAGTTACAAAGCTCATAAAAATGTAGTGGGATCATTCTCATAAGTTCAGCTGTAACTCAGTTATAGAAAACTATTATCTGCACAAGTTAAAATTCACTTAGTAAATCTCAAATAGAGCAAATCCCTTTTCCATTTATGAGAGTCTAGGCAACAGCAGGAAAAACAGCATCATCTGACAGATCTGATTATCCTGCAGTAGGCCTGAAAGTCATAACTATGTTCCAGAGAGGTGCATATGATGGGGTGATGTCAAAACACCTGGGTGGAACTCTGTCAGCTCCTTGTCTCCTGTTTGTGTGATTCCTGTGTGGCTGTCAAAGAGGCTCTACAGTGTGTCGGGTTTAATAAAAGCAGTGAGTGAAGGGAATGAAGCAATTGTAGAGCCATTCAGTTGAAAGCAGGTCCTTCACAAATGATTGGATAATTAAAAATATGAATGTAGCTAATCCATGTTGACATTTTTATAGCCTTTACATGAAACAACCTTTAAGGGTATGTTGGAGTAGAGAGATAAAATTCTATGGGAGGACCACTGGCAGTCGATCACAGAAAAAGAAGGTATTGTATGAGGAAAATGCTGGTTTAAACAGAGCATAAGAAAATAAACTGGATGCCTAAAAATAAACATCAATGGGAATCTCCTACATAAAAACCACTGCTAAAGTAGTTGCATACATAATGATGAATCTGTAACAAGCTCTAAGCCACCCCAGGGGCGACTGAAGAGCAGTGTTGCATACCCTTAAGTGACATGGAGACTGGAAAATAGTGAGCAGAAGTGAGGACAGTATTCTGCCTTTTACATCACTCATATAACTTATTCATTTAATACTGCATCTTCTGGCATATTGTTAATTTCATGTGTCTGTATGTTATAAAAGAAAAATCTTAAGAAGCAAAAGAATGGTTCACAATTTGAAAAATAAAACATAAAGGACTTCAGTGATATATAAAACAAATGAACAGACTTTTTAAAATACATCCATGTGTACAGAGAACAAAGCAATTAATGCTCCAGCATTCTTCATTGCAATAAAGAAAAGGCACGAAAGAATACAATAGCACAGAATTTGAAGACCACGGAAAAATACAAGTATGCAGCTTCATTTTCACAATGATGTAGTTCCCGGTGAGTGTTGTACAGTCAGGACTGCAATGGGTTTGACATCATATAAAATAAATACATAATGGAAGTCTTTCTAACTGATAGATTCTAGTTGTCAATTGATAAACCATGGGACTTGGTAAACAAGTTCCTGTGCTCCTTAATGCTTGGTATAAGGTATTTGGCCAGTGCTGTTAAACAGACAAAATCTTAATACCGTGCATTGGAAGATGATGGATTCTTTTTATATCTTCATGTTCGCATGGCATTAAGACTTTTAAAATCAATCAGACATAAAGTCCAAAAGAGTTTGTACACAGAGGTGGTTTCTAACCAGTTTTACAGCATATGAACTGGTAAAAGTTGGGGACCACTGGGTTAGAACAGCATAAAATATTTAGTGATAACATCAGGAGGTCTTTGAAAGTGCAAGTGCCAGGGATAGGACTCAAATTCAGGAGTGGGGGTTTTTTTGCCTATTACTGACCCCAACCACACATTAAACTAGCCCTTGAGAACATTTTAATATATTAATAGATCTCCTCAGCTGCCCATGACCTGCTCTCTTAGTTCATTCAGTGCCTGAATGTGTGCTGCTGTGCTTACATCTTCCTGCAAATTGGGCCACAGTCTCCTTCCAGCCAGAGAATATGTTGCCACTACAAAATTAGGAGCAAAACAGTCATTAAGATTTCTTGGATGAATTGGGGGAGATAATTCATAACAGTAGTCAGAGATTTTGGCATGAGTCACCTGTATAGAATCTGAAATGTCACAGGCATAGTAATGAAAAAAAGGGGAAAACAAACCAGGAAAAAAATTATCCTTTATAAAAGAGGTAATGAAAATCTGCACTGTGGTGCCCTGGGTGTTGTGGAGTCAGTGTCAGCACATTCAAAATAGGATTAGCCAAATTAATGGACAGCATTAACAGATACGTGAAGGACCAGACAGGTATGTGTTCTCTGGCATCCCTCACGTGTTGGCTTGGGGTTTGGGGGGTTTTGAAGGGCATGTGCTACAAAAAGTAACCATGATCATGGGCTGTCACAGCCGTCTCCTTTTGCCACTGCTGGGGACAACAGGGTTAAATGGTGTGAACACACGTTCTTCGCTCTGGGATTGCCACAGAAACACTCATATTGAACAAAGTTATGCTGCCAGTATTAACCCAGGGGAAGACTGTGAACTAATTTTACATTTGCAAATAACTGTGGAATATAAAGCAGCACATTTAAATTTCAAGGAATATTAGTAAATGTGGCACAAAATATCCTGAAGTAGAAAAACCTTTGAAGAAACCTTGATTGTATTCCTTTAGAAAAGAGACTTCTATATGCATAATATTCTCCTTATTTTGTATCATGAGAGAAAGAAATAATAGGTAATTTCTCATCTGTGTAAATTGACAGAGGTCACTTGAATATGGTGTAAATATTCTGCTATGCACAAGCTGAGTGGCTGACTTAAAATTTTTAAGTCAATGCTCTCAAAGGTATTAACCAACTACTGAGCTAATCCTGAAATCATGGAAACTTTGACAGAGGGTGGATCCCAAGAAATTTAAGTGAATTAGTTTCATTTCATGTGGAAAATTGGAGAGAAATATGCATACATTAAGGAAATATGCAAGCTGATGTTCTAGATGTTTATTGTTTCCATGTGTTTGTTTCTAAACAGAGTAATTTAAGAAGCTCACTTTCGGCATACGAAAAAATATAGGAAAAAAGTATGATCTAAAATATGAAGAAGAAAACCTAAAGTGAGATGCTTTTTGAGCTTTTTCTTCAGTTCTTTCCATCTGCGGGAATGATTTTAATAGCAAGTTTCTTAGGCCGCTGGTGTTACTGATTGGTGTGCTGCTTGCTCCTCTCTCCCTCTGCTTTCTCTATTTATTATTCCTCTTCTCTTCTCTTCTCTTCTCTTCTCTTCTCTTCTCTTCTCTTCTCTTCTCTTCTCTTCTCTTCTCTTCTCCCTTTCCCTTCCCCTTGCTCTTCCCTCACTTCTTTCCCTTGTTCTGCCTCCTGGCTCTCCAGGTAGCACTGCAGAGCCTTCTTCCTTGGCCTTCTCCCTCTCTTTGGTTTTGTACACATTCCGCGAAACATTTCATCCTCACGGCAGGATCAACCAAAACCTGAGTATTCACTTTCCTTCCTACCTGTCAGCACTTGCAATAGCACCTGTTCACCAGTGTCCATATTCACATGATGGATGTTATTTTTCTTCTTTTTTAAATTATCTTCTGACTATTCTCTTTACTTTCTTCATTGTGACTTCAAAACCCCTTCCTGTCTCTTCATCCAGTAGCCAAAATATTACATCATCCCTGTTTTCTTCTCCTTTTCCTTCACAGCAGCCACTCCAAATAAATTTCCCAGTAATATTTCCATCTAATATGAGCAGTGGGAGAGTGGGAGGGGCATGGTTATGTTCCATAAATGCTGTACCTGCCTTTTCTTCCTTCTCAGATGTAACCTAGAACTTTTCTAGATTCTCTCCTCCCAGGCATTGGCCACTTGAAGTCTTGGAAGGGAGACATTTCTACTATAGTGGAAGAGAGGGAGTCATTTAACTTGTCCTCTGGTATTCCATGAGGAAATCTGCTCCTAGTTAGGGGATGCTTTCTTTTCAGTCAGAGGGTGTAATCTCACACTTTTGGTATTGAAGAGGATCTTTGGGAGTGGCTTGGAGTTGATTTATTATGAGTGGGTATTCTCGACCAAGTAAATAAATAAAAAAATGTACAAAAAAACCCAGAGAACCAAATCTCATGTCATTCCTGATAAGAATGCTCATTGAGCTCAGCTTTGTACAGCAGGCAAAGAGCTTTGCTGGAGTAATTGTACTGCTGGACTGACCACACAGTCCACCCAGCAGCAGTAATAGGAACTGGGTGAACAATATTGAAAGGAAGTGGAAAAGAAGAACACTAAAAATAATTTTTTTCTTTCCCTATCCTTACATATTTGCAACTAAACCACACTGGACTAAACCTCAATGATTTCATTATTGGTTGCAGTATTATTGAAATGTTTCAGATCCTTGGGATCCTGTTGTGCTAAGTGCAAAAAAAAAACAAAGGAAAAGAAACGTGGAGGAATTTACAGTCTGGTTATAAGCCAAGAGACAACAAATAGTTATGGGGGAACGAGAAGCACAGGGAAGCTGTAATTTTGGTCATCATGGCAAACAGTGATCTCAGCACTTGAACTTTCTCACTAGTGGTAAGTGTTTTGTAGACATCATGGAAAATACTGGGTGGAAACAAAACTCCTGTTAGTTGCTATAAACAGAGGGTTCAGAAATCTTTCTGTGGTCTGTTACGATTGTAGAGCAATCCATTTAAAATTGACTGATACCAATTTTCCTCATTGTGTAGCAACAAGACAAGTAACTTAATACAGAGAAGTAAAGAACTGGGGTCATGAGCTTTGTCTTGCAAACAAAAAATTTAAAGTGAGATGTATCCGAGTAAGGCTTACTGAGAAAAGCACAGCTTTGCTGATAGGTGAGCCTTGGGCCAGGACAAGAACTGTAGTTAGGATCATGGCATGTCATGGGCATAGTGTTATAAAAATATATATATTTTATTAAATAAAATGGTAAAAGCTAAACCACGTGTATTCTTTGAAATTCCTGGGACCATGGACTTCGGTTCCAGGCTCCAGGTCCACACAGAGGAGAAAGAGACACGGCTGAGTCAGAAACCTTGGAGAAACCTTGTTTCTTCTGCCACTATCACAACTGCATGTAAAGGGATCAAGGTGGCAACTCGGTGAATCAACAGAGATCTTATTATGAGTTTCTGCTCAGCATACTCTATTTCTCCTGCTTACATGGGTCTTGTGCTTCCTATGAGTGATAAAACTGCATGAGTACAATCCTAATGCAACTGAATGGCAATTTTTTGACAACACACCCTTTCACCATTTATTCAAACTGGAAACTGTTTACAGGTTCTCTGTTTCACTTCTGCATTGATAATGTGTCCTGGTTTTGGCTGGGATAGAGTTAACTTTCTTCCTCTTAGCTTGTTAGCTGTGTTTTTTGGATTTAGTATGAGAATAATGTTGACAACACACTGATGTTGTAGTTGTTGCTAAGTAGTGCTTACCCGAAGTCAAGAACTTTTCAGCGTCTCATGCTCTGCCAGTGAGGAGGTGCACAAGAAGTCAGAGGGAGCATGGCCAGGACAGCTGTCCCAAACTGGCCACAGGGATATTCCATACCAAGGAACATCATACCTGGTGCGTAAACTGGGGGGAGTTGGCTGGGAGCTGCTGATCACTGCCCAGGGATGGGCTGGGCATCGGTCAGTGTGTAGGGAGAAATTGTATTGAGCATCACTTGGGTTTTATTTCTCTCCCTCTTTTTGTTGTCTCTCTTTTAATTACAATTATTATTTGTTGTTTTTATTATTGTTATATCATATTTTGTTTCAGTTATTATACTTTTCTCAATGCACAGGTTTTACCTTTTTCTGATTCACCTCTATGCAGCAGGGGCAGTGAGAGAGCAGCTGCATGGTACTGAGTTGCAGGCTGGGATTAAAAACAACAAAAAGCAGCAATTTTTAGCCTAAAAGTGCTGCAGGAGTTAACAGCAGGAGCTAAAGGTCTGTTATGTTGTGGGTATCTAAGATGAGATCCAGAAAAATACATACAAAGTTGCCCAGAACACAACTGATGTGAAACGCCTGAATCCAAGAATAATAACCGGGATTGTTACAAGGTCCGAAATATTCTGGTAAAAGCTTAAAGTGTCTACAGTTTGGCTGCAGCATGTGCTTTAAGGCACCTTTTGCTGCAGCTGAATGTTTTGAAAGCATGTCCTCAGAAGGCTGTATAGCTTTTACATGAGAAAATAACACATGGCGCCTGAGCTGCCTGGTGCACAGGCAATGTTAAATCCAACATGGAGCATAGCAGTCCCAGCTACACTTACAATACAAAGTCAAGGGAGAAAATGGGGGATTCAAAGCAGCAGCTACAGCTTCTACTTCCCAGGACTGTGGGTCGCCGAGATTACACAATCGGTCTTGGTTAAGTGTCTGTCTGGCCCCATGAATCTTGAATTCCTGGCTGTGTCACAGAACAAATTTCAACACCTTCTCCCCTTCCTCTTTCTGTGTAAATGCTCACATGTTTGCACAAACAAAAAGTGGTGCACAGCCTGCAGTTCAGCGTGCTGGAAAATGGGAGCTGAGGATTCAGGCTCCCTGTAGCTGAATGGGGAACTGAATTCCAGGTCTGTTCCTTCTGCTCCTGTGCTTTACTTACAAGGCTGCGGTGGTGTAACAATGAACTCTTCTCAAAGTTTCACACTGAGTGAAGCAGGCATAGAACCACAGAATGGTTTGAGTTGAAGTGGACCTTAAACGTCATTTAGTTTCAGCCTCTGGCCATGGGCTGCGACACCTTCCACTAGACCAGACTGCTCAAAGCCGCATCCAACCTGGCCTTGAACACTTCCAGGGATGGGGCAATCCACAGCTTCCATGGGCAACCTCTTCCCGTGTCCACCACCCTATTAGTGAAGAATTTCTTTCTACTATCTAATCTAAACCTACCCTCTTTTCAATTTGAACACATTCAATTTGACACACCTTGCTCTGTTGTTTCATTCCGTTGTGAAAAGTCCCTCTCCATCTCTCATAACCCCTTTGGGTACTGGAAGGCCACAATAAGGTGGCCTTCTTCTCCCCAGAGCCTTCTCTTCCCCGGAGCCTTCTCTCCTCCAGACTGAACAGCCCTGACTGTCTCATCCTGTCTTTACAGCAGAGATGCTCCAGTCCTCTGAGCACCTCCTCTGGACTCTCTACCTCAGGTCCATGTCCTTCCTATGTTTTGAGGGCCCAGAACTGGATTCATTATTCCAGGCAGGGTCTTGGGAATGAAGAGTAGAGGGGCAGAATCACTTACAGAATTCTTCTTTTGATGCAGCAGGACACATTTGGCTTTCCGGGCTGGAAGCTCACTTTGCTGGGTCATTTGTGCCTGTCATCCACCAGCTCCCCAAAGAGCTTCTCTGAGGAAAGCTGTGAGGCCTCAATGCAGGGACTCTTTTTTACTCCCCTGGAGGACTCAGAGATAAGTAACTCACCTTTGGGTTACGGCGACAAAACCAGCAACACCCAGCATGCCTTGTTTATTTATGTAAATCCCCCGCGCCCTGTTGGCTAGTTGGTTTCCCCCCCCCCCCTGCTTTCCCCATAAATACGGCCGCGGTGGCCTCCTGGGGGAGGGAAGTCTCGTCCCTGGCCTCCCTTCGCGGGAGCTCTGCTGCAGACCCCTGACCCGTCAGGGTGGCCTGGCAATAAAGAAGCTACTTCTGTGGAACCGCCATACGAGATTCCTGTCTCTCTTCCCCCGCGTCGCCTTGGGTGATACCGCCAGAGCTGATCTCACAAGAGCTGAATCACAAGAGCTGGAATCACTTGCAGCAGCAGAAGCTGCTACCTGGCTGGTATCACCCCTTGCCCAAGGAGGCTCGCCCGTGCCCTTGGAAAGGCTGTTCCTGCAGGGACGCTCTCTCCAGGACCGTGGCTGCTACTAAGTAGCACAAAGCCCCTCAGCAACACTTCTTCTCGGGGCTGCTTTCATTCCATTCTCAGCCCTGCTGTGTTTGTACTTGGGATTGCCTCTACCTCTTGGTCCTACCCATGTGCCAGCTCCCTCTCTTGGCCTTGGTGAATGTGAGGTTTGCATTGGGCCACCTTTCAAGCCTGTCAGCTCCCTCTGGATGGCATCCAGGTGGCATCTGGATCGTCACACTTCTATGTACGTTATCAGGAATTGGTGAAGGCGTATTTAAAGGAAAAATTAGTGACACCACAGCTGAATGAATAGTTTCAAGACAAATTGTCTTGAAAAGAAAGCTGATGTCGAGTAGCCTGGGTGACGGGTGGAGCTTGCCACGAACATCTGAGCAGTGCAGGGCAACATATGAATACAGTTATCCACTGAGAGAGCTCTGATTAGTGCGGCTGACATCAACCTATGGCTGAACTGGTTCTTCAAACATTGTCAAAGTAGCCCTGGTCTGGGTTGTCAAGTGCCTCTCCAAGATCCAACAAAAGCAGGAACAAAGCACCAATAATTGTTACCATGTTTATTTCATGTTTCTTAGTTTCAGAAAATAATTATGGTCCAATAAAAAAATACATATATAAAATATGTGAATTCAGGATTAATATAGGAGTGTCATCTGTGTGGGTCTCACAAGGTAAAACAGATATTCAATCCAAATACAAATCCTAGGCAGATGAAAACTGTTTTTTTTCTGTCTCCTTCCTGCTTATCTTTCTGCCTTCAACTCCTCATCCTCCTCTTTCCCTTTTCATTCGTCTGGTTAGAATTCTGGATCATCTTGTATATGGTTTTTAAAACGTCTGGAAAGGGGCAAATGCTGGACCAAATGAGATGGCTAGTTTATTCTAATCAAATTCAAAACACTTAATTAATGCAAAATTCAGATTACAGAAGTAAGCCAAGTCTCTGTTTCTGTTGGAACCTTAGCATGTAGATTTCTTTACTGTTTATGATTTTTAACTGTACAAGCCCATCAGAAAAAAAAACTTCTTCCTTTCTATTTCTTGTTTTTTTTTTTCCCCCAGATAAAAAGATTAGGGCTTTGGGAATAGGAGAGGACTTTGGGGCTTGCCAAAATGACGGGAAAGGTTTAGCTAGGAAAGTCCATTGCCATTTTGCTAAAAAACTAGAAGTTGAATAGCTGTTGCTGGCTGTTACCTCCCATGGGGGAGCCTGTGGTGCCTATACTGAGGAAAAGTTCTTAGAGTAGGCAGAGGTACTGTAAAGTCAACCTACCTATGTTTACGTTTTATTTATTTCTACTAATAGCAGTTCAGCAATATATGATACCATTGCTGTCTGGTTCCAGATCCATTCATGCAAAGCTCTTCCTACGGAAATACGGTCCAATGGGTGTGATATGTCACAGACTCTCAGAATCACTTAGGTTGGAAAAGACCTCTGCAATCATCAAGTCCAACCTATGACCCAACACAACTAAAGCATGGCACTAAGGGCCACGTCCAGTCTTTCATTAAGCACCTCCAGGAATGGTGACTCCACCACCATCCTGGGCGGCCTGTTTCAGTGTCTAACCACAGTGAAGAAATTCCTCCTAATATCCAACCTAAACCTCCCCTGGCACAGCTTGAGGCCATGTCCTCTCATCCTGTTGCTGGTTACCTGGGAGAAGAGTCCGACCCCCACCAGACTACTAGCTTCTTTCAGGAAGTGGTAGAGAGCACTAAAGTTCCCTCTGAGCTTTCTTTTCTCCAGGCTGAACCCCTCCAGCTCCTTCAGCTGCTCCTCATCAGATTTGTGGTCCAGACCATTCGCCAGCTTCATTGCCCTTCTCTGGACTCACTCCAGCACCTCGATGTCCTTCCTGAAGTAAGGGGCCCAGAACTGGACACAGCACTCGAAATGCCTGTCACCAGTGCCAGTCACTTCCCTGGTCCTGCTGGCCACACTATTCCTGATACAGGCCAGGTTGCCATTGGCCTTCTTGGCCACTTGGGCACACATTGTACAGCTGTTTTCAATCTGCACCCTCAGGTCCTTTTCCACCTGGCAGCTTTCCAGCCACTCCTTCCCCAGCCTGTAGCACTGCAAGGGTTGTGGGTTGTTGTGGCCAAAGTGTAGGACTGGCCCTTGGTCTTGTTTAACCTCATACTGTTGGTCTTGGCCTGTAGATCCAGCCTTTTCAGATCCATCTGCAGAGTCTTCCTACCCTCCAGCAGATCAACACTCCTGCTCAACTTGGTGTCCGTGAATTTACTCAGAGCAGTGAAGCTTGGTGGGGCTGAGCTGTTTAGCAAAGTTTCCCTGGAGTGGTAGGAAATGTCCAGGTGAGGAAAACCCATGAACCTGCTTGAATGTGTCTGCAGGCATGATCTCAGCCTGTGACCTCATGATTTATCACTGAATGTTTCCTATCTACCATGGGCAAAACTGGGATGTGACTGTTCCAGCCTGGATGTGGTGTTGGGAATACATTCCCTCTCACTCTTGCAATGGCACAGGAGAAACTGAGGGAGAAGGAAGAGAGTGAAGAACATTACCTGATACAACAGAGCCTGATCCTTCCCTTTTGTTTGTTCTCTGCAGTACATGGAATAGCAGCAGTGCAGGGAAATGAGAATGTGGTTCAGCTATTGAATAGGTCTCTCTGCAAACTTGGATTGTTTCATCTGCACCACTGTGAAAATCACTCAAAAGGTGCCAACATAAAATATCCCAGCTTTAACTGAGTTCTGTCTGCCCAAAGTCCAAAGACTTTTTGAAAATCACAAGTTTATTTTCAGCACAGTGCTCCAGCTTAACAATCAGAGCTCAACCAAGGACTAACATGGGTGAGCCTGATTTACTTAAAGGAATAATAATCTACTTTATTTAAAGGAAAGAAAAAAGAAAAATAGCAAGAGCAATAACAGAGCACCTCCCTGCTCAACAGCTGCGGGCTCCTTCTCTGACTGATCTCTCCTTTGAGAAATGCTTGCAGGCTGTTCCTGTCCATCACTCCTGGGTAACTGCTGGAGCTGACTCCCTCCAAATGCTTTTCAAGGATCACCAGACAGTTGGCCTTTATCTCTTGAGCTAGTATCAACACAAACCACCAGGATCTTTTTGACAGACCTACACACAGTTGGGGCAGCAGAGTACTGCAGCTGCACTGGAAAATGCCCACAAGAGCTCCTCAAAGGAGAGATAAGCCAGAGAAGGAGAAAGAAATCAAAGTCAAAGTGGTCCTCCATGTTTTTGTGTGGCACCCTTGCTTATCCTTTCATGCCATTTCACTAACAGAAGGTCACACTGGAGGGGTCAGCAAGGCTCAGCAGACTCCTGCCTGAGCATAATGAAATACAAGCAGTACAAACTTAATTTGTTTTTGCATAAAAAGAGAAGAGAGTAACTCATGTGATGCATGAATGATCAAGTTGTTTCTTTCCATGCAGGCCATGAAATATTTAAAGTCCTAAATCAGCTTCAATGGACTGGTGCAAAAGCATTGGTGAGGTTTGCAGAAGTCTGCAGCAATTCAGTTAGGTAGCATCAGTTTTACTTTAGGCTTTTTCAGAAGCCCAGAACACAAAAGAATGTCTGGGAGAGCTTAATAAGCAGAGGGACAGAACTGTATTCTGTGATAAATTACATACATAATGAGTAATGACAGAGCTTTTTGCTTTTCTTTTCAATTTTGGTCACAAATAAGCGAAGTAATTAACCAAGTCTTCTCTAAAGGGAAATTTTTTTTCTCAGTGAGCTTCAGTGAGGACTGTATTTTTTCAGCTGCGCTGATTCAGAGTATTTTGTATCACCTTTTACAAAGCCAAACAAAGCTTAATGGTATTTCCATTAAATTTCAATTGAAATACTTCCAAAACAGTTCTTCCATAAAGATAGGCTATTTGTCCTGATTCAGCTCTCTGATAAGACTTTATCTGGAATAGCATGTACTGTTCTGGTAAGCATTTTCCAGAAAGCAGAATAAGTCCAGCACAATAAGTGGAATTAAGTTCTTATGAAATGTACTGGAAGTACAGAAACAGGCAGGGGGTACCACTTGCTGTCAAGTGACACCCATCGGAGAGGGGTGAATACACAGGAGGAACAACTACTGGACAGTGCTACCCAAAAAAAAATTGAGGTGAAAGGGTCATGAAGTCTGACATGCAGAGTTTAAGGGTTTTAAGCATCATGTTCTTGGATGACATTCCAGTGGATGTAAAGAGCTTTTTTAGCTTTAGGGCAGAACTTGCTCACTTCACAAAATAAGTTGAATAATATAATCCCCTCTGACAAAAATGGATATTCCTTTCAGTCACATTTCCCAAATGACAGAAAGTCCTAATGGATGCGTTCTTTACCATCTCCATTTTTTTTTAAAGCAGAAATAAAAATTTTTAAAGTGAAGCCAGTCAAACTGGGCAGGGCAAATATTGACTCTCTCTGAAGAGAACACATTATTAAAAACACAAGCAAATCTGTCTCTCTCACCATGCAACCATTCCATGGTAAACCAAAAAGCATCAGGTTGCATCAAGGAAAAAAGAGGAAACTGATTTAATGGCTCTGTTTCTCTTCCCATTGGTGGTAATAAGTAACGACTGCGAAGTAAATAGAATTATATCAATGAGACTAGAATAAAATCCAGCCTTTGTATGAGAACAAAATAGGAAAAAAAGGATTTCTTTTATGTGTGATACATTTAACTAACTAGTTACTGAAATTGGTGAAATACTATTGTCAATTGAGTGTAAAATTCTAGCATAAAATTATGTTTACACTATAAAATATTGGAAAAACCTGGCAGTTTTTTTGATGTAACTTAAACAGTTACCATGTTTGATCATGTCTTGCTATAACTTTGTCTTTTCAAGATAGGCATCTTGATGAAAAGAGTTTCATCAATTTTCAGCTGGTGCAGTTAACACATAGGACTTCAAAGTTATCTGCATGATTGCTGGAGCAGTTATACAAAAACTTGCAAAATTGTCAGTTCTTGCAGGTGGTCTTTTCTATAGACTAGCAGCAGCTTTGAAAAAGCTTCTGAAACCAGTGGTCCCCACAGGTACTTTCCAGAGCTTTTCCTGTTTCACATAGAGTTAATTCCAATGTATTATATAGGAAAATACTGGTTTCTACCTTAAATAATAAGTGAGATTATTTCTCAGAAGTTGTTGGCTGTTAGTATAATAACTGGACGAGGTTCCTTATATGGAAAAGACAGAGCTTAGGGGCCATTTGTTACAATGAAAGTTGTCATCAAGAGGACAAATTTAGCGAGACAGTACTGGCTATTTTAGAAAGACAGGGCATGTTACTCAGTCATGCACTGGCAGCCCTCACGATCAACAGGGGTTTTTTTATGCCAGCTTTGCAAAATGACTGCTTTCATGCACTGTGAACGGATACTCTCCTCAAAGGCTTTTTATGTAGTACTTGAACAACAAATATGAAATCTGCAGAGTGTGTTCAAGTAGCACTGTGAGCTAACACTGTATTAAAACCTGTGATTACATAATAGTAATGTATGGTTAATATAAACCACAGATAGATCATATCCTTCTCTGTCCTTTCCGACAACTACAAGCAAGCATCCCAAGTAATGAATCTACAATATCCTTTTATTCCTTAGAATTTGTCTCATATATTTTTCTTTCCTTTGCTTTCAGGCTGTGATGACTCTCCAGCCTGCCCAAGGCATGGAGAAGGGTGTCACTTTTCACAATAAATTGAGTTGGTTTCATGATCTTGCGCCCTAGCTGTGGGTCAGAAAAGGGCTGCACAGGTGGATGGGTGGATGTTTTCCACAGATAAAGCTGTGGACAACTTTATTTGTGATCTTCCATCATGTCATCTAGCTGGCCTAGACCTTTTGAGGACTAATGATGGAGAATGCCTGGACCAGATGTCCAAAATCTGCTCTGCAGAAGACACCTGAAGAGCATTGCAGAAAACAGTGGGGTCAGATTTAATGCAGCACTGCTTCACATGAAGTGACACAGGTCTCCAACATGCTTTCTCTGTAGAAAATGTCCTTTTAGCTGATAAATCCAGAAAGCGTTTTTAAAGTTGTCATGCATTTCTTGGAAAGATAATAAAGCTTCTAAGCTATGCTTTTCCTTTAAATATTGTACCACAGGAGTGATAGATCTTCAGAGCTCTTAGAAAAGCAAAACTGAATTTCATTTAAGGAGTCCTCCTTAGGTCTCCTCATTCTACCCCCATTCTCATAAGAGTCTTCTCCTTCCTCCGGCCCATGGCAGAGAAATAGAAAGGTCGGTGCAGAGTACGTTTTAGTATCTTTTATAGTATTATACATTGACCAAAATTTAAATATGGAAAGTATTACAGCACTATGCTATGTTACATGATTAGAAACACATTTTGCTGGAGATACAATCTGTGTTACCAACAAAATAAGTATGTATAAGATCTGGTTTAACTTAGTTATCCTTTTGTCCTTTTTTTCTGCTTATTGTTATGTAACAGTTGTGATGGTGAAATACATAATGACTATTCCGGACAGTATGATAGAGCATCATATGGCATTTATATTGGAGGGTAAAGCATATAAACATATGAAAGTCATTTAAAGATACAATTAAACTTCTAAACAAAGAACTTCATAAATATTTCATTTGAAAACTCAGCATCGACCAACTACCTGAGGGCTAAGGGGACTTTTTTTAATACAACATAATAAAGATTTAATAAAAATGCTGTTGTTAGAAGTGCAAGTGTGTTAACTCTCTCTGACAGAGGGCTATTAAAATGTATCCTTCAGTCAGTTCATTCTTGCATTTTATTTAAACCAGCAAGGTCTTGTGAGTTTACAGCCTAGGATTATGGTAAACAATAGAAACAATATTTACTAGTAATATTGTATCGTATATATCTATATAAACCTTTAATTTAGATAACTTTTTTTATCCTGGGGATTTTCTGCTGGTTGATATGAATTCTGAACTATCCACATAGCCTGTGATCACTTTTATTCAAGCCAATCCTTTGCTGCTCTCAGTACAACAGAACAGTACAACATTTTCTTTCAATGTAGCGCTAGTGCTGGATTGTCTGTTTTTCATGACTAAATCCACGGTTCCAAAGATGAGGTGTATTTGCCATTACATGATGATTTTACATCCAGAGTGAATATGATTCTGAATCATGTACTCTAGCAAATAAAAAGTTATGTGAATAATCCGGGAATTATTATGGAAGATTTATAGAATGTTACGCAAGACTGATTAGGCAGTCATAAAAACCTCTTTGACTTTAAAAAGTAGGAACTATTGAATAAATGTGATTTTTAACTGTCTTAAGCACTCCGAATTGATATTCCTTGAATATCACTGGTGTATTTAATTACAGGACAGTATTTTGTAATAAAATTGTTCAGAAGTCAGTGAAAGACATTTTAAAGTTTTGAAGTAAGTCCTGGCCCATGAGACTGGAATCAAGGGCAATAGATTTTTTTCAATATTTTGGGTACTGACAGAATGGAAAATGAGAGAGAGATGAAAAAAGGGGCTTCACCAGATTGCAACACAAGGAGAAAATGAAAATACATTATCTGGAGATTCATTAAGCTAAATTAAAGGAGCCAGAAAAATGTCAGAAGTTAGGCCCTAGACTAGCCACGCTTTAATACAGGGAAGCAAGGAAGCTCAAGGACTCTAACTTAATATTTACTTTTTTTTATTTTCTGGCAGATTAAAGCGATGTTTTTTGTTCTTCTGTTTTTGGACTGAAGTGAAGAAAGCTCAAGACACATGCTGTGTTAAGGTGGAGAAGTATATGTGTCTATTTTTCAGAGTCAGGATGTGATATTTCACATTTTTGCATGTTTGTTTTTACTCCTTTTCATTTCACTAGGACACTTTTTAAAGGGACTTTTCTTGATATTTGTTTACACAAATAATATTTTTTTATATTTAAAGGTTTTATAGGTGATAGAACTGCCTATTATTAAAATTACCTAATACTTCCTATTATGAAACTTTGATTTTGTCTACTTATAATAGTGCCAAACTGTAACTGCTCTGATTGAAGTTTTCCATGCCAAGTAGCTGTCCCAGGCTGTACTTTTCTGGAAAGCTCCTGCCAAAACAGTTCTGCCATTTCTAGGAATGATGCAAGGAAAAAAAATGTATTTTTTACCCATGTCCCTGAAGTTCTTGAAATCCAGGCTTTGAAATGTGCCAATGCCCCTATACTTAGGGAAAGAAAAATTTAAATTTTCAGGGGGCTGGTTTGTAAAAAAAAGGTTTGCCTTTGGTGGTTATTTTCCTCCTTCAGTGAAGATGCAGGTAAAAAACCTTAAGTTTTATGGATTAAAAGCTCCAAAGCATCCTCAGGTGTCTGATTGTCCATAGACCTTTCTCTACTCAGTAGGCACCATCCCTCACCAAGGAACTGAGCGTGCCCCAGCTCACAGTGGTAGAAACAAGGGTGGACTTTCTGACTTACATGGTCACTAAAATGAAAGCAGGGAACTGATCTCGCATTATATTCTTTATGACAATTACCTGTTTTCAGCTATAAACCTTGTTCTGTCACAAAAAGGTAAAGAAGGAATTGTGTTCAGATGCAATAGAAACAAAAGCTAAATTGAGAAAGAAAAGGGCTGGACTGAAACAATATATCTAAAGAAACCAGAACTCAGGGATGTAAGGGAGAACTAAAGGAAAACAGAAAACTAGAGAGGAAATTCAGAGAATCACAGAATCGTGGAATGGTTTGACTTGGAATGGGGCCTTGAAGACCATCTAGTTCCAAGCCACTGCCAGAGGCAGGGACATTTTCCACTATCCCAGGTTGCTCGGAGCCTCATCCAGCCTGGTCTGGAACACTCCCAGGGATGGGGCATCCACAGCTTCTCTGGGCAACCTGTGCTACGGCCTCACCGCCCTCACAGGAAAGAATTTGTTCCTAACATCTGATCTAAAGCTACTCTCTTTTAATTTTAACCCATTCCCCCTTGTCCTGTCACTACAAAACCTTGTCTCTTCTTTCCTGTAGGCTCCCTTCAGGTACTGTAAGGCCACAGTTGGGTCACCCTGAAGCCTTCTCTTTTCCAGGCTGAACAATCCCAACTCTCTCAGCTTTTCCTCATAGGAGAGATGCTCCATCCCTCTGGTCACCTTGGTAGCTTCCTCTCCACTCACTCAAACAGCTCCATGTCCTGCCTGTGCTGGGACCCCAGGGCTGGATGCAGCACTGCAGGTGGGGTCTCACCAGAGATTAGAGGGGCAGAATCCCCCCTCACCTTCTGCCCATGCTGCTTGGAATGCAGTCCAGGACACATTTGGCTTTCTGGGCTGCCAACACACATTGCTGGGCCATGTCCAGTCTCTGATCCACCAGCACTCCCAAGTCCTTCTCCGCTGGGCAATTACCTGGGCATGGAATCAGTAATAGGGAAAACTGGACTGTGAAATGAGACATTATGAACATTGACAATTCTAGGCATCAAAGAGTAGGGAATTCTGCTTTAAAGGTTTCCCTATGTATCATGGAAACTTTTAGTTAGAGGTCTGTATGTTTTTATCTCTAGGATCTCTGCCCCCATGAGAGTATGGAGATTATCTTTCTGGAGTTTGTACCACAGATAAGGTTGTATTCATCACATATTTGTTGCAGAACTGGGAAGGAATGTAAAGCTGAAGCAAAAGATTTCAGTTAGAGAAAGGGAGAGCCTCATTATGAAGACTGAATACAATTCTAGACACTGAATTCCCATCCCAGCTCTAGATATGTTACTGAGGAAGTAACTTAAAACAAACTTTGCATAGATGGCTGCTAAAAGAATGTATTTCATTTTTTTAGTACCCAGATTCAGACTGGGGAAACGTATTGGAAGACATGCTGAAGACTCCCAACTGCAACTTAGGGCAATGGGAGCTGTAAATCAAACCCCAGGTGT
Source organism: Pachycephala philippinensis (assembly GCA_013397055.1). Taxonomy (NCBI): domain Eukaryota; kingdom Metazoa; phylum Chordata; class Aves; order Passeriformes; genus Pachycephala; species Pachycephala philippinensis. Next base: position 237,506 of record VWZT01015535.1, read on the forward strand.
GTCAGACGGGATACTCCAAATTCAGGGATATTATTAACTGTAATCTCCCTGCTTCAGTCTCCTGTTTGTAGGATATGCATAAAACTCACACGGATACTGTGGGTATAATTGATATTTGTAAAGCTTTCAAAATTATACTAATTAGCATCATAAAAGAAAACTCATGGGGAGGTTAATTAATGTCCCTTAGAGAAGGGATTGAATAGTGTGCAACAAAGATGGCATGAGGCCATCCATTGAACAATGGGGCCATGTACTGAACAATGAAGTAAATATTGAACAGCTGTTCATTAAGTAAACACCATCCACTCTGAGAACTGAAATGGCTGGTGTGCTATGGAAAAAAAGTTAATGATCGTGTAATGAAAGCATGTATCGAAATGCATATTCTCAAGATAAATCTGTTGAGGTTGCATGGGCAAGCTTATTTCTGCCACATTCTCACTTCTGCATATAACTTTAAAATATTTTTGATATTATTGTTATAAATGCATGCTCTATAAAAATATATGCTTACCTGCTAATGAATACAGTAAACAATAGGGATAAAAAATAGAAAAAAAGTTGAGGTTTTGGCTAATAAAAAGTATCTATGAATGGAACAGAAGAATGGATTCAGAGAAGGGGGAAATAGAGAAAGATGTTCTTATCTCTGCCTCAGAGGTCTGCAGGCAAACATGGAAAGACTAATTCTCCATCATGTAAATGCCTCATATTTCCAGTTGAAAAGTGCGTTTAAACTGATGGTCTTCAAATCCTGTTTTGAAAACGAGACGTGAATTTCCCATTGATTTCATTACCTATTGAACCTTTTAGTCCATGTTCAAAAATTTCAAGCCTTTGAGTTTTCCACATCAATTACAGATCAGTGTGTGCATCATTGGTGTCCATCTGACTTCCTAAACAATATTGTTTTTCTAGGAGCTTGACAAAAATGTGAGTACAAGTTCACAGTTCTTCGCTTATCCTCTTGCTTCTGTCTCATTCAGCATCTTCCACCATGTTTGAATGACACTTTCATGTAACAAGTGTCTTATTTTTTTATAGCTTATAATGCAAATACTTTCACCTTGCCTTATACTGTGAAACAAGCAAAGTTAAGATAATAGCTAGGAAAAATGTCTGAAAATACTTTGCACAGGAGTTGACATTGGAAGGCAGAAAAATCATGTAGAATATATCACAGTGTGCTGTCAATGTATTGTCCTTTGTACTCAGAGAACTGTTTCATTTTTGTTCTTTTCAAATACACATTTGTATCCCTTTTTCTTTTTTGTCACATGCTGTTTTGCAGATCAGTCATGAATGGTCACTGAGCAATTGCTGTCCATACTTGTCTCACTATTATTTCAGGTCTTTTGGACTCATTAACTTATCACCTGCTGTTGAAAGCAGGTGCTCTTTGGTACAGTTATTGTGATTTTTACAAGGTTTTGTATTATTCTGTTTGACAAAGTTGGAACTGCTATGTGCTCTAACGATATATAAAATGTTACTCCAGAGTGAATTTTTTTCATTAAATTTTAGTCTAAGACTAAAGTAAGTATTGCCCCAAATTTTTCTTGAAAGTAAAGAACCAGAAGCACAAGGAAGAGTAAAATTAAGTAAAAGATAGACTGGGTGCAGTGGCTATTCATAACTACTGATATTCTGTACAAATATCCCCGTGATACTGCTATAATCTGATCTTTCAAGAGTGCATTTGCAGAAAAAGTTATGCTGAAGATATTAAAATATGTTTCTTGACCTAACCATTTAATTTTAACAGCGGTAGGGATGATCATAGTGATTTTGAGGGTCTCTACGTCAGAACTAGAGGTTCTTTAATAGAAGCTTTATACTTCACATAGCTTGACATTTATACTGGAATTTTATTATTTCTATAACATATCCTTTCCTTATAATTGTGCTTCTATGAAGTCCTTGGCTCAACTGTTTGGAATGATAAATTGTAACTGATTTGTTTATGGTACTGTTAGAAAAATAGGTAAGAAAGCTTTTTAAAGCGTCTAGTATTGCACTCTGCAACACAGGGCACTGTGTTAAATACATCAAATTTCCCTTAAATACACAATACAACTTTGTCATTAAACTCTGTTTGATGTTTTCTTTACTTAACTTACATTATCTCAGTGGGCAATCATTCCCTGGAACATTTTGAAACAAATGGTAATCTCAGTTCTAACCAGCACACAGTCTTTCACACAACTCTCTTCGCCAATCACCATGCCATGTGCAGGTCTGTAATTTTGAAATCCTTATCAAGGTAGAGAAGAGAAATACACAAATCATGGGAATACAGGGTATTCTAATTGTGTAAATGAGCCTAATAATATTATTTCCTTAACATATAGCCCTCAAAAAGAGAGGAACTACAGAATCAAATAAATGATTATTGTACACATGTGCAGTGGGCAAATATTAGGATAAATACAGTAAAAACACCCATACTGCTTCAGGAATTTTAATTAGGTAATTATCCATAACATGTTTCTTATGAATTTATTGAATTTTTACTTGCTGTGCAACTAAAGAAACTTGAAACTCTGTGAATTCAAAGTAGAATTTAAAGTTACATAAAAGCAATATGAAGCAATTTTTTTTTTTTAAATTTGTATCACATCCTTTAGTAAATCAAATTACTTAAAATAATAGGGCTCAACAGTGTATTTATACTGATTCTATAGAATTCTGAAGTAAAATGAAACTTAAAATCTGGCCTTTTCCATCCAGATTTTTATTCCGTTTGTGAGCAGGTCTTTACTGTGCTCAGAATTTATGGGACTATCAATAATCCCATAAATCGTTCAATCAAAGGAATGTTAGAAATTTAAACTACTTAAATCAGTTTAAATTAACATTATTGCACACTAAGAATGATTTTTTTCCCAGTAGACACAAAATCCCACGGTTATTCTAAGGTTCAGTTATTGGTATATGCAGTGTAGTTATTTGGTATTCAGTATTTTGTAGCTGCTCACTAGAAGTTTAGTTAAAGCCCTCTGGTCAATATGATTCTAGAATAAATGAATGTTCTTGGAAATCACTGAAGAATAAAACCACCATGTTTCTAAAAACTACATAGATATCATTATTGTTGAGTGATTATAGTACAATATGACTCAATTTCCCCAGCTAAGCAAATCCATATTTTGACTTTGTGATGAAAAATTATTTTAAATTTCACTTTTAAAATTTTGTTTTCCTTCAGTTTAATTCATTTACAGGTATAACTGCCAGCAATTTACCGAAATTTAGTTTGGTATAATTCTTATTTTGTTTGACAAAATTTTAAAACAGCTGGCAATGCATTAATTTGTAATACATATCCTTCTTACACAGCCTTCAAGATTCTCTTTCCTTTGAGGAGCAGTTAGTTTCAGGTGACTCTATAGGTGTGTGGAGGTCCATTATCTTATATTTGTGTGATATAATTTTTGTCATGTATCTTTGAATGCGAACACAGTTTAAAGTGTTATTTAGAATGTGGAAGACATTTCCTCCACTCATTTTTCCAGTTGTTCAGTTTATTACATTAACTTGTTACCTATAAATTGATTATAGTTCATGTCTGAAGTTTCTAAACAGCATCTGTCTTAAAACAAGCATGTGAACCCTTCCTAGAACAGAGGTACTCAAACTCTACCTGAGTCACTGGAGTCTCCTTCAGAGTTTTATGCTTCTTAGGCAGCTCACCTCTTAGCGTTGAAGTAATTTGAAACTGATGGGCTGTGTGATTATGAGGGCAGATGTCTTGGAAAAGAAAGGAAAAAGGCAAAAGCAGTCTTCATCTTCATCTAGTTCTTACAGTAATAGTGGAAGAGGGAGCACAGATGATGTCTGACCTCTGGACCACTTCCATTTATTTTATCCATCTATGCAATGCTTGTTCTGGGGGACTGGGTCTGGTACCCCACATGTGCCCCTTCCAAGGGGATTCCAGCTCACCCCTTCTCTGCCCTTCTGGTCTTGGGACTTTTGCATCCCTGCTTGTACAGTGACTTAGCTGCAAGGCTGACTTGGAAAATTTTGAACAATCTGCTTGGGAAGAGTTAGCTTGAAACACAGAAGATGAGGCATCAAGCACCCTTGGGTTTAACATGGGGATAGATTTTTCCTGCAGAAAGCAATTCTGTGTATGGCAAGCAGGGTGTAGGGCACGGGGCAGAATGATGCAGCTCCATTGACCAATTGTACAAAGGGCACCTCTCTTTCAACGCTGTGAGTAGAGCTTGAACCAAGAGGAGCTCAGGTGTTTATGCTGGGAAGATGAGATCGCTCTTTCAAGGCCAGGGATCAGGATGCAAGTGAGGGTCAGCTGCTCCCTAAGGGCTGAGTAGCTGCGAGCCATGGCCAGCAGGGCACGGCCTTGCCAGCCCCATCCCACTGCCTCCAAGCAAGGGAGTAAGGCAGGCCTAGGGATGGCAGCTGGGATTGGCCAGGAGTGCAGATCATCATGCTAGTCCATGATGACAGGGGAGGCCAGAGTAAAGACAGCATGAGTTGGGGTCATGGTCAGCTTTGGTAATGGTAACTAGAATTGGAGACAGTCCAGTGATCCCCAGGCTGGTCCAAGATTAAGCCAGCAACTGAGTTCACAGGTCAGAGTCCAGATCAACAGGATCTGAGGCCAGAGGTGGAGACAGGTGCCTGTGATTTGGCTCATGGAGGAGCTGGAGGCTCCAGCTTGGGTGGAGGCATGGGCAGGAGACAAAGGTGGCAGCCCCAAATGAGGCCAATCAGGGCCGTGACTGCAGTTGTGTGAAATGGAGTCACATTTGAACCTAGGATAGGTGCCCCAACAAAAGTATTGATCAGCAGTCTTTAATTCATCCCCAAAAGAATTATCAGCATCCTGCTAATTGATCTCATTTATTGACTTGGTCTAGAATGTTTTCCTGGCTTGGTCCACTGGCCTCCTTGTCCTCTGCCTTTAAAAAAGCTGAGAGGAGCTTATCAGAATGGAATGAATGCTTTGCCTTGAGTGGCACAAACCAAATGCCCCTCTAGGTACCATCACAGTTTTGTCCAATACAATTATTTCCTTTATATTCTCACAGTAGGAATTCAGGCCAGCTAACTACAGGCACCAAGTTTTGTGACATTTTTGTGAGACATGCCTTGTGCAGTGTATTCAAGTGTCTGGGCAAGTGTGAGTCCCCGAAAGAGAGGAAGAATTAGAAATGCCCTGTGAAACAGTGATTAATCAGTGGCTACCTTGCACCGTGGGCAGTCACAGTGGAGTAGGATTCTGGGAGTGTCAGTAAAACTCGTACTCAGAGGTGGGTAAGAGCAGTTGGTGACCAGTCAGAAATTAAGGCCTGGGAAGAGCAGCCAACAAGGAAGAGTGCAGGGAGTTGTACCATTCCATCTCAGGTCTGATGAATATTTGAAGGGGAAAGCATTCCAGAAAAGGTTTAGGCCAGTATATGAAAAGTCACAGGTGCTTACTCTCGTAGCTGTAGCAAGAGGAGAGATAACATGGGACTAGGCATTGCAAATCCATGCTCCTGCAAGTGCTTCTCTAGGCTCCACTGAAGAATTCAGGGCAGAAACTTCACTTAGGTACCTTTACTCATTCCTTGGGGTAGTCTCTCCTTCTGCTGACACCATAACAAATATGCAAGTTAGGAGATAGAAACACTGGCCATTTCAAAACTTTTTGTATCTGTAATTGTGTGTTTGTGGGAACTGTAGTCTTGTGTACAAAATATTAATGGATTACATTAGTGTAATCTAATCTAAGTCTACTCTACATGTCTTTTTTTAGAATGTGTTGCTTTGTCATCCCCTTCTATAAGTGCTTTGCGGAGCTTCCACTTGGTCTTTCTTTCCAGAGTAGTGTAAGTTTCTTAATATTCCCACGCGCCTTCTGAGGTTAAAATTTTTTTTGTCAGTAACTTTTATTTCTTCTTTTAAAAAATCCATTTTGAAGCTCTGTGGAATTTAGAGAGAGTCTTTCCATGCACTTTTGGTTGTATTTAATTGTTTTTCTCATAAATCACATACTTTGTTTTGATGCAAAACACAGCGACAGAAGAGAATCTGACATTTTATGTAACTGGCATGTCATTTATAAGATCTCCATTAGACAAAACATTTGTTTAGATACTCTGTTATTAATTTATTTTCATGTCAACACCAAAACCAACTGCAGAAATGAACAGAGATGAATAATAAGACAAATTGTTTTAGTATCAATGTACTCTGCCTAAGGCAATATACTGTGCAACTGGTGAAGAATGCTTATTTCCTTCCCAAAACCTCTGCTGAGAACCAGCTCTTATAAACAATCTCTTACTCCTTTGTCTTAAGGGACTATTTTCAGCTATCTCCAAGAGAAAATTTCTGTTTATATTTCACTTAGAATATTTTTTATGGTAAATTGGTAAATAATAGCTTTTAATTATGGCTATCTTCTCAGCAGTTGCATTATCTTTGCCGCATCTGCTCTTGGCCAATTGCTTTTCTCAGTGTGGTATATAAAAAAGACAGCATACAGGAAATAAACAATAGTCTCGTTAGCAGAGAGATTTAACAAGCTATGGCTTCTGAGAGAGAGATGTAAATTTGATAGACATTACAAACAAAAATAAATATTTCCCCTGATCTACTGCAGCAATAACAATGTTCCTTGCCATTAGAGCTGGGAGGACTTTCTTGAAGAAAGATGGTGGTTAGGAAGTAGTTGAGGGTACCTGAAAGCATGTATCCCCCAGAGTTGCCTTGGGAAGAGAAAGGCAATGTGGAGTCCAACTATTAATAGCAGAAGACATCTCAGACATCACCTTTTACAGCCAGCTAAGAAATCCCACAGACTTCTGGGTGAATGTACTTACAGTAAGTGTACTGGTTCCAAACCCAGCAGGAATCCTTGATTCAGGTCTGTGGAAGTAATGCATGTGCAGCTCAGCTGATTCACAGATGTGCAGTACCTTTGGTGCTGTCTGGGAGCTGTACACTCACACACATACAGAAACTGAACATGTGAACCAAGTTTTTTATGTTAAGGCATAGATGTATCCCAATGTGGACAAAAGAAGTTGCAACTTACCCAGCCAGAATGGTTAAACACGTCAGTGTTTAGGATTTTAAAATATATATATGTTATTGTTATGTTCTCTGCTTAGCATTTAACCTTCTGAAGTTCGCATATTCATTTAAATCAACTGCTATAAAACTTTGGACAATTTATGTACATTCCTCTGTATTCCCTCCAATTTATCAATAACTTCCAAGCACCGAGGTAGAGAGGACCAAGGCAAAGTCCAGGAGATAAAAGAAAAAAAAGCATTTCTTTTCCTGTGTATGTTGTTCAGAGATATATTTGCCTCTATAAAAGCCATATAACTTTGTAAATGTGTACTGAATTTGCATTTGCTTCTTACACGAAAGTTTTTTCCAGCATTACTGCTTGCTAGGTATCTTCTTCAATTTGACCTGAGTGTCTCTGCTCTGGTCTGTTATTTGTTCTAAGAGGTTTGGGTTTTTTACATGTTAAATAATATTCTTTTATCTCTTAGCATTTTATTTTCTACATCCTTGAGTTAAATATGTGCATTCAGAGAGTCTTGAAAAACTTATTATTTAATATAGTGATTAGAAAGCTTGGGTAATATATTGCTTTCCAAAGACCTGAGATGGCAGTAGAAAACAGGTATGTTACAAATGGAAATCTGGTGAAGGATTTTCTAAGTGACAGGGAAATTAAATTCTCTTTGCCCAAAAAGGAATCAGGGGTATCAGAAGATTCAACCCCCAATAACAGTTTGGTGGTAGAATATTCACTTAAGGGTCTTAGCTTGTGTTTTCTCTCTACTCAAAACTTACATTTTCTTCCTTAGCGCTAGATACAAAAATGTCTCATAGATATTCATAACAGCCTAGAAGGTGCAAAGGAAAACGCTTACCCGTAGAATAACACATTTTGATTCTGAGTACTGTTATCAGCATCCTTGAGTGGATCAGAATGTTTGGGACTAGGATTTAGACCCTGGTGGTATTCCTCTGCCTGTAGATATTGAAGTTGCTATTTCTGTGGAACACTGATAAACATATTGCTATTTCCTTTTCTTACTTCACTTAAAAATTAAATTAACAAATCGTTCCCATGAAAAATCTTTTGCAGCCATTTGGCCTTCTAATGAGCAAAAGAAAGAAAACATTTTCTGCCAATTTTTCGTATGAGCAGGATAGCCACACACACGTGGAAACTATTTGAGTTTCCTTATGATGGTAGAAGGTTGAGCAACCTCGTTAGCAAGGGTAGAGAATTTAACTTCCAGATTTGGTTTAGGTAAGAAATAGTCCAGGAGTAGTTCACCCACTCTTTTACTGGTTTAGCCTGAAATGTTACATTTTGTTTATGCTGGTTGGTTTATAAATCAGGGTGGAGGCCAAGGAGGAGAAATTACCAAACTATTCCATCTTTTCCAAGTTTATAGAAGAGTGTGAGTTCCTGCTTTGTCATAAAATAATTGCTAAATTTTCAGATGTGTAGCAGGCCTGAAAAAGATGGTCAAATGGCAGTCAAAACTGAAGCTGAATGCTGAGAGATCTGCAAGTGAAAGACATTCCCTGAAAGAATTCAATGACTCGAGTAATTAACTTTAAGCATCCTTAGTATCCCTGACACAGCTTTGTTCAGCATTTAACTAAGCATTATCTCTGATATGTGCCCAGTCTATACTGGTTTTGGGTTGCCACTTAATGCGGATTTGTTTTTTATATGTTCATTGTTGAGGAGTTTATAAGAATCATAACTGTTAAAGCCTGTTCGTCACTGACAAAGGTGATTTCTATATTGATAGGGATTCCTCCTAGAATCATGTGGGACCGAAGGGATGCAGAAATCATCCCACCAACTCAAAGTTTTTCCTCTTGATGCATTGACTAGAAATGGTAAAATGGAAAGAAAATTCCATTCATAGATTATTTACATTTAATGATGTAAATATGTTGATCATCATTTAATATGTAATGATGTTGATCATCCCAACTAGACAATAAATGTGACATTTCGAAAATTTCCAACCTGCCCATAGAATGCAATCCAGGAACATGCTTTTCAAAAGATGTCAGGAAAAATGCTTCTCTGGTTAAAAATCTTCTGTTTGTGGGGTTTTTTTACACATGTAGATGTGTCCATATTTTATTTTGTATAGTACAGAGTAGTCAAAAAAAGGATTTAGGCTTTTCCAGTTGGACGGATTTCTCTACTCCCTTTTAAAAAGTTCTTTTTTAATATATGTGGAATAGATAGGAACTTGCTTGATTTCCAGATGCTTCTGGTAGCCCAAGTGGTGGTTATGTTCTTCTGTCAGATGTATTTTACTTTTTTTCTTATCTTTGGTGTGTAAGTGTTCTCAGTGGAATCCACTATTCAGAATACAATTCTAGATTAATTGTGCCTAAAAATAAAGTGGAAAAATCTTCAATGCCCACAGGTAATATTTGTAATAACACAGATCAGGATGTCAGTAAGTCTTGTAAGTCTTTCAGTCAAGACTGAATGCCTTTTCAAGGAGGAGAAGGTTAAAGCAAACAGTCGTTAAGAATACGATGTATAAGTTGTTTGGCCTGTATATTTTAAGAGTTCAGACCAGTGGCTTTTTTTTTACTTTCTGGATCTACATGAACTGTTGGTACAGGAAAAAAATGTTGGGTTCTTCAACAAGAAATTGCTTAGAATGTTGTCTATGAGATGGATTAATTAGACAGGGTGTAAAAATCATAAATGCAGTGGGAATGATGAGATGTCTTTTAAGAAAATTAGTTTTTTGAATACTGCTTTAAAGTTAGAAGTGGTAAATTTTCCCATTCCTAGTGCCATGTTTGGACACAATCAGCTGTGATAGAGTTACTACTCCCTGTCACTCACCGTAGAACTTCCTTGTACCAGCTGGTCTCCATGTACCTGTGAAAAGGGTTGACATTGGCCCAGCTGTAATTTTGGCATGGTGGTAACTTCTGCTGTGGTAGCACCTGTATGAAGTGATGGTTTCCTTGAAGGGGTTTCCCTCTTTGCCAATAAAATGCCAAATTATTTCCTACTCTCTTGATTTGTTTTACAAAAAAAAAACAGATTAATGTGTGGTTACATGGGCTTTCCAGTGTGTGACTGCTTTTTTTCTGATGTGCTGGCTCTGTTGCTGATGTGTTCTTTCATGGTTTGAACCTACTCCCACTGAAATCAACAGAGAAGTTCCCATTTCTTTACTGAAAGTAGCATTGTAGACTTGATTACTAATTTGGTGAGTTTTACCTGTTTATTACAGCCCCAGTGCCAAACCTCTGTGTTGGATTGTAGCCCCACGGAAGTGCCCAGAGGCATATGGATTCAATTCCAGCTGAGCAGCCTTGTGCCTTGCAGTCATATCTTGCTTTTCCTTGCTGTGCTCTCCCAAATATTGTTTTCTTTGAGAATATCCACTCTGTAAAAATAGAAGGAAGGAATTTTTTAATGACTATACTTAGTGTTTGATATAGTGTCAAATTGATACTGGGAAGAAATGTACAATTTAGCTCACCTGCTGTCCCAGCTGTGCTTGCTGTCCGTCTGCCAGGATTTTTTCCTCTTCTTTTTTTTTTTTAATAAAAGGAGACCAAGAAAATGGAAATAAAAAATCACAATTATCGGAACAATAAGAAACAAAAATTCCATGCATGCATGTATTAAACCCTGCTGTACCTGAAAGTTAACTTTCCTTGGGCCAAAAAGGCAAAGTGGTAAAAGGCTGAACTTGACCCAACAGATTGTATACACCTTATCTGGCAATATTAACATGCACTTGAAAGTTATTAGTGCCCCAAACCTTTCAGTGCCAAAGTGTGCCCTAAATGTCATTTGATACTAGATGTTACATAAATTTGTATTTTCATTACTAAGCAACTTTAGGATATGTAGTGTGTGTTTGAAAAAAGGCATGGTAATAACTCACTAATAATGGGTGCCATGTGGGGGGAAAAAGGCAATATTACCTACCAAAGAAATATAAAACATGGTTTATATTTTCAACAGTTTGAGAATGAAATGAAAACAGAATATTTGGTGCACCTGTAAAAACATATTTGATCATAATGGCAAGTACAGCATTCTTAGTGTGGGATTCATATTTCATAACTCATGTTCAAACAAGAAAAATGATTATAATGTTAAGTATTTCCTGAGTTTATTTTGATGGATGGCAGAATAAGTATCTTTTACTCATTAAAATACAGATTGGTATAATTTAATAAATGAATTTAATACACAGATGTTCAAGACTGTTTGAACAGAGCGCATATTAATCAACTTCTCTATAACTGATCCTCTTTTATATTTTTAAAAAGAAATTTGCAGGAGCCAAAAGTTTATTAGATCTGTATGATCTCGGTCCGGTATCAGATATCAAGTATGTTGTTTGAATCATGTCAGGTGATCAAAGTGTTTCTTTTTGATTGATGAACCTGTAAACACCAAACTATTTGAGTGGTCATTGCTTTTGCATCTGTTTGAGACCCTGACACAGCCTTTGAAAAAATGGCCAAGGTTTTTAAGAGTGACTTGCAATACTGAGACTTCACTTTTGGGTGCCCTGCAGAAGACTGATTGTTAGACAGCATTAAGTACTCTGGTTTGCAAAGCTGTTTCAAGTTAGATACTTCCAAAATAGGGCCCCAGAATCATTTGTCACATACGAGAACTGAAACTAAGAAATGCAGAGCCTGATTTTTCCTATAGTTTGTTTTGCTTTGCCGGTTTCAGTCACTGGTTTCAGCGAAGTTGCTCCGAATTTACGTGCACATAAATGAGAAAAGAAATAGGACCTTCACTTTTTAAAGCATGTGTTATGGAAATACGTGGAGCTGCAGGGTATCCAAGCGAGCTTAGGAGGTATTTACAGAAAATACTGGATTTTAGATAAGCCTTGGCCTAAGAACTGCAGAATATTGTCACTCTCCTGCTGCTCTTTAGGCACCTGAAGGAGCCTGGAGTCTTGAATGGGCTCCAGAGCCTGGCAAAGGTGCCCGGGCACCCTGCACAGTGGTGCTCAGGGCTGAGGACCCTGATATGTGACACTCTGAGCTGCCTTTGCTTGCCAAATGCTGAACCCCTGCATGTTTCTAAAATTAGTAACATAAATATCTTCCTTCAGGATCTGTAACTTGGTTGTCTTTGGTAAAACAGTGCTCTCTCTGGTTTTAGTGATAAGTTAGAAGGGTTTTTTGGTCTTGAAGTGGGATGTGTGTAGGGTGCCCTCCTTCCTGCAGCAGATCAGGACACTGTGGTGTGAAAGATTCAACTCTTTTCTTCTCCACTGGGAAGTGATGCAAAAAAAATCTGGTGCTGTGCAAACCTTTGCGTGTAGGATCTCACATTTTCTTATGCTAAGAAGGACCATGGGTGAGTAGGGATTCCCTACAGTTGACTATAGGTGAGTGAGGATACCCATCCTCCAAGGGTTACTTCTCCTACCCTGATTTAGAGCTTCTGGCATTAAACAATTGAGCAGAACAAAAGTTATTCCTCTCTGTTTCAAAAAAGGATTTTTCTGGATTCTTGTCTTGTAGGTGAGCTCTGAGTTTACATCTCGGGTTATAAATGTAAGTGCAGGGGCTGGCAGCCTGGCTCTGTCTTCATATTGAACAGGGGGTTCAGATACAAACAGCCTTTTGGGAATGTTTCCTGGCTTTTGCTAACTTCCTGACTGTGGCCAGAAATTTATGAGAGTGCTAGTTGACCCGGGCTATAGATATGCCAGGATGTACCCTGGTAAATTCACAGAGCAGCTTTTTGAATGCCATTGCATACGCCAGTGTGCTGATGCTGCTTACAGTGCTGGTATATATACACAACAGTATATATGCTATACAAATATGTGTTTTTCATATGTGTATATTTATATATACACACGCCATACGTACAGCACTCTACATACAGCCACATGGTTCCTCCAAGGTTGAACACTGCAGGTAAATCTCTCTGGGCGGTATCTAGTTTGTGAAACACATCTGAGCAGAGACAGCTCTATTCTTGTCCCTCAGGGCAAGAAGCTGGGTGCTTGGCAAACTGGAAGGAGCCCTGCTGGGCATTGCCAGGGTCAAAGAGCAGCTAAGAAGATTCAGTGGTCAGAGCAGGTGTTGTAGGAGTGCATGAGCATTGGTGATGTTTGATCACAAAGGACAAACTGACCTTTAATTCCAGGCTTTATCCATAAAGGGGAATACCAGATTAGAGGTAGAAAGTGAGAATAAAGAGGCATATAGTTTTTAGATTATTAGAGGTCATTGTTCCACCTAGTGACAACCTGTTCCTGGGTGCATTCTCTATGGTCAGGTAAAGCATCTAGGAAGAGGACACTAAGGAAAAGTTTTAGGTGATCTCACAAGTTTCCTTTCTGGTGTGGTTAAGCCTCCCAGTGCCCAAATTAAAGACTTCTTGCCTTCACAGCAGCAGTTCCAGTCACCATGACATCAAAATTGGTAGCCAGGTGGGCCACTGAGAATTAACTGTCTTGTGCTTGTCCCTGACTCTGTTCCTCCCAATTTACCAGAACATCTGGAGGGCACCAGTGCTGCAGTGGCTGACAGAGTTCATTTGGGGGCTGCTGGTGAGCAGGGTGGCCACTTGATTTGGACCCAAATTCCTGAATCTTTCTGAACTCCATGTTCTTGCTTCTTCTGTCTGTCCAGCACCTTCTAGCCATTTGCAGCCATATAGAGTGAATGTAAAAGACTGCCAGTCCAGACAGTAACACTTCTCACCTACCCTGCCCAGGTTTAAAAGCCTGCACAAGCTGCAAGGCAACCAGAACTTCTGCTGAGGGACTTATTTCAAGGTACATGGTCCCACTTTCCCAAAGGGGGAGAAAGGCAGGAGGAGTACATGGAAAGATTCCTTGCAGCAACCTTTTCATCTCTAATAGTCAACAGGAAAAGTACAGCTTTGCTTTGTTTTTCAGATAGCTTAGCTATGATATCATAATGATAAGAACTTTGTCTTAATGTCCACTTCTGTAACGTATCAGCCAGATAATCAGTTTCTGCTCCAAGAATTTTAACGAGAGGTTTGTGGTCTGCAATCAGAACAGCTTCTTCCAATGTAAAGGCTTGTGGAATGTCCTCATACCAAAATACAATAGTCAGAGGGTGAGTCTTTTTTCATATGTTGCATGGAAGTGGAAGCAATTAGCATCTTTGTTCCATTATTATTTTAGGTGAGAAGCATCTATTCCTATATCAACTGAGCAGGAAGAAGGGGAAAGGTAATGTTTTTTTCATCTCTTCTTAACTTCTTGATTTCATTAAATAGCTTCTAAAAGTTTTCAGTCTCAGACTATCCAAGTAACATTTTTTTCACTGGATTTATTATTGTAGATAAGCCACAGAGAAATTTGCTATAATAATTAGCTGTATGCAAAGAGGATCTGTAACAATGTATTCTTTGGCACAGTGCTTTCTTTGTCATTCATAACCTTACTTTTTCTGGAAATAGTTTAAAGCCTTACAAGGCACTTCCATAACCCAGTCAGTTGCTTGTGAATGGAAAAAGCCGTGTTTGTCCTTTTTCTTACCTTTACCGAATTGCATTAGACATTGCAGCACAGATTCCAGGCTTCTCAAGTGTGTTTTTTCACTTGGGTTTGAATGAAAATCTCTTTCCAGTTATATCTCGCACACTTGTTAAATTACAAATGGAGGTGTCACTTGTACACCAGCTATATGCTGTTATTCCAGAAAAGAACCTTATTCATGTTAATGATGATGCATATCCAGACCCTGGTTCCAACTCCATCTGCTGGTAAGCCTGAGACAGACCTACCTTCGTAAGCTGCTGCTGCCCATTTAGTAGTGGAAACATTCCTCTGAAACTTTGCATAGGTCCTGGGATTAATAGTTATGTATGCTACGAGTCACATTGCTCTGGGATTTTACTTGACTACAGAATGTGATCCTCTGTGCTTCAGAAAGAGGCATTATTTGGGGTAATCTTCAGAGATCTAACCTCTGGCTTTAAGAACAGAGATTTTTACAACACTGACCTTTTATCTTTCTCTCCAAGCTTGATGTTCTAATTGTATCTATAATAACTGAAGAATATGTGGCAATTACAACACTATGAGTAATACATAAAATAGTTCACTAATGTACACTTATTCAAAAGTACAGCACACAGATTCAAAGACAAAGGTTCTTTCTTTACATCTGGATTAATTATTTCCCGGTCTCAGACTGAACAGTTAATGTTTCCATTTTAAAGATTAAACAGATTAACCTGTTGCTGAACATCACCTTGCCTTCACTTTTTATTTTAGTGTTAATCTAACTTAGAGAAACTACACATATGCTCAACAGAATTGACCTACCTATAATATGTTTACATGAACATGTGTCCACTTCAGCTGTTCAAAAAACACAAGACTTAATCGAAGTTTTTGAACAAGAAACTATACAGAGTCCTGGCATCAGTGAGTTATGGACTAACATCATGGTGATGTCTTCCTTTGGAAGTGCTGTGCTATTGTGAACAGGTTAATATCAAGTTTTGGAGACCTTCTGCAGATTTGATTCTTGTAAAATAAGACTCAGAAATCTGGGCCCTCTTGGCAAGTTGCAAAATCTCAACTAATAAGCAACCCACTGAGAAATCTCTTTGTGGGTACTTTTTTTGTGTGTGGAATAACTCAAAGAATTTTTTTCAAGAATAATGAAATCAAGGTAAGTTAAATGGTGAGCCTCAAGGATTATGTCTTTTTAAAACTTCCCCATCTTTTGTGCCTTTGGCACTCCTTCTCTTGCAACAACAGATATCAGGTACCTCACTTAAGAACTGCTTACTAAAGCAATAATCACTGATCTTCACAGTGGGAACTGCAGTGCTGAGCCAAAGTCACAGGTGCCAGCTCCACCATATTTGGCTGCAAACCTTTATACATCATCTACTGTCCTGCTGCTTTTTTGGCCGTTAGTCCAGGAATTCCAATCAATTGGCAGGCTTGTTGGAGAAGCTCAACAGCTCCAGTGAAGCTGCTCTGTGCTCAGAGATCCTGCACAAATGGCCACCGCAGATGTACAAATTGATTTCACATTTGTCTAAAGAATTAGATATATCAGATCAGCTGTATTGGTGTGGCAAGGCTGCAGCAAGTTGAATTCCATGGCTATGCCCATGCTAGTAAGTTGGTCAGTGCCAAGGGATGTTTCTGAGGGCTGGACACTGGTTCTGTTCCAGCAAAGTGTTTGAAGGCCTCTGCCATTGTTTTCCCTTAGACTTGAAGCAGCCTTGTCACAACATTCTGGTGCTACAGCTGAGTTAAAGTATGTTATGGAGAGGAAGGCTTTAGTAGCTCAAACAGGGAGCAGTGCTGGTACAGCCCAGCTGCCTCTGACGGTGGGCTCATGTGTCCTACATGAAGCATTTTGGGCTGGCATTAACTGCTCGTCTCTGCAGCAGAGCGAGAAGGGGCTCCTTTAGGTTCAGGAGCAGAGCCCACAGGATGAGGCAGCTCAGACATGAGAGCAGAAGTTGTGTCTTGCACTGGGCAAGTGCAAAGACACTGGGGTGGTATCCAGAGACCCCTGAACCACCAGGCACAGAAGCATTTGCAGAGCCTGGCCCAGTTGAAAGTGGGATGAGTCCCATTAGAGCTGTGTGTGTCTCTGCCCTGAAGAAGCAAGACTTATCTTCTTGTCCACCACCATCTTCTGTCCTGGTTCTGGGTCTAGCAGGATATTTCTGCCTTGCACTGCCCTGCACAAGGAAGGTGTGTTCTAAGGCTAGTATGGATCCCAAAGTCAGTGGTAAGCAGATCCTAAAAGCTGAGCTGTTACATGAAATGGTCAGCATCAAAGTTATTAGTTGGGCTGTATGTGTGCACACCATACATATCCACATACATCAGAATGAAAATTGACCAGACACACAAATGTCAGAAACTGGAAACAGGCAGTTCCACTATCAAAAGTTCTTCAAAGTTTTGCCAGGTTAAAGCAGGCCACTTTAGGTGGGAGATTAACCCGTTGCTACACATGTAATATCTTCTATATCCAGTAAAGAAGGAGAAAATATAATTTAAGATATTAAAAATTACCTTTTGCCTTTGTCTACCCTGATTATTCCAAGCTTTATTGCAGTTATAGCAGTATTATTGGAGTGACGAGTGAGTAATGACCTCATCACAGGGCAGAGGGAGCAGGGCTAAGCCTGGCTCCCCAGGTGTCTGGAAATGTGCCCTTTGCTTGTGAAGCAGCAAAACTGTATAGCAAAAGTTGAAACTAGAGTGTAATTAAAACACATATATCTGGTGCCTTTTATCTTACCATGATTTCCTTTAAGTTCTGACCAAATCATAGGAATCTCCCAAGTGCTCTCTTTTTTAGCATCACTATAAACAATTCTAGAAAGCTCTGTTGAGAAAAAGCTGTTTTCCAAGTTATGCTTCCTAAAATTAAGGTACACTATCTATAACAGATTATTGGTTAACCTCGACCTCATTTTTTTCCCATCTACAGATTGAGTTTGAATTTCCACCTGCTTTTCCTGACTGACATCCAACATAAAGCTAGGTAGATTTATGCATATTTTAGTACACTGCGGTGAAAGTAATAAATTTTGTTTTAGCTTGGCAGTTCAGAAAACATGGAAGGGAAATAATTGTCAGTCAAGACAATTTAAATTATTTTGATTTTTATTCGGAGAGAGAAAATTGAAAATATTTTGAGTAAAAAAATGCTTTGTTACACTTGAAATGAATTATTTTGATTCCTAAGGCATTTTGATTTTTGACATTTAAAAAAATACATTTGAAATCCATTTCAAAGCTTAAAGTCAACTTCAAATGGGAAACCAGAAATCTTTCAACTTCTGGGGTGTTTTCCAGTTCTTTTCTGTTAATGAACAATTTGTTGGAATTGATTAGAAGTCATAAAATGTCTGGTCTCTCTGAACCCACATTTTCCACAGGAAAAAAATGGAAAATGCCATGAGCTATTAATTTATCTACCCAGAGAAGAAAAAAGAAAATAAAGAAAACCAAAACCCAAACCAAAGTGAAGGCCATGTAGGCAGCTCTCGCGGTCTTTCTTACCCTTAATTTCACATTTTTCTTCCCCTGCTGACAGACCCCTCTCACCCACTAATTGTAGAGAGAGGGAAGGAAGTGGTATAAATTCCTTTCCAAATTGGCTGTCAGGTACTTGGTCACATATTTGCTACTTGGTTGGATTTTGCAGAGAACGGGTAATTTTTTTTTTATTATTATTTTTTAAAAATTTGTATTTCAGCTCCTGAATTTCTGATGTGTCTTGTGTTCTGCCATATTCTGTTACATCTTCTCAGACATGGCAGTGTGAAATAACACAGTGTGACAGCCAGGAGCCAGTCATAGCCTGAAACATTGTACAGCTGTGTGGAAGAGACTTCCACATTTCCTTTTTGAAGATTGTTTCATAGCAAAAAGTAAAGTTAGCATGACACAAAAATACAAATTCAGTAATTTTATTACACATGACTTTGAACGAAGTGGTATTGCTGAACATGTCTCTAAAGAAATGTGCAGTATATACTGTATCAAAGCAGAATAAATGAAAGTTATGATCACCTTCATGTTTAGCTGCAATGACAAATTTGACTGTTTAGCTGATCTCAGCAGAATCCAATCCAAAATCAGTTTTCTGATTATAAGGCAGTAAGTTTCAGAATTGCACAGATGAGCTGGACAATTACTGTCAGTTTCATTGACATATTTAACTAACATTGACATCCTTCAATACAGAAATATGGCAATTTATTAATTTCTTTCCCAAATTGTATCCTAGACCTCATATTTTTCATATTATTTAAAGAGGCTGGGTTCATAAGTTAAATAAATACTTTTAAGAGGTGGTTGCTAATGGGTTACAAATCTAGCTAGGACTTTTTCCCCCTAAGCTTGGGTAATATCTGTAAAAGGCTGTGTCATTTGCAACAGGAGCCACTGCAAATTAACAAAGCTTGTGCAATCCAGGCATTTAGATCCATTACAGCATCTGGCTTTGAGATCCAGCTCATAGGGACATGCCTGACTGTCAGAGGGGGGATGCTGGGCACCTGCAGGGGCTCTGGCTGCCCCAGCTTCCTGCACTCCACTGGTGCTACTGCAGCCACATCAGCACAGATACCTTGCTAGATGTGCTAAAATAAGCTTGAGAAGGTGTCTGGAGGCCAGCCACCCTGATTGTCACACTAACTGAACCAACTAGACATGCCTCCTCCCTGGCATAATGATGGGAAGACGACTGAGTCACCTTGTATCACACCTGGCTGCCTTTGTCTTTGGTACCCATACAGGGATTCATCTCAGAGCTACCTGATTTTCACTCCTCAAATTAAGAGCATTCAGAATTGAAGTCTGACTTCTATACAGGAGGCAATTTCTTTTCTGGCATCTTGTTTGTCTGAAAGCTGCATCACATCATGGTTTTTTTTCTATACTGCAGCATTATGCGTGTTTTTAAGACCAAACTGTGAATTTTCACATCTCAATACTTACTGGTTGATGTTTCAATACTTGCTAGTCAACAGTTCAATGCTTCCTAATTAATTAGACATTTCATGATGTGCAGTATAGTTATCAAATGTATATGATTCCAGTATAGAGCACACACCTCTACATATGAATTATATCTGCACAAGCTCTCTCTTGAGCAGATAAGCACACACATGATAAATAGATCACTCTGTGTACAAAGGCAGATGAATTTCCTTAATCAAGATGATGTTTCTTATGCACCTACGCAGATTTCATAGAATAAAGCTCTGCTGGAATTTGCCAGAGAATAACAGGGGGCAAATTAAATTTTCAAGTGGAATTCAGAACAATAGTAATATTTCCTGAAAGGCTACTAATTCTAGTGAAGCTATTTCAAAGGCCACATTCTTTGCAGGTCGCTATGGAAGGCTTGCTCATGTTATAAAATGATAGCACCCTTTTGTGGTCTGAGCTCTCTGTTACACCTGCTGTGTCCACTTTTTTCCTCCTCATTTTCGGTTCTGCTTGGTCTGGCACAGACTGGTGATGCATGAATAGAAAGCAGCAATATAAAGAAACCTACCCCATATCTCAGGGATTTTTTTTCCTTTTTGACTGTGTCTAAGATGCAATTAACTTCTCATAAGACATAAAATAACATCATTCAAAGCCAAAATTACAAAGCTGGTATTATTCCATGTGTTAAATTACCAGAACACTGAAGCTAAAGATGGGAAACACCCTATAAAATAACTCATTATGAACAATGCTGGTTTTATCTTCTTGTTATTTTGGGTTTGCACATCCCTGTAATAAATTTTGTTAAGAGGGATATTGCACCCACTCTATCGCTGAGGGACAACAAGAAAAAAGCCTGTTCCAATCATAAAATATTTTCAGATGAACCAGTTGGGTGTAGGCTCTGGAGCTATTTTATATTTATTTAGGTTTCTGTGAAGATGCCAATACATGTCAATCACACTTTTAAATAAGCTCATACAGACCATGAAGAAATGTACCTGGTTGTGTGTGAAGTTCAGCTTCTATAGCAAAATCTGTTCATAACCTGTAAATACTCAGAAGATGAACCAAATCTTCCTCTACTGTGGCTAAATTGGTGTCAAAAGGGTTTTAGTCACAGCAATACACCTGCTCCCTCATAATAGCCTTCTCTAGTATTTTTCCACAGAAACTTCCTCATTTTCAGTAAATCAAAAGCTTGTTACTTTTTTTCCTTCCAGTGAGACTTATCTGATCTCTCATGTCCTGATTCCCCTGTCTGAAAGTCTGCCACACCCATGACCAGAGTATCTTCATAATCCATGGTGAGTGTACTCCTGCAGCTACAGAAGGGGAAAAGGGAAATAAATGACAAGCAACACAATTCAGACTTGAGAGTCTTCTCAGATGGAAGGAACAAGAAAAACAGAAACTAATATTTTCAGGGCACCTGAGGTAGAGTCTTGAATACCAATGATATAAAATCAAGCAAAAAGACACGGTGGAAAAATGGAAAGTGCCTCAGGCAGGTAGGGATATCTGTGAAGAAGCAGTATTGAAAGATGCAGCAAATAGTTTTGCACTCAAAAAAGAGATAAGTAGCAGATCTTTTTACAGTTCTGTGCTTTCTTGTCTGTGCTGCTCACGTCTGCAAAGAGCATTGTCAGGAAAACACTGACAAGCTACAGAAAAATAGTGCAGGTGTTTCTGGGAAAAACTAATAGAGAATTCAAGTTTCCTGTGGATGAGTCATGTGCCTCTTCTCATCACCCATCCACTGCAATTATCTCAGACTCTTCCTTCTGTGTGTCTGCGATTGCCTCGCCCCTTCGTGTCTTTGGAGCATCTCCAATTCCCCACCTCACATCTGCCAGACTCTTTCACAAGCTGGAAATCAGGATTTGTGTCATGCTGAAGGCTTTCCCACAGTGGGCAGAGTAGCTACGTCTCTCTCCTCTACTCAGCCCTTCATTTATCCAAAACTCCCAAACAGTGCAGAGTAACCTTTGTAAATACTGAATTTGGCCAGTGGCTCCCAATGTTTTTAATGGAGGACTGAGAGATAAACAGACAGATCCTGTGATCATGTAACTTTCTTCACTTGTGTAGGAAACCAGGCTGAAAAACAGTTAGAAGCCTCAAAGGACTGATTTATGAGGAAAGATGATCACTGTGGTATTTGTTATTATGAGATAGATCCATCTCCCTCTCTCTCTGTGGTTTTGACCAGAAATTCCATTCTGGACCTGAGAAAATTTTCCCAACAAAAGTTTTTAAAACTTGCATGTTCCCATGAAACATGTCAGTTTCTAGGACTGGCATTTTTCTGAAGAAAAAATACTTTCTTGAAACACTTGACCAACTCTAGTGACCACATGAGCTATAATAATTTGTATTTACAGACTGGGCAGAATGGAAGAGCAGAAAATGTTCAATCAAACAGCAGCCACCCAAGCTGGAATAAGTAAGAGAGATTCTCAATACTTTATTACAGGATACTGCTAATAAGCTGGGAGTATGAAAGGTTTCGTTCTCTAACAGAACATTGTAGTCAGATTCCTACCCAATCAATAAACTTATTTTGCATTACTTCAGGATAGAAAGACCTGAAAATTCCACATTTATTTTGAGGAAAAGTCTTGTGGGATTTTTTCACCACATTTGTTAGATAAAAGCTCTTCGAACTGTGATATCTCTTCTCTTCTGTGGTAGTACCTCGTTGCCCATAAGATCTGTGTTTTTCAGCATAAGCCATGGCATCAAATCTGTCCCTGATTTCAGAGTTCAGTCACTCTTATCAGTGACTCCATGGCCAGGAATGTTCACTGGGGAAGTGAGGTCAGCTTTTGCTTGTAAGAGGTGATGGGCTATAATTTAACAAAGGAAATCCTTTCCATTTGTGTGCTAGTTGTTTTTTTGTTTGTTTGTTCTAGATAAAATTTTCTAGAGTTTAGCTAAAACCCTGTGCTTCACTTGTCCATTGTTTACTTTACTAAAAGATTACAGCCCAACCCCTGCAAAGCAATAATTACAGAGGTTACTTTTCATTGTTGCATTTAAATGTTCCTGGAGCAGTGGTTGCTTGGCTGGAGGAGGGGGAGCAGTTGATATACATTTTGTTTCTTTTTAATCTGTCATACAGCATCTCTACTATTCCAACAGTGGGCCTCCTGAATTTGTTCATTGTTTTAAAATTAACTGGAAAAATGTTGCTTTTGAAAGGTGAAAGCATTAAGAATTGCAAGCAGCCCAATGAGGTTTGCTACATCCTCCAATGGACTGCTGCTCGCTGGTAGTCCTAAATCATTAGCTGGGAGAGACAAGCTGTTTTGGAGAACTTGTGCACTGTGCACTTTATACTAAGAGAACCTGGGGGTTTTCTTTCCTTTGTCTCGTTCCATTTGGCTCCTTTGCAAGTGGAGCCTCTACTGACATCCACTGGTAGCCACGGGAGAGCTGCACTCCTGCAAACTGCTTGTAACCCACCCGTGCTAATCCCTTCTCCTGTGCCAAGTCACTGATTTAGTACCGTGCTAGATGTCAGCTCAAATGTAAGGTCAAAATAATGTAATCCTTCCAATTTCTCCCTCCTTCCCAGAGGAACAGCCCCTTTCCCCTTCCATGGTGGTAAATAAATTCAAGAGATGAAAACCTGCTAGGAATTTCTTTGGCTGTGCTCACCAATTAGCAATACAGAAAATCAAACCACAGTTTCCTAGGTGTAGTGGGAATTTATAGGGAATGAGCACTACCAGGAACATGAGTTTGTATGTTACTCATTATACTTTCTTTTTTTGTTTGTTTGTTTGTTTAAACTGCAGTAAATTGAGACTTAATGATTAAGGGTGCAGGAATGAGGATTAGAGACCAGATGGGAAGAGCTGAGAGTGCTTTGCTGAACATGCTGTGCCACTGACTCTTTCTAGTCATTAATCCCGTGGCCTGACTTGTCCATAAGTACTACAAGTACTGCAGTATGAGATGAGTGTAAAGATAATTAGGAATACGCCTATCAGTGTTAGCTTCTTCTGGCTCTGTGTGACTCTTTCCAGATTGTGGGGACCTGTCTACAATATAATAAAATTCCAAGAGGTGTGGGACTTTGGTTTGGGTCCCTGTAAATTTGCATGTCTTTGCACAAAGGCGATAGAGAAAAAACTGTTGTAAATGTTGTGAGACTTAGTGGGTAAATCAAGAGCCAAAACAGTGTGCTCATTAAAGTTTGGCCAAGTATGTTATTTTCTGTAACTTTTAGCCAGTTCTTTGCACACTGACTTATTTTGTAGTTGACTAGTTTGGTAGTTATATTCAGTGACAAATTAACAACCCTTACATTTACTTGTAATCTCTGCATTTCCTGTGTGTATTTCAAATTTTTCTTTAAATCGTTTTATGGTCACCTTAGTCACATGTTTCTCATTTCTGGTTTGATAAATGTAATTAGTAAGGCGGGTTGGTAAAGAACAGGAGGCCACAGTTTGAGCCATTCACTTTTTACTTTTAAGGGAGGAATAACAGCCATTTTAAGAATTAGAAAATACGGCAGAAATCATTAAAGTCTTCCTTTTTTTGCATCACATCATCAGTGCCAACCTGCATCACTGTAACTGGAGCACAACACTGACTATGATCATGGAGGCTCAGCAAAACATTTTCCTGATCCCAAATTTAGAGGTCTGCCTTGTAGTTCCACCCACTAAGGACTCCCAGCACCAAAGACTCAATATGCTTGTCCTTCAGAGAAATTTCTAGAATAGGATTGGCTTAGTATTTTCTGGAGAAAAGCACCAGCTGGGCTGGTCACTCATGGTGTTGCTTCTGAGCCACACTATTTCTACAACAACAAATAATTCTCGCTGGTGGTAGCTGAGAAAACTGAGGAGCTGAGTTGCTGAAAGCAGCAGCAGCAGCAGCAGCAGAGTTGATGAGTGCATGTAAATCTGAGGTCCTACCCTGCAGCCATGCAGTCAGCCCTGATGTGTGCTGCATTTCAGGTCAGCTTTTGCTTATGAGGAGCCTCACAAGGGGCCAAGGAGAGGCAGAGCTGTCACTGCTGTGGTGACACTCACAGTGGCTACTGATGGAAAGATGTTTGCGTTTGTTTCGAGCACCCTCCCCAAGATCCCTGATCTTTTCCCAAAGGCCCCGCTGGCTCCCAGCCTGCATTTAGGAGGGTCACTCCAGCCCTTCATCCTCGGCTGCCACATCAGGGTTGTGTCTCTCTTGCTAAGGAGCCTCAAATGAGTCCTGCAGCAAATGGACAGTAGTTTTTGTCGACTGAGGTGTGGAAAAGCCTTCTGCTCCTCTGTTTCTGCAAATCTTTAAGATTTATATATTTTCAAAACCACAAATGATTAATCTGCAAGAAAGTGAAGCTGAACAGCCGAGTGGTGGGGTTCCCAGGGATGTGAAAGGAGTTGTCCAAGCAGGCTGTTAAGGGAACCTAACTTTATTTGGCCAGGTCTTTGAGCTCCTCTGTTCCCCCAAGATATTTGATGATATTTTCCACTGTGCATATGCATCTGTTCATGTAATTTAGAAATTAATAGTTTAAAAACACTCCAGAAAATTACTTGGTATGTTTCAGCTACTTTTAAAATAAAACCTATAAATTCTCTGAATGAAACTTGGGGAGGGGAAACGGAGCATACCTGCTTCATTGCCCAGGCTTTTGTGTGCTAACTGGGCCATGCACATCATCTTTATTAAGGGATCCACTGCCTAACATCATAAGGATAAGCATTAGTGTTTTCTCCTGGACCTCAAAGAGTATTTAAATTTGAAGTTGGAATGTCAAAGCTCAGAGCCTGAGTGTGCCTTTTCCTTATGGAAAGTTCAATGCTTGGGAGTTCTTAATCAAGATTGTCAGACATTTCCTGCTCATTTTCAGCCACCAACGGCAGGCATAGGTGACTCCCTCCTTGCTGTTGAGGGGCGGACAGAGCAGTACTGTGTGATCTCTTGCCCACTGAGCCACCTGCAAGTCATTTCGCTCCAGCTGTGGTAGACCTCATGCAGAAACACAGCCCCGAAAGAGCTGGCTCCTGGCCAACAACACTGTTAGGGGTTTTTAGCTCAATTCTTTCACTGACCTCCTCCTGAGGAGCATAATTCATTAAGTACAGTATCATAAAGGCCATGGCGATTAGAAACAGAAAACACTGCCACCAGTGTAGCCCATAAAGGAGGGATCAAAAATGGAGTGTGTATAAATTTTTTTAAATTTTTTTTTGTTAAGTTCATGTTAGTTTATTCTGGTATTAGAAGCTGAGAAGGAAATGTCTCCAGCCTTGCTTGCTTGGGATCTCTAGGTATAAGTTTAAATGGATAATATTTAGTCTGTGCTACTGTAAATCCCAGTGTGGGGCACAGCAGGCTGTCCAAAGTGATCATGCTCCTAAGCAAGGATGTGTGGCAAGGATAAGGGTCACAAATCAGAGCACTCCATGGCATCCTCTGCTGTGAATGGAAACGTAAAATCTCACATCACCTCACAGCATCACTACTTAAGGGGAAAAATAAAACAAAAGAGGGTAGGATACACAGGGTTAAGCATGCTCAGAGTCCATTTCGTACATTTTCACACGATGACCCAGAAAAACTGTTATGTTTAAGAAATATCATTCTGTTATCCTGGAGATGATGTTTTGAGTAACTCAGGGTAATGACTTCCAGGCAAACAATCTTGTTAATGGATACGGTTTTGAGACATCCTAAAGGTGTAAGACACTGAATAATCTTTTTTGATCAATCAGTCTCATTGTAACTAGGACTATTATGAAGCTATTATGAGGGTATACCCGTATTTATTTTTGAATTGAACCAAAAGAAGAAACTGTGTTCATCTTCAAAGTCTGATGACTCATGTAATGATTATTAGCAATAGCAGACTTAGAGGGTTTTCTATGCAAAAGCTGAAGGAATTTGAAGTTTTAGTTATGTGCTCATTGTTGCTCTTCTTGTCTGATGGTTAAAAAAAAAAAGAAGATCAGTGTTCCTGATGAGGTCATACCCATTGTATAACCCTTATACATTTAGTCACAACCATCCTGCTTCCTCTCCTCTAGTCTTTGGTTTCTCAGTTCAATTTTTTTTTTTTTCCGAGGAATTTATCACTTCTTCTTCAACCTGCCTGCGGGTGCAATTCAGATTTCATGCCTGACCAAGGCACAGAGACTGAAAAATATTGATAGTAAATACAGCTGATTTTAATTCAATAAACATTGAATTGCTTCTTTTTTTTCCACAAGGCTCCCACATCCAGATAAACAATAGTGGAAGACTGTGAGAAATGGAATTAACTAAAGAGTTATCAGAAATCTACAATAGAACCTATACTGTGTAATTTTTTCCAACTTAAGTTGTCTTACTTTAGTTCTTTTAACTATTTTGATTGTTTCAATTCTGAGTTGAGGGTTTGGTGGATCTTTTCAAATTTATAGGAACTCTAACTCCTAGAGGAAAATGAGAACCTTAGGGTTGTTGTAACAACTACTGCAGTAAACACTGCAGCACCAATTTACCTGTTTCAATGTGCTGTTACTCTACATATAAGTGATACAGGTTGCCTCCATTTAGAACCTGGTGACTTCTTGAAGATCAGACCATTTTTTACCTAGAATGACAATTTTTAAAAATGTACAATATGAAACATTCAGAATTTAATACTTATCCAGCCTTTCTGAATATGGTTTCCTGACTCAGTAGCCATATACACATTAATATGAAAACTGTTTCAGACACAGGACTTGCTTGCTTTATTGGCAGCATGATAAACTTACAGAGGTATCAATCATCTTCAGGACTTCAAATACTCAGTCTCTCCTCATTACTGGAACACAGCACAGTACAGCACGCTGAGGGCTGCATTATACCTTGTACATCATCAAGAGTGAAGTGTTGAGGGATAACACTGCAACCATGAATTCCCAGGGCTTTCCCAGTCGGTGCACCCTGTCTTCAGTGATATATCACGCTAGAAGAAAAGGCAATGTGCACCTTTTTCTTTCCTGAGTACCTCCCCTTGGAGGCTTAGATGAGTGTAGGAACATGGGCCTAACTTTCTACCTGATCAACTCAGCTCCTATTCCTGGGAAAGGAAGGTCATGAGAAAGGAGTTGTTCTGATTTGGCTTCTGGTCAAGTCATGTCATTTGATAATAAAATGTCCTCACTTGATTTCTTACTGTTGGATACTCAGGATCAGATCCAGAAATAGAAGGGAGTCATTGTAGTGTCCCGTGTTGTGATATTTAAAAATTATACATAGGAATGGTATTCTAAATATTGGGGTGTGTGCCAAAGTTGCTGAAATATGTAAAGATGAATGGTAGGCAGCTCAGAGTGAGATTCACAAAAGGTATCTCTTTAAGTGAGAAAATAAAAAAACCTTGAAAGGAGAGATTTCTCTTGGCAGTTTCAGGATTGCAGTTAAATGATGCTGTGGAATGGATTCCGTGTCCAAAACCCGTCCTGGTTTTCAGTCCCAGTTCTGGAAGATGACAACTTCCAGATGCATCAGACCTAATTATAGATTATATTTTCATTGTTTGTCAGTGACATTCTTATGTTACTTATCTAAAGCCCTTAAATTGGGATAGAGAACAGTGTAGGCTTCTCCGATGAGGGGTTAGACAATTCCAGCAAAACTTCAGCGAGCATCCCTTCTGAACTGCCCTCTCAGGGCTATGTATACTAACTAGTAAATTCAATAATGCTAAGCTTCCCTCTTTGGCCTCTAGGCCAGCTGGTCCTCTTTGATACTATCTATATTATTACATTCTCTTATTTTCCAAAGCAAGATGGTTGTGCTGAAATTGCCCCTGGCAAAAGTCGTTGGCCTGTGGTAACTCTCAGATTGTCTGGGGGAGTACAAGTTGCTCTGGGTCAGCCTTCTCCATGGACTAGCAAAAATAATTTGTATGGTCACAGTACAGGGCATGTGCTCATGCCCTGGCTCCATGCACAGAAACAGCACAGAGGAAATTTCTCCCCACTGATTTCAGAGTGGTCTCAGGGTGACTGGCATCCTCATTTAGGAGGTCATGCAGGTGCACAAGGTCAATGGGATATATATGGGTCCAGCTGTTCCCAAAAGTATCTGCTGGACTAGGTGCTCCACATTATTCAAATGATAATGATCACCAGTTTGATCACCATATGAAAGAATTATCATCTCTGGCCACTGAGGTGACTCCATGTCTGGACCAATCTAAACATTTCTATCACCAATTTAAGCACATCTAGGAGTTCTGTTAGTATACTGGCCATGTCATTGTGAAAAGACTGGTATCACTTTCATGCAGAAGAATTTCTTTTCTGACATCTTTATGTTCTGTTTTGTTATTGGTGGTAGATGAAATCTGGAAAGCGAAGAAAATTGTTTAAAAAATAGTGATTTCTTATTCTTCTCATTAGGTAATTTCTCTTTCTCTTCTCATTCCATACATTTATTTATTATCTGTGTTTTGGTTTTTTGGGACAATTTTGCTGAGTGAAAGTTAATTTTGTCTGAAAGTTGATCTATAACAAGCAGATGAATAATAGAAAGTTTCACAAAGGTCATAATATCTGCTGTGAAAGGGCACCTTAACACCAGCGGCAATCTGGCATAACATTTTTAATTTTAATATGTTGGTTATTTCTATTTGTGGCTCTACCATATTCTTTATTGCCTATAACTTAACAAACTTAATTGTTCTGGCTATTGCACTATTTTCTCTGAAAAATGCAAAACCAAATACAAATACCGGATCAGAAACCCAGAAATGAGCCCATATGAGAAAGATCTGCAGGAACTCAATCCCAGATCATACAAGAAGGAAAACATTCCCTCTTTCTTTCACTGTTGTTCTGTTGTCACCTGGACCTGAATATTATAGGCACTGCAACGGGGCTGGGGTCAAAGTAAGATGACACTATGCATTTAAATTAACCATGTTTTGCCTTTGCTTTTGCTAGAATTTTCAGCCCTTTACTCAAGGTGTTCCACTCCTACCCTGTTGAATTACTGCCCAGTGATGCCTCTGACTTGCCATTCACTCTAGAGTGAGCCTAGGATGCAAGTGGCTCAGGAAAGCACCTGAAGTGGCATAATTTAGGCTTCTGGGTGCAACACATTGTGGGTAAATCTGATATTTTGCTCAGTTTCTTGGCTGAATGGTTAAGTGAACAACAGCAGCTGCCTTCCTTACTGCTCAGAGAAGAGCAGCCCTTTGGGGAAGCCTGTTGGGTGCATCCCAGGAGAGCAGGGAGGGTTAACCCTTCAGTGGTCACAGAACCACTCAAGAAGTCGTTTCCTATGGTAACACTGCAAAGCATATGCTGCTTGTTAATACCAATGGGCAGTGAGCTAGGCACTTTAAAAGGCATTTTTAAAGTCCTTCAGTGCTGCAGGGTGCAGTGAGAATACATTCACCTGGGCCAGTCAGAAGAATGTTTGTGCACAATTTCATTACAGTTTGCGTCTGAGTTAGTGTCTTCATTAAAGTGATAAGTTTCTCTAAGAGCTGCAAATGACAAGTGACCTTATAATGTAACATGGTCCCGCTTAGTCTGCAGGAAAGTATTAAATGTCAGGACTTATAATTGTAAGGATTTGATATTTATGAAGGTCAGTTCAAGTGTGAGTAATATAACATAATATTACATTTAAACTGAGAACTCTGTTTCTAGGAACCTTTTAAAAACAACCAGCTGCCACTGCTGAAATAGAGCAATGATAGATGACGATTTGTTTAGACTTAACAGGTATTGTGAATTTGCAACTCATGTAAGGTTTGTATTAAAAGCTGATATGATATTTTAATTTAAACAGGGGTTAGATTATTAAAGTTGATGAACAGCCAGAAGTATATCAATCTTAAAAATGTCCATTTACTTGACTTTTGCTCTCCTTTGTTTTTATTGGTAAATACATGAACAAAGTCACCTAAACTGTTACACATAATTAATATTTTAATTCAAAAAATAACATATTTTGCCTTTATTTGAGGCTTGACTTTGCAAACCAGTTTATAATAAACATTTTCAATGACAAAGGGAGAAAAAAATCCCATTCCACAGGTTGTGTATCTCGTTAACATCAAATTTATTCAGGTGCATTCAGAATTCAAAATGCTGGAAATGAAAGACTTGAAGTTGCATTTCTATTGTGTGTTTCTTGAAAAGACAATTTTTTGAGAAGATTTTATTCCTCTGGAACCCAATAACCACGTGTTCACAAGTCAAACAGACACAGATTAAACACATTTCACAGGAAGTTAATCTGTTTTGATGGATGCAGAAGATCTGGGGTTGTCATTGGCTATAAAACCTCACTGGATGCCCAGCATCTTTCAGCACCTGGCAGGATTATGCTTTGCGTTTGTATCTTTCCTCTTTCCATCATCAGGGCATCTCACATCTAATCAGCAAAGTATGGAAAGTGCCCATGGAAGACATTTGATACTTTTCCTGGTTTTCACAGTGTGCTTGATCTTTTGGCAGAGTTACTGTGGAAGGAACATGCCTAATCCTTAATGAATTGCTGGGTCTGATCACTGAGGTGGCCGTGGCACCTGTTTGGATCCCTGTGCTGTGCAGAAGGGAGGGTGTGTCATCAAGGAGCTGCCTCACAGCAAATGCCATACAAGAAACTAGAAAGGTAGGATCTCTGGTGATTCATGACAAGGTTATTAGAGTTTTTTAGTTACAGAGTGGTTATAACATTGAGGACAAGTTTGTAGCTGGGCCCTTCATGGCTGTGGATTTATTGGTAGAGCTGTGGTTTGTTATTTAAGGAGGATTAAATGATGTGATTCTGACTTTTTAAATTCTGCAAGCCTCCTGTCAAGGGATGTAGATTCCTTGAACAGAATTAATATATTAATAAATGTAGGTAGCTACAATGCAGACTAGTCTGAGCAAATTATCAAAACTCCTCATGCAGTCAGGGGAAAGAAACTGAGACTTTTAGGATGCAGTCACCAAAACAGACATCTCTGTTAAGTGAATCATTTTCTGAAAGAGTTTATTTCTCTTGTCAACAGGACAATTAAGGATTAGTATTTAAATATAAATATAATAACCTGTACTCTCTGTCCCTCTGCAAGACAGTGAAACAGGCAGGGTCAGAGATAATGTGGGTATCTTATGGAAAGGCCATTAATGGTTCTTCCTGGGTCAATGTTACATAGGATCCAGCTTCACCTTTTTTAATTACAGGCATTTTACTGTTGTGTTTAATTTAGAAACCCAGTCACCAAAAGTTGCCCTACAGTTTCCAGTTGTCCTACAGTTTCTGTTATATGCAATGGAAACAGAAGGCACATTCAAAGGAGGACCTGGGGCTTAGGTGGATGGACTAGCTCCCTGTTAATGCTGATTTGTGTGAGGGGCCATGTGCCACATGTGTTACAAAATGCTTGAGACACCTTCAAATCCCTCTCTCATACAGAGCTGCCTGGGTTCAGAGGTCTATAAATGCTGTCAAACCCACAAAAATATTCAATCATGATTAGAAAGTTTGATATCAGAGTTGTCTAAAGACAAAAAGGATATATGCTTCAGCGCCAGTGAATCCAAACCTTTGTGTGGAATAGTTTTGATCATACAGTCTCCTAGCTTAGATGTCTCTTAGAAATCACAATTATATTCCACCTACTCCATTTAGCCATCCTTCCTTCAGACTTACCTTTGCTTCAGCTATGGCATGTTCCTCTCCCTCACTTTTAGGTGGATCAAGTAACCATTCCTTTCTCTAGGGAATGATTACATAATGATGAAAGAAGTATAGTTTTCTCAGCAAAGGCAGGAAAAGAAGTGGCTGGTTTGTGTTTCTGGAGACTTTCCTTCACTTTTCTTTCTACATCCATTACCTCAGCATCACCTTCCCAGTATATAGAAGACTGCAGCATCCCTAAGTAATTATTTCTGGAAGAGACCAACAAGAGGATAGAGCAGCCCATCACCAAAGATTTCCCTTCCTCCTTCTTCATCAGGAACATGTGAGAGCTGGTTGGTATTTTGGAGTGAGTCTTTGCTGTGCTGGTAGTGCATTGCAGCATACTTAATTGTCTGTATACACTGACAAAAAACTCATAGAAGCTCAAAGATAAGGTTAAAATAGACCACACACAGGAAAGTTATCAGTGCACGTGTCCTATCCAACAACAAACCTGGAAACATCTAGCACAAATGGACTCAGTTTTGCAGCAGGATCTGAGGTGTCTTCACACCTTCCACTAATTGGATCATTGAAAAAGATAATTACAGGAGCTGTACAGAGGAGAGTGCAAAGGGGAAAAGAGGAGCCTGCACAACACTGAGGCAGGAGGTGGCTGATGAAAAACTATTGGCTAAGTAGTAAGAGTAGGGAAGTAGGGAAGAGGAAATGAAGTAGGACCTTGCATGTGTAAAAGGGAAAATTTTCAACTGATACAGTGGAGAAGGTAAATAGGACAATATGTGCAGAAGGAAAAAGTTTCTTGGTACTTCTGGGCAGTGCAAAGAGGAATGACTCAGAAAGAGAAATTGCCTCATTAAAAACAGACAACTTACAATAAAGGGTGATCAAGTGCATCCCACATCAGTGCAATCACACATCAGTTATGCAAACACTAGTGTAATTGCACATGGAAAGAAGAGTAGAAAAAGAGAGTGATTACATAGGTGACAATTAAAAGTGCATCGTTTCTTCATAGGAAGGTTAAACTAACTTTCAAAGTGCAAAAGGAGTAGGATTGCTTGTGGAAAAAGATGGAGTTGCATGTGTTTCAGAGATGTGGACACCTTGGCACATCTTTAGTATTGAAAATGTATTTCGTTAGTCGTAAACCTATGGATGAAGCAAAGTTTGTGCACATATTGGGTATGTGGGAGGTTGTGCTGGAACGGATAAAGTGTGGCAGCCTGTTGGATCACAAAGTGCATCCTTGCTGTCAGGTGCAGTTCTGACTCTGTGGTGGTGGGTGTTTTGAGTGCTATTATATACTTGAAAAGTAATTTCACTGTGTTTCAGTGGTTGCAGTGATAGGAAAGATAATTTAGCAATTTTAGGTGTAGTCTGAATTAGGCTGCATGTATGAATGTCTGTGTAATGGCTGTCTAGATTGAACCAGCTATTTTATTGTAACACACCAGGGTTACTTTTGGTAACCAGTTGCTTTCGGTGTCCTATAGGATTAAAAAGGGTTATGAAAACATTGGTTAGCCCAGGTCTCCAGCTCCAGCACAATCTGCTTTGACTGCAGATGAACACCATGATGAGGTGAAGGACCAGCTCTGATGTATAGGAAAGAAATGAAGCATTTCCTTCTGCAAGGACCATGTGTTGTCTTTCATAGGAAAATGTGCACGCTTTTTTTCCTTTTGATCTTTACACAGTATTTTCTCTGTACTGTTGAACTACACCAAATGTCTCTTTGAGAGTTAGGCAAACAAACATTAACCTTTTGCCAACTGGTGTGAAATTTTAGAAAAAAGATTTTTTAAAAATCTATTTCAACTGCTTTTCTGTCAGACAATGATTGTATAATTGAAAGACATCCAGTTGATAAAAAAGAACATGTTTTTTATTGGCAGCACAGTAACATGAGTTCAAAGACTGTATTTGCCAAGAGTGCATAACTCTGTAATGGCCGGCATACTTTTACAAGTGTTCTGTGGTATTACTGACAGAAAGATCGCTTTGGTCCAAGACAGATGTAAAATACTTCATTTAACAAATATTTACTCCACAATTATCTGAAAATGTAGAAAGTACAACCTGACATGTTTGAATATCTAAAGAACCTGTTTATGGGGTATTCTATTATTGTTCCTACATAATAATCCAAAAAATATAGTTGCAGGGGAGGCTGGATGATTTAGGATATTGGTAATAGGATACAAAGCCTTTCACTTCTTGGTCAGCAGTTCAAATCTGGCTTACGTTGGTAGTAACTCAAAACGATTGCTGCACTGTGTCTAGGGTTAATCACAGGTTGGTGCCTTCCAGCTTCAGAGTCCACCACCATAATGACTAAATTGGCACAATGAGCATGGGTTAGTGGCACTTTTGCAGGAGTTAGGGTAGACCATGAAGGTGGCTGCAGAGGTGTGGGACCCCAGCACCTCGTGGGAGAACTGTGCAATTACCTACTCCAGGAACCTGTCAGAAGTTTTGTCTTAACCCAGTAGTGATGGAGACAGAAAAAACTCCTGCAGATCGAACATTGTGGGATGTTGGCATGTAAATGTCAGGAGACATGTATGTCACCATGAACTGTCATAGCAACAGCTGTGCTGATGGAGGACTCTGTGGCATAATTACTGATGGGTAATTGGAAGACTCGCTGAAGGGTGAGGTTTATCTCAGTTTTTATTTGGTGTTTTGAGTTTGGGAAGCATCAGAACACTGACGTTTTGGTCAGCAGTGTAGATTTAATGCTTGAAAGTGAACATAGTGGCATATTTCAGATGGATGGAGGGCTGTGTTTGATCAAGTCCTGTGCCTATCCCTGGTGGCCCTGCCTTTAACTGGGAAACCAAAGGCTGCTGGTGCCCATTTCCTATCACCAGGACCAGCTGTATGACCGGGCTCACACCCACACTCTTCAACAATCTTGCTGTCCAGCACAGGACATCATAGTAAAGTCACTGACAGACAGTAAAGTTACTGACAGACACCTGTTAATGCTCAAAGTGTGCTTGGGAACAGTTTTGGAGAATATTAGCTGGCCCAGGCCAAAACTATACCAGGGACCACCGTACAGGGCAATGGTTCAAACAATCCTGCTCTGGTGGTAGGCATATGGTCAGGCAGTCTTTAATTCAGTAGTGTAAGGAAAGCTGTGTGACCCTATCTGAGAGGTTTCGTCTTCCTCTTTGAAGTGAAAATTGTGGCATTTTTGATTCTTGTGCATTTAGATTTTTTTGAATAAGGTTTGTCAATTGTTTGAGCCATGCTTAATAAAAGGCAACAAATTTGATCCTTTTGTCTAGTCCTGGTATGAAAATAATTGTATGTGAATATAAGTTCAAGATTCACAAGGTGTTGCTGCTCTAGCAGATATAAATTTTATGCTTCCAATGCTCATATACTGATGTATAAATGCTGTACCTAATGAATTCAAAAATTCCAAGGAATTTCCTTGGTGTGAATAAACAGAATGTTACTGATTTCATGTAAAAACCGGGCAGATACTGGGCATTTTAAAATTCTAAAATTTTGTCTCTGCTTTGAAGTGCTTAGCAGCTATGAAACAGTAGGAAGAAACTGAAGAACCAGTTGTAAAATGGAGATGATTTTAT
Organism: Pachycephala philippinensis; assembly: GCA_013397055.1. Taxonomy (NCBI): domain Eukaryota; kingdom Metazoa; phylum Chordata; class Aves; order Passeriformes; genus Pachycephala; species Pachycephala philippinensis. Next base: position 273,267 of record VWZT01015535.1, read on the forward strand.
TTCCACCTTCCACTGTGAATTTTCCATGGGCCAGTGAAGGGGCATGCAGGCTCCTGGGTCAGATGGAGCTGAGCATCACAGAGTGGTTGGTTTGGAGGAGAGGAAAAATGAGGAGCACTCATCTAAATGGCCTGGCTTGGGGAAGAGAGTGGACTTGGGGGAAGAAAGCTTGGGGAGGAAGAAAGGCAAGATGGGTAGGAAAAGGTAAAGGATGAGGAGCACAGGCAATTTGTCACACTGGAGGAGAGAGATCCGTGAATATGGCTGGGCATAACATTTGGGGAGTATATTTAGGAATTTTAATTTAATAGGTACGTTATTTGTTAATTATTAAGCAAAAAGAAGTTTTGCATCCTCTAAAACAATACAGATTTTATAGAGCCACAGTTTACATCTGCAGTTTTCCTCTTTCAAACATATACACACATGGTGTGATTCTTGGGATTATCCTGGGAATGCCTAGGAGCTGGACTTTAATGATCCTTGTGGGTCTCTTCTAACTCATTATATTCTATGACTCTATGATATTTAACACCTTTTCTCTCCTTAATACTGGCAAACTGAGAGAGACTGCAGTGACATCGTGATGATTACAGAGTTTTCTCAGGAAGGGAACAAATTCCAACACAGCTACTTTTTTTTTTTCTTTTTTTTTNTTTTTTTTTTGAAAAAAAGTTTTATGTTGTTTAAACTTATTCTTTGACTTCAAGTTCAGATACTTAGCAACAGAAGGTGGTATCCTGACACCATTGCTTATAGGAATTTCCCAAAATGATCCAGTGTACTTTTACCATTTCAGTCTTAATTTACCTTCAGGTAAGAGTGATAGCAGTCTTTATTTTAAATGATATCTTTTCTCTCTGTCAAATGTTGTGCTCTCTAGCAATGACTGATGACTCTGCACTTTAGGAAGTTGTTTAAAAATGTGCATACCATTACAGGTGGTTATTTAAGTTACATAAGTTTGAAGAAAAATGTTTAAACACAGAGGCTTGGATTCAGGTAATTCAATGAAGATGCCTGAGTTAGGATCAAAGCCACAATTTGTTCTCTCTAATTATCAGAGAAATAGGCACCACCAGGAGTAATTCAGTATCCTCCAGCGTATAATTACTCTGTAGGACCTGAACCACATCCTGCAGATCCCTGTCTGTACTGATGGATAGGAAAAGGCAAAACCAATCCCGTCCATGATGGTGCTGCCCTAGTGTGGGATGAACCCAGGTCACTGCATCTTAGAGGAGCTGAATTTCTTGGCTTTCAGCTGTTTTTGGAGTGTCTCAAATTGGGCATTGTGAAAAACTTGGCTTATACTTTTACCTAAATCACTTTTAGATACCTGAGTCCATATAAACTGACAGATTCAACAGTGGTAGACCCTGTAAAAGGCAGAGAATGCTCTCCATCAGAGAGGCAGGGACAAGGAGAAGTCAGGCCAACCAGCCACTCATCCTGGACACTTCTATTTGTTTGTTTTGGCTCTGCCACATGACTGTAGTAGATACCACTTCTTATTTTGCAGGACAAGAAAGCAGAAAGTCCTGCACCCTGATGGTCTGGTGAGGGGCAGGCAGAACTATGCATTCCCTGGTTCACATCAGTTGCTTCCCAGGGCAAACTTTAGAGGTGCAGTAGCCCCAAAGTATTCCTTTTTTGTTTTGTGCAGGTTTTCCATTCTGAAACACAAATCCTCTCTGGCAGCCATATGGAACTCTGCCCCCTTTATCCTGCTTTGGGTAAGACAAAAGGGAGGACCAGGGGCTGTTTTCCCTCCATACCTGTTCTGTCTTCATTCAGAATGTGCAGCCCTGTGCCATTCCACAGGCACAATCCTCCTGTCTTGTACATGCCTTGCCCTGTTGGTTTGGCCATGGTTGCTCAGTTACAAGTGATAATGAAATGAGATTCAATGATACTCCATGGATGGAACTGAGAGCAATATTTTGGTATTTGTTTGGTGTTGCCCATGTACTTGTAAATGAAAGAAGAAAAAAATTTATCCTTTAAAAATGAAAAAGAGACTTGAAAAAGTTGGTCTATAGATGTATTTAAAGTGTACTTCTACTGACAAAGCTTATAAAAACATTCCAAAGTAATGTAGTGTGATGACCCTTGCTCATAATCACAGAAAGCCTCTCCAAGTTTTTTATTTTTTAATAAGCCTATCATTAATCTTCAATGAAAATAATATAGATTTTATGAAGAAAGCTCAACAAAGTTCTTGGAAAACTTACAAGACATTTAACAGCTGAACAGTGTATCTCACAAATGGACTTTAAAGGTGCTCTTTCAAACTGAAGCCTTTATTTGATCTGGTTTTATAGTTAGCAATTGCTTTGGTCTGAAACTTCACCCATCCTTTCCAACTAATAAACAAAAGAATCCTGAAATACAGCACTTGTTGGAGGTACAGCATGACAGCCCCTGAACCAATTAGTCTTACATCTTAGACTATTGAGTTTGGATTTATTATTTGTTCTAAGACATCCTACTGTACCAGAACTGTATATTTGTACATACTGAACAACATAAACTACAGGATTAGCAGTATTTATATACATATAATAAACATGTAGAAGAAGCGATGGATTTTTTTGAAATTTCCTTTTGTGATTTTATTTGGTAACATTCAGCATTACTCAAATGTTTTCTCCAATAACTTTAATCTGGATTTCCTTTCTGATAAAACTCTGCTTGTTTGCAGATCCACCCGTCAGTTTTATGAGGATATCTTTGAGACATCACAATTATAAAACAAACTGGAAGGAAGAGCAGCTGTACTTACAAACAAACATCACAGGCACAATTAATCTGTTTTAAGGGTTTATGAGGGGAAGCATAAAATATCAAATAAAGGGTAATGGGAAATATTTAAAAAATGCTGAAGCTGGTAACAATCCACAGAGCAGAGCAGCCAGTGCACGTTCAGGAAACAAAATGTAGCTAGTAACTCATTTGGTTGGAAGCCACCCGTTCTCTGCCTCCCAACCTGAATTGCAGGGCTGTTTCATGTTTCTGAAACAGATGCAGTTCTAGATATATATAGTCCATTTACTTTGTAGATTACAATTTAAAATATATTCTTTTTTTTTAAAAGTGAAGATGGTAATAAAATCTCAAGAGGCCCATTTTGTTTTCTATTGTTCAACTTAAACCAGGCATGATCCCATTCTTGTGGCTGAAATTTATGTCCCTGCTTAGATAAAACCATGTACATACAAATGCTCTTTCAAGCTCCTTTTTGCTTTCACCCACACACCTCTGTGCCAACAAGTGTGCTGGAAACAGGCATTGAATCAAGCAGGTGTGTGACTGCTTTGGATAATTTTTTTAAAATCTCACAGTATAATTTAAGATTTTGAAAACTAAAGATTCTTCTATATGTAACAAAAAATTCAACTCTAAAATTCCATTTTAGAATCTGAATTAGTTGGATAATTAGTGGCATTTGTGATTTTCTTATTTTTTTCTTAACGTTAACAGAAAGTTTCAGCATGTACCAAACTGAAACAGTTTGGTATATAAAATTTCCTGAGGTTTAGTATTTGAGATTTCTCAAATCTCCTCATGCCACATGTAAAGCATTTTTGACACTTTTTATCTCACTGTTCATGGAATCATAAAAGCACCAAAGAGACTCTGGTGGTCTGATCTGCTCATTGTGGCATTTCTGCACTATCTACTATATATTTCTAAGAGGATTCTTTTTGATGTGACAGAATGTACATTAATGGATAGATGTTGGCATTAGTGATATAAATTCCCATTTGTTCAAGAGAAGAGATTTTGTTCAAGATACACAACAAATATAATCAAAACAGTTCTTTAAGGAAAAAGAAAAAGCTTGCTCTCACTGGAACACAGAGCAAGAAGGTTCTGTTTTATCATAAAGTTCACTTGGCTTTGATTGTACATAAGCTTTTTATCAACAGACTGTCAGCTTGGGACACTTCCTATGAATTGGTCACAAGTGCCATGTACTGTCTCAAAAGAAACTGTGTGTTAGATCTTTCTTGTTTGAGCTCTATAAGCGTGGAGGATTTTGTCACAGGGATAATTCCAATTTAAACTTTACTTTCAAAGAGTGGTTTAATTAGTGTTTTTGAAATGACCTGTCTGTGGGTGATTCTGATCTGCAGTCATGTAAATGCAGTATGAGATTCTGTCTTGTAAAGAAGTTCCTTGCTGCCTATTTTGAGGAAAATGTATTTAAAAAAAAAAAAAAAAAAAAGTGTAGCAGAGAAAACAAATCAATTTTTAAAAAATAAAATAGAAACCCATGTTAAAAAGCAACAGTCCAGTGAATATTTCCAAGATGAAGGCATAGTACCTTTGGATTCCTGCCTGTTTGTGCACATGAGGAATGTTGGTGTCTTGGGATAACCACACTCCTTGTCATGTATTTTGCTTTACATGGACTCAGAACTGTCATCGCAATGCATATAAACATTTTTTATTTTCTTCACCTGCTCATGTGGCGCACACCTGGGGCCTGCTGGCAGCACGCTTGGCTGCAGCAAGCGTAGGAGAGACACTGCCAGGTTGGAAAGCTAGCCCTGTTCCCTTCACGTAAGCTAAGCCCAGTCAATCCCCCACTGTTTTTATGGAGTGGTTAAGGACAGGGCTGAAAAACTTTACCTTCTACAGAAAATTCAAAAACGTGGGGGGAAAGTGAACTATAGTAGGGACTCAAACAGCCCCATCAGTGCTTTGGTGAGACCTTTGGAGCAGAGATCCCCCTCCTTTGCCTTTCAGCTCTCAAGTTTACCATGGTAAACGGAGTTTTCTGTCTCTGCAGCATGAGCAGCATCAGTGTGAAGCGCTGTGCCAGGTGGACAGAGAGCGGCCCTTTACAAGTCAGACACATGGCACAGGGTCTGCTGTCGCTCTGTTAACGCAATGGCTTGGACTGAAACCTTTGCTGCTGCTCAGAGCTTCCTGGAGTAAAGGAAGTGTCAGCTACGGATTGCTCAGAGCTGGCTGAAACATTTATAGAGGAACTGAAGTTTTCATTGATTTGAGTTCATGGGTATTACATAAAAATTCAAGGCTTCCTGCTAGGTTTTTTGCATTTGTAAACATTTTTGCTGAAACACTTTCCGGTGTCTGGTTGTCAGTCTCTGAGGCCTGAAAGCTGCAAGAGAATGGAAACAGCACAAGGGGAAGCTGTTGGAAGGTGTCTTTCGATGAGCAGTGAATTCAAACTTCAGTGCTAAGGCATCTTCTGGACCACAAACAGATGCCATCCTTACAGATGTGCACACCGACACACAGGTACAGGTATACGTGGCAGCTGGAGACCGAAACCTCACTCCTGTTCAGAAGGAAGAGGTGTTACCCATTTTTTTTTCTGGAAAATGGATGCCTGCATGGTCTTATTGATTCTGATTGAACCTGTGTGGGCCATTCTGGGGTAAGGGGAAGCAGAGGCCTGTCCCTGCCCATGCCTTCCTACCCTCATCTGCTCATACGAACAGACTTTCCCTTGCTTTGCTGTAAAATGCTTTCTCTCAGAAAAATGTCATTCCCTTTATTGCTGCAGGTGCAAAACATTGTAGTCATAACTGAGTTTGAAATAGGAGAATTTTGTTGATTTATTCTGGGGAGACAATTCGTGCTTGGAGTTAAGATTGACATTCATTACTGGTGGGGGGGAACAAATTGAGCACACTTGGATTTGATTTATGGGTGTGATCTTTGAAAGTGAAACTCTGCAGTGATGGTTATAATGTAAATAACAGCACCAGATCCACCAGTTTGGAATATCCTATGTACCTCTGGCATCCTGTTTCCTCTACATACCCCAGTTAGCCAGAGGATGGACGCCTACCCATATCTTTAATCAACCTAATACACAACTATGTAAGTGATCTGAGTATTTTCAGGTGCAGTGCTTTAGGAACAGCATTCATATTTCAGTAATCCCTGCAAGGCTTTCCTGGACATGAGCATTCCCACACATGGTGTGTGGCGTTCTGAGGCAAAAAAACTCAAGGGTGTTTCCAGTTAAAATCTGGCCTTCACATCGAGTTCATCCTTTGGCAGAAGAGTTTGTATTAGGTCATGAAGAAGTCCAATAATCCTATGAACACACATCCTTGAGGTATGGAGCTTTTTTAAAATTAGGACTATGCACCATGTTATCAACATTTATCCAGCTGGTCAGAAAATGAAAAGACAGAGTCAGAGACTATGCAGGTATGTATATGTCTTTAATAGATTACTGAAACAAGCAGCAGTATGATTAAACTCTCTTGGGCTAATTTCACATGATTTAAAAATGACGTTTATTACAAAGCATGGAGGTCAAGCTGTGGAATTTGTCTCTTCACTTCCTGTGTCTTTCCACTCACACTCACCAACACACACTGAATTTGGTGCTGTCAGACAGTTTGTGATGGTGGGAGGGATTTGATGGGACCTCTTCTAGGAATAGAAACTGAATAATTGCTGACCCAGCTGAGGATTTTGATTTCAAAGTTCATGGCTATTCATATCCCTGCTTTTGATTATTGCCCATACATATTTGCTAACGTTTTTGTAACTGACCACTATCAGAGAAAAGATTTTGGACTAGATGGACTTTTGATCTGACCCAGTACATCTGTTCTTATGGCAAGTGATGCACTGCACAGGAAGCAGGTGATGCAACTTCACAGATTGCTGGTTAGGTCTGGACTGGAGTGAAAGATGCTCTTTTCCCCCCCGTAAAGCTGGAGATGTTTTGCACTTTGGCCACCACATAGCTGCGCCTCTTTCCTTCAGGGACACTCCAGCTAGCTGTTCTCTGATGGAAGATAAGGACTATTACTAATGCACTCTGCCTCACTCAAACACATATTTCTGCTTTGGCCAATAAAATCCTGATTTGTAGATCTTTGGAACATTCTGTCTGGTTCATTTATTGATTTATTTATTTACTCTTCCTGCCAGAAGGACAAAAATTGCTTATTTGTTGGACACTAATTATGAATTTTATTCTGAGGTCTTCATGACTTAGATTAATTAGACTCTGTTACTGAGTGTTTCTGGATTTAAACACCTGTTGAAAGCAGGGAAAAGGATTCTTGAGATGCTCCACAGCATTCTTTGGCTGCATCAGCAGACCAAGCAGATCCAGGACATGCAGTCACCCGTATTGCCAAGTTGTTCACACAGTTCTGAGTTAGACACCACTTCCACAGACAGTTTTACCCTACCTTCATGTTCATTCCTCATCTGATTTTATTAGTCAATGCTTTACCAAAAGTCAGTTTTTTGTAATCTTTTTTTAATTCTCTAAACAGTCATGCTGAAAAGGAAAAGGCAGAATATCTATAAAAATAGTGATTATTTCCCTCTATCTGGGATTTGTGTCACCACATCCAGGGTACTACACCCAGTTCTGGCTTCCCAGTCAAGAAAAACAGGGACATACTAGAGCAAGTCCAGTGAAGAGGAATTGGGGTCTTTCTGCTGCCTACAGCTACCTAACGGGATGGTATGGAGAAGGCAGGGCCAGACTCTTTTCAGGGATGCTCAGTGATTAAATTCTGATGTGAAAACCACAGGAAATTTCAACTATATCTTAGGAAACAGTTTTCACTGTGAGGGTGGCCAAAAACTGGAACAAATTATCCAGAAAATCTCTGGAACTTCCATTCTTGGAGTTAACTGAAAGCTTGAATGGATAAGAACCTGAGCAACCTGATCTAAATCGACCTTGCTTTGAGTAGGGGATTGGATTAGAGATATTCAGAGGTTCTTTCCAACCTAAATTATGCTATCAATCTATGATTATATACAGGAGATAAATCTAAGGGAAATTTATCTTCTTTTCCTTCACAGACTATTAGTACTTGAGGTTTCTAAGTACAGGAAGGCACAGGTTTTGTTACTTATTTGGACTTGTACCCCCTCTATTTACATCAGGTGTATCTACATTTGTGTAATTCCACTCTTTCTATATAAAATTCTAATGATTCATACTAAGAAAAGACAATTTCAACGAGATCTTATTTTGAGTTTCTAGCTCTATTCTTCCCTGTAGAGAAAAACAAAGTACTAGTTCAGAGAACTGTGGGTCTGTTATCCAGAGCCATAGGACTGGACACACCTGCACCTCCCTTCCAGCCTGGAGACTGGGTTTATGTGAAGTGGTGGGACAGTGATCCTCCACAGGCCAAGTGGAGAGGACCATTCCAGGTTTTGTTGACCACCCTCACTGCAATCAAAGTCACTGGCAAAGGACCCTGGATTCACTACTCCAGAGCTAAGAAGGCTTCTGCCCCTGAAACAACTGGGAAGATAATGTAGTTTAAATGATTTTTTTTCCTGTGCTTATTGTCTATACAATTAGTAACCCTGACTTAGGTTTGGAACCAAAATTTGCATATGATTCTAGTCCAAAGTGTATCCAAAGACATTCATTTGGATACAGAGCTAACAATTGACATGTAAATCAAAGTAGAAAGATGAGCAAAAATTTTCTACAATTTGAGAACTAACTCAGATCTTACATTAGATAGCATTCAAAGATAACACACTGAGCACTGATTATATCTTCCACACCCTGATTTCATGGTTACCAAACTGGCCCTGGATTAAAGAATTGTCCATAGTAGTTGTAATTGTAATTCTTGTTTATATGTACTGTTGTTAGATGTATACTGCTGTTAGACACATATTATTAGTAGATATTTAGAATACTAAAAATAGAGTCTCAGCAAGGTAGAGGCCTTGTCAAACCTCTAAAGGGGAGGGAATGATGCCTTAGGTTTTAACTTCCATATTTTTCAAATCCTGTACTGCCTAGTGTGTAACTCTGAAGTTCCTTGTGGCCTCATGCTGGTTAAACATAACAAGTCTCTCTATGTTTCTACCTCAAGGACACCAGGCCTCAAAATGTGTAAACTAAAAGCCTCTGAAGGGGAGGCAAATTTGGGGTAATTACATCATGAACTGAGGTTATAATTGGAGAATTAACCCTGATATGCAAATGAACAAAACTTATAAAAGTGTGAAGAACCCGTGACCTAGAGTCCGTCTTGGGTGGAGCCTTTTGACTGCCCAGGGTGTACCTTTGAAGGCCCTTCAAATAAATACCTCCTTTTATTCTCTTGTTCTTGTCTAGTCTCTGTGGTTTAGGTGGCCATCCTCAGGCGTCACTCATTTCTGAAAGATTTTTGATGTGACTACTAATTTTTGTTGCCTCAGATTCACTTAATTTAAATTATAATAAATCTAATAATTTTTCTAAACATTAGAGCTTGTTGTTTTGGCTCAGTCACCTGTAACCCAATTGCAGTCAACAAAAGCAGAAAATACATCAGCATATCCACAAAACAGAAAATGAGTTTTTCAAATTGAATATGCAAAACCTGAGCCTTATAAAATCTGACATTATTTCTGAAAATATGATAAAATCAAGTAAGTGAAATCCAGCAATCAGAATAAGTGCAGAATGATAATCAACTTGTAATCAGTTTAAATGCCAATAAAATTGGTATCAGTCATTTAGACTGTTCAATGAGCAACACCCTTCCTTTTCGGATATTCAGTGTTGTAAAGACAGACACTCAAATCACAAGATTAACCTTAGAAATACTGTGATAAAAAATACCAAAGGATGTGATTTATAATGTTAATACACTGAGCTTGTCTGGTGTGAACTAGATGTTCCTGAAACTTGAGCACAATCCTTCGTATTTGACTATTTATGGAGTCAATAAAATGAAGGATCTCTGTCTTCTCTCCAGCCAGCTGGCCTCATGAGCGTATGTTTGATCTCAGAAAGGGGAGTGATGATCATAAAAGTAGTATTTTTCTGAAGAAAGAGGAGAAATTTAGAATCTCATTTGGTTTTCAGACTTCAAAAAATTTAGTAAGAGAGAACTCTTTGGATTATGGCTGTGACTATATTCTCTCTTTCCTCAAACTCTTTGCATTCTTTCACTTTTCCAAGTAAATTTAAAAGCAGAAGAAAGGAACAAACTGAAATTAATTTTAAAACTTCTAATATTCATAGCTATTTCATGACAGATAATTCTACATGTTCTCTAACAACTGGATGCAAAGTGTGTTTGCGTTTGCCCAGCTTTGAGTGTGTTTGTAAATGCATTTACTTTGTGATGAGTGGCAGGGAAAGGAAAACACAAGAGGCTGCAATCCCACAAAATCGGAAGAACACTTACTCTGAAAAGGCTTGAGCTGATGTTATGAAAATGTTAGAATGTAAATACAAACTATTTTCATGCCAACATCCTGGCCCTTGTGAAAAGTGATGTTTGTTTCCTGGACCTTTCTCTGGAGTAATTTGCAGTAATTTATAGCCACTGTGAATACCCACATCTCCTTTGTGCAGCACACATTTGTTTGAAATATTAATCAGTTCCATGAAAGGAATTGCATTTTTGAACATTTCCCACTGAAACATGACAGAATATACAGTCATTACTCTTTTCTGTGGTTTTCCTAAAGGTCTGTTTTCCCCTCATTATTACATCAGGAGAATGGAAGGCGTTTTCAACACCTGTTACAGTAGCTCTAAAATGAGAGGTCAGAAGAAGACCATCTGCTTGCTGGCCCTTGCTCTTGTGACTCTGTTTACATCAACTTCTCCTGAAAACCACCCACTGTTTCCATACTAGAAGTATTCTTCACTTCTGGGGAAGGAGTTAACTAAGAAGAGACATGGTTTTTTTGGTGAAGACCTACATTTTAATGGAATTATATATGTCAAACCTTGCTAAGTCAATGCCATTGTATATTATGCAATGTACACCAGTTGTCAAGAAAGCTGTGATCAATGAGAAACCACTAAGATATTTACTTTTCACTCAGTCATCACAGATCAAACAAACTGAAATTTCAATGCTAAGTGGGTTTTTTTCCTAACATTGTACTATCAAACATATATTGAAGCAGTGTCAAAGTCCAGAATTATCTGGCCAGTTTGTTTTTAGGTAATCTAAATATATAATATTTAATGTTTAATACCAGTTTTACTTACCTGAAAATTTATGATGTTACAAAATGGTACAACAATGTACTAAAGTGTATGTACTATAACTAAGAGAGATCAAAATAATTTCATGGAATGATAAAATAATTTCATGTAGTGATCCCAGAGACAGTGTCAATGTTTATTAGTATTTTTCAAAGAACAATTCACCTTTCCTGGAAGCCAGAAAAGCATTGGTGTCTAGAGTGGATATTGTTATCAATTGTCATTGAAAACAATCTTCATATTATTATGTGTGACCAAATTAACTGCTGTGCCTAGAATGATAGAATCATTAAGATTGGAAAATGTCTCCAGGTTCATCAAGTCCAAGCTTTGACTGAATATCACCATGTCAATTAAACCACAGACCTAAGTGCCACATCCAGTTGTTTCTTGAACACTTTCAGGGATGGTGGCTTCAGTACCTCCCTGGGCAGCCCATTCCAAGGCATAATGACCCTTGGTGTCCAGCCTGAACCTCCCCTGGCACAGCTTGAGGCCATTTCTTCTCATCCTGTCACCAGCTGCCCGGGAAAGAAGCAAAAGCCTACCTTGGTGCACCCTCTTTTCAGGTGGTTGTAGACAGCAGTAAGGTCCCCCCTGAGTCTTCTTTCCTCCAGGCTAAACACCCCCAGCTTCCTCAGCCATACCTCACATGATTTACTCGCTAGACCCTCCACCAGCTTTCTTGCTCCAGCACCTCAATGTCTCTCTTTATGTGTAGGGCACCTCATTCCACCTCATTTGTAAATGTGGTGGAATCATTTAAGTCCTGTTCTGAGGATATTCATCAGAGCCATTATAAATATGATAGGCTGGCTGGATAATTTCTCCTACCTATAAGCCTTTGAGTTATATATGATATAAGACCTAGGGCTTTGTTAAACAAATTTGAAAGCTAAAATTTAGGGGCTGCTTGTGTTTCTCAGTGCTAGTCAGATTCTGGTGTAACATTAGAAAGTACAAAATCAATGATTTGCATCCTTGATATGTAATGAATGAACAAATACCATCTGTATATGTTTTGTGCTTTATCACTCTCAGGATTCATGCACCAGCCCACAGACAGTGATTCCAATGGATATAGAAAAGTTTTAGTAAAACGTGTTCTATTGTGGTCTTAGAGGTCACAATCCTGAGTATAGGGACACTTCATTTTACACTGTCAATGTAAAGGAAAGTGCTTGTCACTTACAGCAACACAAAAAATATCTTGTGAAGCACATAGCCTGGACAACAGTTCTTGCGCTAAATTTTTCCAAATTTCAAATGATCTTTTCTTGGCCATTTCTCTGCTTTATTCCTGAAAAAATCCAAATTCCTTTCCTTGGCTGAAGTGTCTCTCAGAGGCTTCCCCAACCTGACTGCCTGCTGCTGTGTTCCAGAATTGCCGATCCCTTAGCACATATGGACCCCAGAATATTACCCTTGGCAAGATCCCCAGGCTCTTTGCAAAATAAGAATTCACACTTCCCAAGCCAAGTGTAAGTGGAAGGTTCCCACAACATTGGTGAATCCAGAAAGGTTCTCGAAGGCTGTTCACATCCAAACAACTGAGTTCAAAGCTGTTGATGGGTAATTCTGCTTATGGTCCATTCTTGTGGTAAGAAGCAAGTTATTAAATTTTCCTTTTGAAGGCATATTGCTTGAAGATGCCAGAAAATAGGAACTTTTCTTAGCCAGTGTTAATAACATGCAGTTTAAGCTGGAGAATTTCAATTTATTCAAGTTCATTTTATTTTTCATGGAAGGAAACCTGCTCCTTAGCAACAATTTAAGTATGGTAAAAATAAAAGTTTGGTGAAATTTTTTTGTCTGTGAGTCCCCTACCTGCTTATCCAGTAAAAACATGCATTCATCAGTCCATCTCAATGCTTGGAGCTGGAATCAGTGGGAATAAAATCACAAGCAGAGGAAAACTATACTCCCATATTGGCTTTAAGGTGGCTTTAGCAAACACACCTTTCCCAGCTATATTGATATCTTGCCTACTAACCCTTGACTCAGAGGCAAGTATTAGCAATACTTCTGCTACTTGGCTTTACAAGTTAGCAAACACATGGTGCATGGTTTAAAATCTCCAAGAATTAATTCATGTTCGTCCAAGAAGGCAAAACTGCATCTAGGTACTGCCAACTGAGGGTTACAGCTGCAGAGGAGATTCTCCCTGAGGCTGCATGAACAGAGTGCACCTTTGCACACCATCTTCCTGTGGGACATTGATTTTAACATCAGGAGCTTCATAATAGGGTTCATTTTGGGGAGAAGGAAGTTACTCGTTGGTTTCTACTTTACTGATGGTAAAAAGATTTCCATGTGGTGTTTTTATAGGATTCTGGGATATTGATCCATTCTTCCACCTTACAATTCATTCTTCCTCCTTAGAGATTCTGTCTATATGTATAGTACATGTATAGATCCATACAGCAATCTTTGTAAGCTGAGAAACCCCTTCTCTTGATGCTGACATCAGACCAGGATACGGGTTGGTACTGAGGATTTAGGGCCTGGTTTACTTTCGTACTCCAATAGACTGAATCACTGTCAGTTTTCCAAAATACATTCTTCCTTTTCCTAGGGAATGGTATGCTGGCTATCAATAGTGTTTCAGAGACAAAGTGGGAAACTACAGGAAAAGTTTGCCACTCAATTTAACTTTTGCTTCTACTCATTTCCACAGGCCAGGCAGTAAAAAATCATTTAAAAATGCAGCTGGAAATATTGCCCTTTGGACAGTTTTGAAACTAAATTTAGCATAGGAGCAGGAGTGGTAAAATATTCCTCCTCCAGTAAAGAGATTCTTGTAGGATTTATTTTTAGTTAAAATGTATCTGGGTACATACCTAGCTCTTTAGAACTCCATCTAGAGTTCAACTGCAGCTTCTCTTTTCTTATAATGACATTCTACAACTGTAGTAAAAAAGTGATATGCAGATTTACTCCAGGTTCTTTTAATCTGACTGATTCATGTATCAGTGACAACCTATGGAAAGCAACATACACCTGACTGTGGGCTGTGTGACTCTGCTTCTTTTCACTATTCTCCTAATTAGACAGATGAGGAAAATTAGCTTGAAGTATAAAGTGTAGTCAAGTACTTCTCCGTAATCAGGATCACATACATAATGAGATAAAATGAGATTGACAACAAACATCAAGAAACCAGAAACAGCTAGGAGTACTACTGATAGCACTGGGAAACATTAAACTATTACTTGCTATATATTTGCATACGTAAGTAGAAAGCCAACTAAAAGAATAAGAATAGATTCTACTGCATAGTTCTGGTTTCCGTACACAGAGCACAGCTAAAGGCTTCTTTCCTTTCCTATGTTCTCTTGCATTTGTTATCTCTCAGCCAAACAGTTTGCAAAAATATGAAGTGATAGAACTAGCTGAGTCCCTACAGAGAAACAAGCGCTTATCTAACAATGATGTCTGCTGGAAAAAGCCCAGCATCCACGGGTCACTTGCAAATTATAACCTCAGGCCATTATCATCTCATAGCCCTTCAACTGCTTGTGTGAATTGTGTTGATGGTCTCAATCCAATTCCTAGCAGACAGGTGTCTCCATCACTGGAATCACCAGGTGGAGATGACTGCATTTTTTCCCATTAAAAAAGGTGATTATAGCTAACACAGTTTACAACATTAATATAAAGTACTTATAGTTCCCACAGCAGATGTTACAGAAACTTGGAATCCTGCTCACTGGAGAAAATTGTGCCCAGATGCTTGTACTTAAACTTTATGGTCCGAACTCTGCCCTCAGATGTACACATAACTCCCAGAGATTTCAGGGGGAGGAATGTTCGTGGATGTCAGGGCCATGTCTAACTCCTTTCACGGAGTCCATATGGATGTTCAAGTGTATTGTGGGATGTGCGGTCAAAACCCAGCAGCATGACTGAAGGTGATGAGGATGATAATAGCAGAGTAGCTCATAGGAGCCTCATTCAACACCAGGGCCAAAAGGTACCAAGCATTTCTCAAACACAAATTCATGTTTTGTGTTCTGATAAAACAGCTTCAGAGACTGGGAGCCTTCAGACAGTTTTGCTTTCAAGAATTGTGCAGTAGGCCCCTATGGAAATGTTACCTGAGTGTCCCTTCTCTATTACTGCTCTACTTGTGTATCAGCCACTCCCAGAAGTTCTAGGTTGGTTCAAGACATCAGTGTGTGCACTGACCCACCAACATGTCTGTTTGAGGTCACACACTGTGTCTGTCACCAAAGCATTTGCAAGCTTGTATATAATAGTTTGATCTTTGACACATGTTCTCTAATGAGAACGTTAACTTTAACCACTACGTGAGCTGCTACACAATCATTATGGTATGTACATCCTGGTTTATTATTTGGTTTTTTAAACATTGGAGCATCTGAAGTGCCCAAATTAAAACTGTATTCAAATAAAAGTTTAAGGCATACTAACTGTTCTTTATTCATACACATAATGCTGGAGATGTGATATGATGTGCCATAAATTTAACTAACACAGGGTGATTAATCTGTCAGCATAATCTGCAGATAATGTCCGAAGGGCTGCTGTAAATCAAGCTCTTAACAAAAGCAGAGGCTAGATATATGTTTTTAATGGTCATTACCAACGATACATAGAAAAAAAGGATTTCTCACTTTAAAGTGGGATTTTGAAAAGTTAAGTTCAGCTCTGAATGCTGAGTGTCTGACATGTACAGCTACGTGCTCCCTGTAGGGAAATAGACACATCAAAATGTGTTTAATCTGATCCTGAAATGAGTGGAATGAAACCTCCCTGGAGACTTCTTCATCTTTTTCTGATGAGTATTGAGTAATCCCAAGACAGCACATTTAAATAAAATT
This sequence comes from Pachycephala philippinensis, assembly GCA_013397055.1. Classification (NCBI taxonomy): domain Eukaryota; kingdom Metazoa; phylum Chordata; class Aves; order Passeriformes; genus Pachycephala; species Pachycephala philippinensis. The sequence continues at coordinate 289,098 of VWZT01015535.1, forward strand.
ACTAATTTTTACCTTGCCCCTCACAAAGAAGATTATGCTGGAAATGTATGATTAACATGCTACATTTGTCTCTGAGCAAACTAACATCTGTGCAGGTATGGTCCTTTAAATAATGCCTATGAAGATAAGGTCCTTCAAATAAACATTTTATTTCAAAATTTCTTGGCTCTGCAAAATGCACAAATTTCTGTTTTGGGAGGACCAGGACTTGTTATACTGCAGAGATTAATCATGGGTTGAGAAGGATTTTGAAAATATCCTAATAAGTCATTAAAGAGGTTTTGATATATTTTGGAGCCATACNTTAGTATCCAAGAAAGGAGACCAGGCAACCAAATGAGATCATTATAAGACATTATCTTTGCCAAATTGGAAGCATCAGGATCAAGCAGCATTCTCCACAGCTCTGGGAAAAGGGCTTATGTGCTCATGGTCTGAGCACAAGCAGAAAGAGGGTCCAACACCAGAGACCTTCCTGAAGGTACTCCCTGTTTGCCAGGTCTCAGTGCAGCCAGTGTGGAAAATGCCTGTTCTTGCATGGGATGGAGAGTTGAATATCTTGTCCAACCCTCTTCCAGTCTTTGCAAGGCTCTTGCATTTTGTTGAATCATTTGATTACTTCTGGTGGGAAAAAAAAGGCTGTATGTCAGACACTGAAGAATTTCAGGAGAACTTCTGGAGAACTGAAGTCCTTGGGAATTTCACAGTGAAAACAGGTAGGAAGCACTGTGCTGACAGGAAAAGGGAAGGCAGGAAAGCCTCGAGAACAGTGGAAATTTTTGCATCAGAAAAAATAAAATCAGAGTTTTACTTAAAATATGAAATACAGAAACAAGGAAGAAAATGAAAATCAGTACAGATAAGATATGAATTCATACATGGCACTGGTATGAAGTATAGAAAATACATCATCATATCAATAGTAAAGGAGGGAAAACACAAATAGTAAATTGTAAAAAAAAAAAATCATTAAACGTGAAACTTTCATTTACCTTGAAAATTCTATTGGATGTCCAGCCTGCTAAGAAAGAAACCCTAAATTTAGAAGCTGCCGGTAGATGGGATCCTTCTGCCTAAACACGGGCAACTAGGTGCGTTTGAGGTACCTCAAACTGCCCAAGATATCTGAGTGGAGCTGAGAGATAGGTTTCAGCCCTTCAAGGAACTCTCTTTTCTGCAGACTCAGGTGGAGGCCATGCAGGACACAGCTTGGTGCCTAGAGTCACTCAGAATCCTTCAGTTTAGGCAAAGGAATCTCCCCTGGGTTACAAAACAGATTGTGCATAACTGCTGAAGTACCCTCATGTAGGACTGGAGAGACAGTGCTGTAATAAACTGCACCAAGGAGCCCAACCCTTCTCTTCCAAGCTCGTTGCAGATGAAAATCTTTGTTTCACTGCATATAGGAAAATTGGATACCAGTAACGCTAAATTACTCCTGTCTGAATAAGATAGATGTTTTTATTCTGAATTTCTAATATGAAGTTATTCTATCTGACACCACAAGTGTATCACTTCTGGTTGGGTTTGATCAGGTTGGCTTTTTGACCTCTGCCCATGAAATCACCTGTTTACTTTAACCTCTTAATCTCTGCCTCTTCGATATTTTCTGACTGCCTTATTTAATGTTAATGTGATTATAATTCAATATTGGAAAGACCTGCAGTTTGCATTTATATTCTTCTATGCTGCTTTTCATACTGTGATGTTAATTTATTTCTAAATTATTTTCGGTATTGGTTGTTACGATCAAATCAAATAAGCACCACTAATCTTCAGTGCCTCAGGAAAGATGAAGGATTCCTTTAGGGGGACTTCAGGAGTCTGGGAAATGCTGGCTGGTGGCTGCATGTTGCCAGAACTGAATGTCCCAAGAACTTAAAAGTATTGTTCATGTTGATTCTCTAAGTCAGAACGTGTTGCATACGGTGCAGGACAATCCCGTGTTAGACACTAAGTTAGTAGAAGAATTTCCCAATGCTTGTGGTTCAGCTCAAGTGTTTGCGACTCGGTTGTAGTTGCTTTGAATAAACATAATAAAATCCTGACCATCTGTGCACGGCTGTACAATGCACACACGGGCACACGGCCGCACGCACTCCGACACGCTCACACACACACGGATTAATGCCTGCAGGGTCTGTGCCTGTCCGTGTGTGCATGTGTGTGCACACCCCGTGTGCCTGGCAAAGATCACTTTCACGAAGCTGAAAACAATTACAAACCAAATCATCTGGGAGGAAAAATTTAATCAGAAAAATGTGAGTGGTAATTAAAAACTGTTTACTTCAAACCCTAAACAGCGTAATCCCACGATTGAAAACCTTGTTTAAAAGAACCAAAACACTTAGCAATGAAAGCAGCAGTAACTATACTTATATCTGTAGCAGGTGTGGCAAAAAATCCCAATTTATAATGTGGATTAGGAAATCTGGCTGTAAGTGTTAAGGACAGTATGAAGAATGCAGTTTTTGGGACTAAAATAATAAAATAAACAGGTTATTGATCCATTTTTACCAGAGTAAATAACAATACATACAAAGACATCTGTGTTTAATATATATTTTTACTCTGAATGAGAAAGGTAAATAATATGTTATATGAAATGTTCTTGTCTAGCAATAATAAATGTTCTTAAATAACAATCAGCATTAGATGCAAATTATTTTCATTCGTAAGTTTTAAAATAGCTGCCCAATGAATATTTTAGAATCTACAGCATTCTTTTTCAGTGAGTATTTCAAGACTTTGGAAATGCCAGACTGTTGGAAGAAAGATAGTGCCAAGACTAAACGTAAAAGGAATAATTAAACTGATGCTAGCAGTTAGAGGATTGTCAGGGGGATGCTGATTTCAGACAAAAGTATGGAATATATGTTAGTTCAACCAGATTTGTAACAAATTTGAAGAACTTAATTATTAAGGCAACAGTCATTTGCTCATGAAAATAGATTTCATAATACTTCAATGCAGCAATAATATTACAGCAACATATTACACTGATGATAAGAGAAAAAGGTCAGTGTTATATATTTTAATTTTTGTTGATGTTTTTTCATTAAGGAGGGGGCATGCAATCCACATAACATTAAATAGAAGTAATCTGCCTAAGCAATGAATCCCAATAAATTATTTTAAGCAGATGATAAAGAAGGTAATTTCTTTTAAAAGGATCAAAAATGATGGTTGATAAACAGCTGTAAACAGACTTCTAAGCAGACATTCTTTCATCAATAGCTCCTCAGATTTGATGCAAACCACCCTGGGGCTTTATTTTGATGTCCACAGTGCAAAGATCTATGAAGAACAATGAGATGGCATCAGAGAAGGGCACCAAGGAGTGAATCAGTTTCTGAAGAACTCACCTGAAATTAGTAAGTTGGGTTTTAACCCCAGCAGGAAATTAAACTCCAAATGAGCCAATTCCCTGTGAAATGGTGATACTGATGGTGGCAGTTCTACCAACAGACACCTTCTAATCTTCTCACCAAGACTCCAGGTGGTTTCTGGAGCTGCTGCTTGGTGGGATGGGGAGTGTGGGGAGGATCATTTCTTTCAGATTCTTACCTCTACCTCCCACCCCTCCACCTTAAATCCATCAGGGAACCTATAGCCCTGCCAGGCTGCAATCACAATGTGTGCAGGTTCTCCAGTTTCCCTTGGGATATGTTGATATATTTCTGAGATCATTTTTGACTGTAGCATGGAAATGGCCCGTAAGTCGCATCAATGGCCTATGAGGTTGCAGCTGACAAAATTCTGCCGGTGGGTGCCTTTGCCTGCATTTGCAGAGCTGTGGTCTCACCATCTCTTGCCTCACTTCATAATCAGAGGGAACCATTCTCCCAACCCCTTCCCCACTGCAGCGGGGTTCTGCAGCCCCTCGCTGGCTCTCTGTCTCCAGGTATGGGCTGAACATCATCTGCAGGTGGCAGAGCAGGGCCAGCCATTGGGCATTCACAATTTTTAAAAGGGAAGATGAGTTAGAATCTCGTTCGGTGTAGGTTTTTGCCACAGAGCAAAACCTTTTAGTGATTTTCAAGTGGCTTTGGTATTTGTTGACAGTCAGTATTCCTAATGGCCTAGTGAACATCAAATAGACTGGAAGTGCCAGTAATTTGCAGAACCTTTATGTTCACTGTCTTGATGAAGCTTAAAAGTTCAATTTTTTCAGACGCCAGCTGTATCACTGCCATCAGTTACCTTGGTCCTTAAAATGCATATCTGCACTTACTGATAAGCAGCAAAAAACTTAGTGGAGGATGAATTCTCATTTCTTTAACTCAGGAAGTGGCATGTGTTTGTGGTTTTTTTTTTTTCCCCAAGGTCAGTTAATTAATCTTTCACTTATAAAATCAGTTCCATCACTCAGGCCAAGACAAATGCTGGCAGTGTTGTCTAGCAGCTCTACCACTGGTGTATCCACAAGGGATCTTTTTACAAGAAAGAGACAAAAAGTGGAGACAAAAAGTACAGGGGAATATCTTAGAATCAGGGGCTCCCTTTGACATAAACCTTGAACCACATATTGTTTCTCAGTAGCAACAGATTAGTTGTTTATTCCCAGCTTTCCTATAAGAAAAGTTGTGATTAAAGCAGAATCAACAAGTTGAGACCAAACTGTGTTCATGATTGCAAGCTGCTTTTCTTCTTACCTTATATTATTGCATTTTCTGGTGAATTAACATGGCTAAAGAAAACTCACAAATATTGTGCTTAGGGTTTCATGAATTCATTTTTCCTATAATCTATATATTACATTGCAATGTTCTCAATGTGACAACTTTAAGTGTTTGCTTTTTTAAAATAATCTAAAAGACTTGCAAATATTTTAAAATTAAAACAACTTCAGAATTTTGATTATTTGTAAAAATGTTTCATTTATATCCTTGCCATTAATATTAATATCCTGAATGGATATTTTAATAGCTAGAACAGACTGAAATAGTCTAAAATTTTAAAAATGAAAAGAGATCATAATTATATTTGTTGGTGCACTGAGTTCTCAACGGCAAGGGAAATTAATTAGTCTGAACATTTTCCTCAAGGAATATGAAAATAGAATAAAAATAGACTCCTCCATTTGTTAGAAAATATCTTATAAGGATTGATATTGTAATTAAAAGTCTTGTGCAACCCTCTGTGCCAGTTGTCTTACTGATCTGAGCACATTTAACATACGGAGTTGAAGAAGTCAAGCAAACATTTTGCAAAACAAGTCAAAGATCTTCTGAGCTGAGCCATGGCGATGGTTAAAGTCCTGTCCTTTGGGAGAAGGGAGCTAGTTACAAGCCTTCAGTGTAGATGTTTTTGAGTAATTTCCTTTCTGACTTCCATAAATCACAGAGTACTTTAATTGTGAATGCATTACCAGCAGACCATGGCCTAAACAGGATTATGGACTTTCACTTGTTCGTAAGATTAACCCATGTTTTTGTAGTTTACTTAAGATCTTTTCCAATGTTCTTCTCTTATCTATAAACCATAATAGTGATTGAATTTCAGGCTGCTTAATTATTAATCTCTATTAAACAAATGTAATAATTAAATATTATTTGATAGAAAGCATACTTTTATTAAACACGGAGTTCATTCTCTGGCTAAATGAAATGAGAAGTAGGAGAGGAAAAGACAAATATTGAACTTTTCCCATTTAAGCCTCACATTTTCCAAGTTCATAAAGTTGCCATAAAAATGAATTAATTTTTCAGACTTCTGAGATCTCACACTGATGTTTCCATCCAATATACAATTTGTCTGCAAGTTCTAAAAATGCTTTTTGAGCCTCATTTGAAATAGAATGATTGGTTCAGATTGCTCAGGCAGTCATAAGGTGCTCATTCTGTTAATTAAGGCTTTCTAGATATGCTGAATCATGCCCATACAGTCAGGGGGCTTCAAATGCAAATGTTTGCTTTTCAGGAATCTTTAAATTACAAGAAAGTAGAATAATCTGCTCTTCACAGCCATGATCCATAGAACAAGATGTAACCAATTCAACTTGCAGAGAGGGACAATTTTATTATATATTAGTTAAAAAATGCACTGTCAAGGACTGGAATAAATTTTCTGGAGAGGCTGTAGGGTACCGGTCACCAGAGGATTTAAAACCAGAAATGCTCATGCCTGTAATGGTGAATATGTGGACTCTGTGTGGGCATGTGCATATACTAAATGTGTTAGTTACATAATTTGTGACCCTTTTTTCTGTTATCCTCTGATTTTATATCCTTTTCCTAAGCCTCCCTCAGATTAGCAGTAGCGTACTCAGTGGTGCAGCATGGAAAGAAGGACATATGGAAGGATGTGCTGCTTCCAAAGCAGTATGGAAAAGGAGAATAATAAATGAGAACGAGCAGGAACTCACAGTACATGCAACAGATAGTGTGCTTCTATCACCTAAAGTACCCCTGGCAAATGATTAGAATTTAGTGTTGTAAAGGTTATAAAATCTAGACTAGAAAAACTCACCCAGGCCAGCACAGTAAGGAAGGGAGACATTCTTGATTGTTCCTTGAAACACAGTGGAAAAGTAAAATTTTTCTTAAAAAAGCCAGTCCAGAGGCAACCTAAGACTCACCAAATGGATGAGGAAATTAAACTTTGTGTTTTGAGGCAGGGTATGTGATAATACAGTTGGATTGAAGTGTCCACGATAGGGGTGGTTTCTGTGAAACAGGGAACTGGATTTGGTATAGTCCTTTGCGGTCTCTAGCAGCCATCCATCACGAGATAATATTTAGAATTTAGAGATGATTCAGCTAACTGAAAGCTTGCCTTCTCTCAGCTTGTTTTGCTGTTGTTTATATTTCCTGTGCTTGTATATTTTATGACTTGGATAATAAACAATAAAATATGCCTTAACTCCATTTTATAACTTCCAGTAATAAATAATAGTTTGGACATATTTTGGGATCCTTCTGGGGTACAAATTAGCCTGCCTGCTACCCTCCTGTATCAGCATTAATGCCATCTACTTTCTATCGAGCAGTGCCAGAACTTCTTGGAGGTCATGCACTCTGATGCTGACTTTCCTGTCTCATGCTGAAAGCTGGTGAAGACGTTGTATTTCAAGACAGGAGTGGGCCTTGAGGAAGATATTCCTGGCAACGTATCTACAAGCTAATCAACAAAAATCAAGTGTCTGCTACTAAATTTGCAGGGTCTGCATGATTTTTTTCACCTCTAAATATCCTGGCCCAGAGTTTCAATGTAAATGCTTATTAGTCAAAACAATCAGAGGAGCTTTAAAGAATTGGCTGCAATGCACAGAGGGCCCTGTGAGAACACTGACAGTTAAGTGAAGCCATGTGAAGGAGAAACATTTTAAAGACTGTACAGTACTCAGAAGATCAAAATAAAGTTGTCATGGACATGGGTGTTACATATAGATACCCATGTTTATCAAAGAACGCTGTAGAGGCTGGCCTTAATCTAAGGCTGAGTGTAAATCTCGGGAGAGGAAAAAGTTGTCTTGCAGAACAGGGAGGATGGAAGTGAAAGGATCTCTTCTTTGGTGAGAGGTATTGCTGAAAAAAGTGGACTAGAAAACAAAACCAAAACAATATAGCAATTGAACCAAGATCATGCATTATCAGACGAGCAGAACACCTTCTTCACAGAAATTGCACGTGTGAAATGACCTACCCCACCATGACAGAAGTAACCTGGGAAAATAGAAAGGGATGTTTCTTTGGCTCACTGAAATTGTGGTTAAAAATCCTAATGGGTTCATTGCAGCCATATGTTTTATCCATGTTTTTTTATAAAGACAGTTTATCACCTGATTATGTGTTCAGTCTGATGTGAAAATGCCAGCTCTTCTGACAAATGCACATGATCAGAGAATACCTTTTACTGAACAAAGGGGTTTTTTCCCTCTTTTTTTTTTCTTTTCTTTTTCATAAACTGGTGAAGAAACTGTTTGATATAAAATACCACCAAAAAACTAAGCAATGACCAGCAAAAGGTAAAAGTAGGCTCAAGATGTGTGACACAGAAGAAAAAGGGTCCTGCATCTTTAAGTTGAGGTAGTACCAATTGAAAACTATGGGCAGAAGAAGTTATTAACTTGTCAAGTCTTCCTGGAGAAAATGTCCAGCTCCAGAAAGAACATTATAAAAAGAAAATCGGAGGATATGATGTTATGTCCACCTGCAACATATTATATGTGTGTAAGTGCTGTTTGTATGCCTGTGTGTTTATGTGAATATTATGTTTACATTTCATAGTAAATAAAGGCAATGCAAAATTTTTGATATACAATACATAGTTGTCATTGAAATAGATGGATATAGAGCTGCACTTGTCTGCTGAGAGGGTCACAGAGGAGCTGAGAAGGTCCTACTGGAGGTAGCTGCCAGTTCCCAGAAGATGTTGTTTTCCTCTTTAAATGAGTAGCTGTATTTTTTTTCACAGGAGGACTAAGAATATGTCTTTAAAAACACGACCAACACAGTTTTGAATAGAAATTTCAAACCATGAAAAGTGTTGTAAAGTTTCAAAGCCATCAGCCACCGATAAAAATTGAGGTGATAAGTGCATATGAAACGTCCAGGACAGGAAGAGCTGTTAGAGTATGGGCTATTTAAGAAATGTCATGCTAATGTTTTGTGCTTACAGTCTCTGCTAAGCACAGTCACGTGGCATTTACACACAGGATTTCAGGAGGACATGAATATCCACTCGTTTTATCCATTTTTCCATCTGCTTCTCTTCTGGTCAAATATTCATGCAAAACCCTTTATGAGTTTCCATATTTTTCTCTCTTCCACTAGACTCACCACAATGTCACACATCCTAAAGGCTGAAATGACCAAGAAGGAGTGTTGCAGCTGTTTCCTTACTGCATATGGAATGTTTTTGCAGGTATTGACCCTGTGCAAAGTTGAGAAACGTGTCTAGTCCAGGTTCATCAATTTGGAGCACCCATTTAGGAAGCCACTGCTCCCGAAGATACGTCTGGGACCCGAGACATGACACTCCCAGGGGACCTTGGCAGACTGCAGCAGTCTCTCCTGTTCGACTTGCTGAGTGAAAATGAGTGAACGGAGGTAGTGGAATCCAGGTCAGTGCCTCACATGTCATTTGGTGGTCTTTCAGTTGTTGATTGCTTTCTCCATCGTAAGGTCTTTGATTTTAATTGGATCATTGTGTGCACATATGGATATTCCTGGTGGCCTAACCAGTGAACATAATTAAAAGAAATGATTGCCTTTCACTTTAAGCAAACATCTGGTTTTACTTGAAGCAAGATGACTTAGCTGTTTCAGAAACATTCTTGTAACCCTGGATTCACATTTTCATCTTAAAATATATATTTTCTCTGTTCAAGCAGCATGTTAATGTAAACACTATATATAACTGACAACCAAAATTTTCAGAAGTATTTGGTGCTCTGAGCATTAGTGAAACCACAAGAATTATTACATTTTTGATTTGATCTCTGTAAATCTGTTTCAACAGTCACTCTGATTTAAACAATTATTCTGATTTATATTCCAAGAACTATAATTTGCAGAAAATGTAACCATGTGAAAACATGTTTTTGTATAGTATATCTTGGCAACCTTGTTTTGTTGTGATGTCATTGCCTTAGGTTTCATGGAAATACTGAGGGAATAAAAGGAAAACAAGACCCTCTCTTTGAAGTATATTTGCGCATCCCCTCTCTCCACCTCTAAAACAGTTTTAATGTCTTTTTTCCATAATGACACTGAATTTTCTGTTATTACTTGACTTACATTATGGCCAGAAATGTATTAAAGACTCTCATGAAGAGAATTTAATTGAGAGGGAAGGATTTGTCCCCTTTCACTTCTCCCTATCAGGTAGGAATCATCATTTATATAATGAGCTATTTTGTGATCCTGGGGTTCTTTGCTTTCGTGTTGTTACAATTCCAGTTTCTAAACAGTTAAACACAGGCATGTATGCAAGGTACACAGAGCAGAGAAAATGAAATTTCAGACCATTTATCAACAGCAGAAGTAACACTGGAACTTTATCCATTAAAGCTCTATCTAATCTGGTTTATTGTAACATCTGAGAGAAGATGACTGTGCTTTATTAAACCAATAGCTCTCATTCACTTCATCCCATCTGCTCTTTCTAAAAAAAAATAAAATAAAATAAATACAAGGTTATTAAGAGTAGCCCTTCATTATAAAAAACATAAGTTACAGATACGTCCCATAGAATAAAAAATGGCAAAAGAAAATGTCTTCATATGGAAGCAATCCATCTGGATACACCTAGATATGCTATATGGGGATTTCCAGTACTATTAAAAAGGTTATCCCTAGTACAAGATATTAAAAATATGCCTTGTATGATTTAGGGATTTTAAACATCTCCAGTGTTTTTACTGAAAGAAAAGGAAAAGAAAGCATGGGGAAAAGGAAAGCATCACATTCAGAAACATTCCTAACTGGATTCATATTTTTCTTTTTCCAGCACCAACAAGAAAACACATCAGAGATTAGCTCATGCCTGTCAGATGTGATCATATGCTAAATCAAATGACACCATTTGCTAATTTCATTTCCCCAGCACATGCACTTGTGTGTGTGTCTGGCTGTTATGTGTCTGGGATGTTTGGAAACTGCAGATTTGTCTTATCTGCTCAGTTGCACAATGAACTACAAGGTATTTTTCTGTTGGGGCTGATTGTGCACTCAGTCACCTTATTACTTATCCTGAGCACTTTAATTGATTTGAAAGTATCTCTTACCTGATTAAGAGAATGGCTGGAGAATTGAGCTGTGGCTACTGACCCTGTAAATACCATCAAACACAGTGCTTAACTACTGTGAGTTCTCTCCTTTGGCAGTCTTTACCAGGCATAGGACTAGGGAAGTAATGTGTCCTTTCACTAGTACTGAGTCTTCATAGGATCAGATAGGATAGATTTTTTTCGTAAGATAGATTTTTTTTTTTTAAATGCAATTTTCAAACAGTTAAAAATCACAAGTAATTTGTGTTAGTTCTGAGTTTATGTGTTTGCTCTTAAATTATATTTTGCATTTAGCCTACCTCTACATATCTACTTTTCAATATATTATTATCAAAAATCCCTTTCATTTTGTGAATTGGCAACCATTTCATTTCCACCTGCAGAAGTAACTGAGAAAAATGAACATTGGACATGATCTCAGCTCTAGTCATATACTATGTTCTAACTGTTGAAGGCAATGGTCTATAAATCTCTACAGGTATACCCATAGATTTGAGTAATCTACCATATTTCCTTCAAAATGCCAATCATGGACCTCATCGCTAGTAAATTTGGTACTTGGTACAATAAATAAAATTAATGTTCATGTGTTAAGAAAAGCCGCTGTAAATCACTGTTCCCTCTTTCAGGACTATTGCTTTAGCAGTTGGTGTAGGAAATGAAGTCGTTTTGGGGAGTAGGAAACAGTAAGAGTTGTAGAGTACATTTGAAACTCAAGTTAAAGTTGATCTCAGCCCACCTCTATGTTAGTCATTCCAAGGTCTGCTGCAGGTGGTCTTCACACAGAAGCTCAAGAGAGTCCACTTGTGCCAAAGTGTGAAGCTAGGAGGGGAAAGTGATGAAGCATTCACAGGGAACAATAAAGCTTTCATTCTACGGAAAGAGTGGAGAACCAGGCTGAGCAACTTGGAAAAATGTTAGCGTGTAGAAGGCAAAGATAAGCAAATAAATTAAAGAAGGGTGCAAGAAAGAGGACTGACTTTGGAAAAGCATGGAAGCAGTTCCAGAAGAGACACTGCTAAATTGCTTATCTTCTGCTAAAATATTCTTCCTAACATAAGTAGCATCTGATCCCAGCTGAAACAGCACTGTCAGTATTGACAGTTTTTCCCAGTTCTACCTCAGTCGAAATTCATTATTCATTTTAATTTTTATTGCACCCCCAACATTTCTCCTTTTTCCCGGTCCCATCACTTTCTCTAAAGTTGGCTTTCCACCCTGCTGGAACTAAAAACTGAGGGTGAAGCCTTGGCGCTGCTGAAGTTAATATAAGTTTGGCCTCTGCAATGAGGTCTGGATTATACATAGATGTTTAAGAAGTTCTGTGGGAGCATTTGTGCCTTCACTCAGGCATTTTTCAGTTAGGAATTAAAGTCTGTCTCTCCACTGACCTACAAGAATCTCAGCTTATTATATGAGATTAGGGGCTTACCTTCCTTTCCAAAGTGTCACTGATGTTATTTTATTCTGAATTTCCACAGTTAAGTGCCTAAGGAGAAGTTATGAACTGAATGTCCTCCAAGCTTTGTGTAAACCTGGGCTAGAGGAAGTAGCAATCCCCCCAGACATGACAGACATGGGGTGAAGGCAAAGAAATGTTTCTCCTATGCAGATGGGCTGGGAGATTTGGAGTTGTTCAGCCTGGAGAAAGAAGGCTCTGGGGAGAACTTACAGCACCTTAAATACCTAAAGGGGCTACCAGAGAGCTGAGAGGTACAATAGACAAGAGCCTGTAGTGATAGAACAAGAGGTAATGGCTTTAAAACCACAGAGGGCTGATTTAGACTAGATATTACAAAGAAATTCTTCCCTGTTAGGGTGGTGAGGCTCAGGCAGAGGTTGCCCAGAGAAGCTGTGGATGCCCCATTGTTGGAAATGTTCTAGGCCAGGTTGGATGGAGCTTTGAGCAACCTGGTCTAGTGGAAGATGCCCCTGCCCATCGCAGGGGAGTTGGAACTGAATGATCCTTAAGGTCTTTTTCAACCCAAACCATTCTGTGATTCCAAGTACTGCAGACCAAGAGTAAATAAGGTTGTGATGGCAAGCATAAATAATTTTCATGCCTTGTAAGAGCGAAGGTCACTGAAAATGATGGATATCCTACTAGGGGATATGTTTGACTATTGTTTTTGCTATGTTTCCCCAAAGAACACCCTATCTAGTTGTCCTAGACCAGAGTTTACATGAGAATAGTAGAAGAAAGTGGAGTCAGGAGATCCCATTTCTCATAGGACAAAAGTGAACTCAGAAAACTGCCCACTTTCAAACAAACTGTGCTTGAAGATAATGACTGGGGCTTTGCCAACGCCATCTCTTTGGTCAGTTTGCTGTTCCTTTGCTCTGTGGTTAAGCTAGGAGTCATACTCTAGCTCACAGCAGAAAAAGAGATTAGATTTTATAGCTCATCTTCTATTTATAAAAGCTACGTACTGCATCCCTCTAGTGCAGCAGACTAGATTTAGTTTCACAGATACAACTTCATCAAAGCAAAGCAAAGCAAATTCAGCAAACTTCATCATTACTTTAGTCATGTTACTAATATAGTGGAAGAAACCCACATTCTTAGATTTTTGCTGAATTAGGGTCTAATTCTGCTGCTTTCTTCTCAGCATGTATTTAAAACAAATTTGGAACTAATCAGTGGAAAAAAGAGCCTGAACATCAAATAGTTGATATTCCACATGACAACCTTAATGAATTTTCCTGTAGAAGCTGTCTGTGTCTGACTTTGGTTTTGAGCACTGTCACTGATATAAGTAGCACATGTAGTCTCATTTCCAGGTGACAGATTACCAATGGTAAAAGGATTTGGCAGAGGAAGAGCTTCAGAACAAGTATGTGAATGAAAGGCTGGGGGTGTCATTCAGCTGTTGCTGATGGAGGTTTATTGTTACTTTAATAGATAATTTTCACAAAATTTGAAGTTTAATAATGAAAAAAATCCCATGACGTTTATAAGTCTCAGAAATACTGCTTTTCCCATCTTCAAGTGCTATTATTGCTACGGTAGTTTATAGACAAGTGATCAGTGTGTAGTTTTATGCTGCCAACACTTTGGAGTGTACATAACCAATTCTTTACAGGGCAAAAGGAATCTAATTGAGACACTCAGAGTATCTCAGCACAAGCTGATCTTAAGATTTGCTGGTACTCTTTCCCCACAGGGATTGAGTCACACAAGGGAACTGACTGCAAAGCTAAAGTTGTGGGTCAGAAAATTTTCATATTCTGTATGTAAGTTAAAAATCCACTCTTTCATTGTCTGGGTTGTAGGCCTTCTGACATTTGGCAGAGCTCACAAGAGATCTGAAATAATCTGTTTCTATTAAATTAATTAGTGAATCAGTGATTATCTCCAGAACTAAATCACCATGAGATGACAGTGCATGCAAATTGTTGCTGCTGCAATCATGTATGTCGTTTAAATGGGTATGCAGAGTGTTTATAGGACTGCGTGAAGCATTTGTGCCATTTTTTAATGTGTTTAACAATCAAAGTAGAAGTAGAAGGTGAAATCAGCATCATGCTCCACATTGTGATGTGAGAGGGAGCTTGACATCCTGCTACTGCAATGGGCCTGGCTGGAAGGATTGACATCCTCACCAGCTGTATTGTGGCTGATCTACACTGTCTCCTCTTCTCATTAAAGCCATACATACAGCAGACATATGCTTATACTGGCTTATTGCCCTGTCCTGCGGAAGAGTGGTTTTGGGACACTGATTTGCCTGTGTGAATGCCAGACTACACCTATAATATTCTTTGCAGAACAAAGTTACACCCTGCATTCTTTGAAAAGTACCTGTTCATGTACAATGACATTGAGCCATTTAACATTAAGAGACAAGCAAAGGCTGAAAACATCGCAGCTGGTGAGAACACCAGGGCACCAGTGGAGAACTGGTGGAAAAATGAGGAGAGTAACTGGTTATGGTCCCTGGCAGGCAAGTACCAGCTCCCCCACATCCCCCTTTGTGTTAACGGGCACTGATTGCGCTCCCAGGTCTGCACACCAAATTCCCCTCCTGGGAAGGGAATGTTAATTTATTTGACAGCACTTTGTGCAAGCAATGTGGTGGTTTCACTTTCCCCATGCACAATCACCCTTTTCCGTTTGTATGGTAATCAAACCGCTTCTGTGAAAATTCCCCAAATCTCTGGGTGAGTCAGTCCAAGTTGGAGAATGTTAGCATTTCTCCATTAGAGTTTACTGGAATCTAGACAAGCTGAAGGTCAAACAAATGAAGCAAACAGTGATCGCGAAACCCCAGAACAAAGAAAGAGAAACAAGAGGGCAGGTATAGTGTCTGAATTATTGCCAAGTTACTTAATAAACTAATTTAAATTTTAATTGTTACTGTTTTAAATTCGGTAGCTTTGCTCAGTGTTGTGCAAACATAAGAATTTTGTAACAGTACATCGGGCAAATCGGTCCCTTGTTTTTTCTGATAACATTTTAAACTCTTTCACCTAATGAGTGGACTGGGGCCCTCTATCCAAATATCCTGAAAGATATTGTATATTTCCTCCTGGTTTGCTCTTTCAAGACCTGATGAGACTATTGTGACAACATTGCACGATATGTTGCAAAGAACACCATGAAAATTACTCAGGCCTGGATCAGTTCTCTTACCCATATGTGAACTCAGGCATACTGCTGAGAAGACGTTGAATCAAAGGGTGGAGGATCTTTCCTTAAAAAAGCTGTTTCAAGTATTGTTCTGACTGTGTGAAGTGTTTGTCTCTCTTCTATTCTGCATATTGGCAGAGATTTTTCAGGCCGGAAGCACATTTGCACTACAAGTCTTTATTTCTCAGGTGAAACAGCATTTCTAAAGTAGACATATAATGTTGTGTCCCCTCCATCATCCCTGAGATGTGCCAGTTATGTACAGTCCTGTCCACCCTTTTGCTAAAGTGTAAGCTGACAGCATGCACTGAGAGCTGCAGAGACAATTGCAGCATGTAGGTTTTGTTATCTGTTTAACCATATTTTAAATGATGAATCCCAGGGTAACAACGAAGCCTGGAAACTTGTTCCTGGATTCCAGAACTATTTACTCAGTCCTGATTCCAATAACTATGCATTTGCATATGTACCTAATACACATAAAACTATACTGTAGATGTATATTTCTGTATTTGTGAATTGTGATAGATATATATATAAAAGACCCTCCATATGGTAAACTATATTTGACTATGTCAAATAAAAAGCTGATTCAGTCTGGCAAAGGAGCATCCTCTCTTGGACCAAACCAGGAAGCATTTCTCATTCACCTACTTTTTTTGGCCTTTCTTCAGATACTGTTATTGCGTGTATGTTCAGAGCGCCAGGTTCCCCTTTGTGTTCAGGTTTAGGGTTGGACAACTGTACTAGACATGAAATTAAAACACCTTGACTTTTCTGAATCTTATTCTTTCTGCTTTCCTTTCCTTAAAGTGTGTCACAGGCTGCTCCAGTTTTACTGTCATCATCACCAGTCCATTAGGCAAAAGGAATGAAATGACTGAGATATTTCACAAAACTCAACAAATACCTCTCAGATTTCACCATTTTGCCCCATTTTGGACCCTACTAGTCTGATCCTAAACTTATGATTTATAGGAATTGAGTCCGAAGAATCCATTCAACTCTTCATTAATGAACTATATCTTTAGTGTCACCTATCTGGATTGGATAAATAAAAATGAACTCAGAGGTAACAAAACCATTCAAAGAAAGTATTTTACAAGCACTGAAGCAAAATGAAGCCTTTTAATAGAGAGCTATTTGAGAGAAATTTATGCTGATGAAAAATTAAAGTACAATGCAAAACTGAGATTTTTGAGATACATTAAACAGCTGCATATTTTATTTATTAAACCACAGAATATTCCATAAAACAATGGTTCCGTCTTTAATGAAACTCTATTAAAGAAACAGACCTGTCAAGGGAATACATTTTTACATCCAGTTAGGTTTTGTATTTAACAGATTCCCACTTTGTATATTTTTCTCTGGTAGCTGCTAAGTAAAATATATATACTCTTGAATGTTTGCTTACTTCTGGAATGGGAAATTTCCACACAATTTAGCGATTTAAGAACAGATTCTAATCTAATAATGATAATAATAAAAAAACCCTTTGGGAATACTCAATGTCACTCAGCCTGTGGAAAAACAGCCTTTGTTCATTTAGGGCATCATCTATTTCCCATAGTCTTTCCAGAGGTTTCAAGGGGGGCTGAACTGCACCCTGGAGCCACCAGTGTGCCAAATTGCTGATCTGACTGGTGCTGGGGCTTCATCAGACCTTCTGAAGAACTGCTCTGGGAGTTTATCACCTTTCAGTGATTACTCAGTCACTCTTCCTTGCTTTCTTAAGTAGATTAATAATAAAGGACCCCAATAATGATGGTAGTCAAAGTTCAGGAGGAAGCACAGGAAGGCTCAGATAGATCATCATGTCACTGTTCCTTGACAAGCTACAATACATCTGAGGTGCTCCCACTGACTGTGAACATACTGCTAGCACATGGAAAGGGCCAAGTAATGGAGCAAAGCTTTCAGGGACAGAGCATTTGAGGGTAAATTACATTATATTTGCAGTAGTGCATGCATGGAGAATTGCAGCAGCTCCATTTGTACCTTTTAATTTGTTCATCAGGGATTTGGTCGCCTCTCAGCTTCACAGTGCCCCGCTGGCCCTACATACAGGTGGATGTCCCTTAAAAGATTTTAAAAAAGAAGATACCTCAAATCACAAGTCACTCACACAAATCTTGTCACTAATATCAAGAAAGAATGAAATACTTCTGAATAGTAAGTTTGATTAAGAGTTTGTAAGCTAAAGAGCAAGTCCATGAATCGTTTCCCAAGAGCAAACAAAGTTCATAAATTTCTTCCCCATTATGATAAATAAACAGCAGCAGTTTTGAAATTTTATTTTACCACTTATAGAGTCACAGAATCATTTAGCGATCTGGTCCTATCACCTGCCCAAAGCGGGGCTGAATTCAAAGCTAGACCATATTATCATAGAATCAGAGAATGGGTTGGGTTGGAAGGGATGGTGCACAACACTTCCAGGGATGGGACATCCACAGTCAGTGTTTTCTTGTGAAAGTTATAAATAAACCCACAGATAGAAACTTAACAAATTTTTCATGGTGTTGGTTTCTAATCAACCATTATCATAAATTGGCTATGTTTTCTGAAACCCTAGCCTGGTAGATAAAATTGTTATTTTCAGCCTCTGGACTAAAACCCAGCATTCAACCCCAAGTCTGACACAATGTTTAATTTAAAGATTTTTTTTTTTCTGAGTTATTGAAATAATTAAAAATTTATTTACAACTTGAATCCACAAGAAAAGTTCCAATCTGGATAGTGCATTAAGCATTATTTTAATAGTGTAACGTAGAGAAAAGGTGTAAAATACAAGCTCCAGATTGTTGTTCAGGTTAAATTGGCATTTTTTGCTTTAATCTAGTAGATCAGCAACTTTGCTAGTCATCTCTGCCATTTTTCACTGAAATATCTTCCCCTTCTGTACATCCTGTTCAGCTATGAAAAAACAGAAAATCCAGTTCCTGACAGTTTCAATTGCAATGACTCCAGCCATTTTATCACCTTTTAAAATGATAATAGAAAATCAATCAGAAGTTGTCTGAAAAAATCTCCCATAGTATCTGATTCAGAGCAAGGTGACTAGAAAGAGTGTTGTCTATTTTATGAAAATCAGAAAGTGTGGATGATGCCATCCAGCTTCTCTTTACAGGTTCTTGAAATACTTCTTCTGTGAGTAGCACTGTAGGTGTGTGTAGGTGTAAGAAGTGAGCTCAAGTACAGCTGATGCATGTTCTCTATATGAAAATGCAAGATGCCACCAACACTGTAGATGAAAAATGTCACCTCATCTGTTCTCCTTTGAGGCCAGACCCGTTCTAGCTGTGTAATCTTTGGCTTGCCTTAAAATGTAACATATTCATAGCCTCTGTCTCATAGAGTATTCTATAAAATATCAATGAAATATTATGGCAATCTAAAGAGGCCTGAAGATATCCACTCTACTTACTTCAATTTCTACTTACATTGGCATAGCAGATATAAAATATCTGTCTAATAAAGGAGGATACATGTACTGGATTCTAAAGCCTTTACTTATAGAGGATGGGACAAAGGTTCTTTGTCAGAGTGTATAAATCCCCAATCATTCAGTTCCTTTGCACAAAACTTACTGACTGGAGCACTCCAGCACAATGGCACAAGTTACACTGTACCTCAAGCATTTCCCTCTCTTAGAGGATAGGTCAATATTCATACTTGCAAATTCCCTTTGCCACAACAACACAGCACTTTTCCTGAGGAATGCATGTACCAGGGGGATCAGATGAAAGGAAAAAAGGCATTTGTAGAACAATTTCCCTACTCAACATTTTCTAGTTGTGCATACATTGGTTCCATTCTTCTGTACCTCTGCTGCGGCTGAGCACTTCACTGAAATATCTCATTCTCTTTACCACTTTATTTACAGAGAAAGACGAGCCTTAAACCATTTCAGTTTTGCTGAAATTTTTTCTGAAGTGATTTTTCCTTAACTGTTTGTTTTCATTTCTTCACAGAAGACCTGCAGTATGTGAGATGTTTGGTTGCCAGCAGAGCGCCCTGATTACCAAAGACAATGCTGCTATAGAGAGAAAATATACATTAGTATGGTGTTTGGCTCAGTTTCTTCCAGGAGCAGATGAGTGAGCAAATCTCCTCGGGCCTGCCATTAAAATGGAATTCCCAAATAAACTCAGTAGTGAGCAAGGCCAGCACTTCTCAAGGCAGTGAGTGCAGAGAACTGGTTGCAGCTTCTCTTTTCAGCCCTGGTAGATGGTCAAGAGTTTAGAACAAACACAAAATCAGGAAGGGAAAGAGACACAGACAGGGTTGGATTCAGGCAGTCCAGGAATGGAAGATGTGTAAGCCTCTATCCCATCATATTCTTCAGGTTGGGGGTTACCATACAAAGTAGACAATAAGTATTTGCTAAGTTTTTGTGGCTATGCTTCATTTTCATTTCTTTCTACTCTCTTTCAGGTTTTGTACACCTGTTATTCTGACACAAAACTTCTTTAAGGGTGAGCAGTAGGAGACCAAGTTTTATGCCTAAATGTAGATAACTAATGGTACCCGTAGGAGTCCAGGTATGGTGGGTTGCCTCAGGCCAAAGGCCAAGTGCCCACCCACCTACTCACTCCCTCTCCTCCAGCAGGATGCAGAGAAGTAGAGGACAAGAGGACTCCCAGGTCAAGATAGTGACTGTTTAATAGGGAAAGCAAAAGCTGTGCAAGCAAACCAAAAAGAGGAATTTGTTCAGTATTTCCTATTGGTGGGCAGTTGTTCAGCCATTTTGAGGAAAGAATATAACAGTTGGGAAGACAAATGTTATAACCTCGAAAATCCACCTCCCACTTCTCCTTTCCCTGAGCTTTTATTGCTGAGCACAGTGTTGTACGGTGGGATCACTCTTTAGTCAGCTGGGGTCAGCTGTCCCAGCTGGGTCCTCTCCCAGTCCTCCCAGCCTCCTCACTGGGAGCAAAGTGTGAAAGAAAGACTTGCTGCTGTGTAAGCTCTGCTCATGAGCTGTACAACCACTGTTGTGTTATCAGCAGTGCTTCAGCTGCCAGTTCAAAGCACAGAATCACACAGGAGAGCTGCCTCCACCCCAGCCAGTCCCAGTACACCAGGGCAGTCACAGGAGTTGGAGAGTAAGACACAGGACCTGCCAAAGCCTGCAGCCTTCTGAGGCAGCAGATGAATGCCAGGTAGGATGCCCTGAAGCACCTAAGGCAAAAATAAACAGCTATTTTAGGCATGCCTATGTTTTGTATCACTCTGGGTCTTGCCATTGTCTCATTTGTATTAGATTTTTCCCTCCCATGATGTGATATTGCTGCCCTGTGGCAATCCCTGATTGATACCACTGTTGAGTGAAAAAAACACAGCTTCTGAACATAGCAGGCACTTGCTTGGAAAATACATCTGAATGCATGTGTGTGTGTATTTTTCTATCTCTACCAGTCACCATGTTTTCGCCCACTTGGGCCCATTTCTGATCCTGACAGATGTGTTGGTATCATATACTTTAGATCACTTAGAGAGGCTGTGTGTCTTCCACAGCAAATTCTAGGAATGGGGAATGAGGCATATAGGCAAAGAGTCATAAAGTGGTAAGTAATTTCCAGTCCTGGGATAGGACTTGGCGTATGCAGCCCAGAGGGGCAGGTTTGACATGACATCTTTATGTCTACTCAGTTAGTGCCTCTGAAATGTGTGCTAGCAGCCAGGTAGATGTTCAGATGCTGAACTACTTTTGGTGCTCTTGATTTGAGCTGTAAATCCACATAAATGTTATTTCTAGTGGAGAATTTATTTGCTATAAACTAAGGAGGTGAATGCAACATACGTAGTCCAGAAGAATTATAACTCTTGACATCTTTTTACTGGCTGGTGGGTAGCATTTTTGGCTCAGTATTGCTTCAGAAAGGATTTAGGTAAGTCATGCTTAAGGAGCCTTTAATAATGAGGAAAAAGGACAAGTGGAATTTACCTGTCTAGATGACTGCATCTGCATGGGATAACCCCAGCTGGCAAGTATCAAACTCTGGACGCACTTGAGGTGCATCTCAAGATCGAATCCCACAGATAAATTAGCTTTCCATTTCAAAACGAGGCATTTTGGATTGCGGGACAGTCACCCTTGACTCATCCTGGGGTGCCTCTGCTGCTGTGGAAACAGAGCAGCTTTGCCAACAAGCCCATCCCACCCTTCCCTGGATGGGGTAGCTCTGGTTTCTGCAGCTCAGGGGTATAACTGCCCATGACCTCAGTAGTGAAACTCTCCCATCTAGGCAGGCCATTGCTTTCAAACTGTTGGGTAATTTATTAGCACCTAAATGCTGTTGAAAAACACAGCATTCATAGCTTTGGCACCAGAGCAGGTGTTAAATGGCTGGCAGGAGGGCTATCTGCAGGGGCATGAGTGGTGTTTCACACCTAATTATCACTTTCCAGTGTCCTCTGGCTTGATAATTGAGAACTGCAAAATGGAAAGGTTTCAGAAAGATTTTGGAAATGTAATTACCTAGCTAACAGAAAATTAAGCTACAATAAAGCTTTTTTTCCCCATCCTTTTGCAAGTGTTCTCTGCTTTCTTATTTTCCGGAAACAAATTGGCACAGGAAGGGTCAGTTTTTCTGAAACAAAACAGGGACAATCATGTCTCAGTTCCCTCTCTGTAGACATTTTTACTGTAAAACATAACCAAAACTGATATCAATTGAGAAGAGGCACTCAGCAATGGCATGTGACAAGCAGGTGGCAGGACAGTACGAAAAAAATGGGGAGATTTCTTTCTTGCCAGATCTCTGTCCTTTCTGTGGGGGAGCTGGGTGATTGTAGGAGTAGTGGATCTGGGGCAAGGAGTACAAAAAAAGTCTGAAGGAGACACTACCAAGGCCACTGCTGCCATAGGCAATCCCAATCGAAATCTCTGTTGATGAAGTTATAAACTCCTGAGAGAAGGTAGAAATTATTTGTATTCCACTCTCCCTCTTTCAATAGTGCTCCACTCCAAAGATAAAAAGGGATTTCTTTGTTTTTAATTTGCCACCTGCATTTATTTCTAGAGACTTTATATCCATTTCTTTTTCTGTCAACATTTTCTCCAGCTTCTAGCAGATTTATTTTCCTGATGCATGTGTTGCTCCTGTAAATTTAAATAATAATTACATATTTTTTCTATTTTTTTTACAGCTAGAGCAACAAGTTCTAGACTGCACAGGTGCTGATTGTGTCTTCCAGTAAAAACAGACCTTGTTCCTGTCACAGCTTAAATTCATCTTTACTGAAGATGGAGATTCAGAAAGGTTTTTAAATAACCCAGTCACACAACTCTTGCCAGCTGCTGTTCTTTGTATTCATTGCTGTTCTCTACAGTACTGCTGGAGATATTCCTTGTTGTCTAGTATCCTATGTCATGGAAAAGTTGCTATGAGAAATTACTGAGAGAAATCAGAGGAAGAAGCTCCTGGAAAGACTGGTGGTCCACTGGGATCTGGAGGAAATGAGTTGTGAGCTGCTAGGTTGGATGATTTCTCTCTCAGGGTGAAGATTAATGAGATAACCTAGCTACTGATTAAAGGCAGCTGAAAAGGGGATTGTGGACAGCAAGGGACCAGTTCATGCACTTGCTTCTTTCACAAGAGACTTTCTGAAGCTAAGGAGGAGTGCAACAAGTAATATAGAAAGTCACTGTGTGTTGGTAAATTAGGAGCTGTAACATTGAGGAGACTGAGGTATTTTGCCGCTGTCCAGGTCCCAGACCTCTGCTCAGTAATTTTCATTATCGTTACTGCTGATAAACTCTGTGCTAACGGGACAGCCAGGGCTCCAGATCCTGTCAGTTTTGTGCTGAAGTCTCCAGACACTGCTTTAGGGAACAAATGCCTCCCCACGTGTGTCTGTGATGGCAAAGCCTTGGAATGTCAAAATCAGTCTTAAAACGAGTGACAGGATTTATCAGAGTCTGATTACAGAAACCTGTGTTAACAATGTCAAGTGGCAAACTTCTTTAGATAGGGCACAAAATTATCTTTCCACTGCAAAATGGCCTGAAGACAGACTTTTCTGGAGCTTGGGTTTTGATGCATTTTATTGCAGAAGTTACAGTATACAAATAGCCGATATAAAACAGAGTAGTGGTTCAAAAAGTAAGATGATAGTTTAACTAAATTGTGCAGTAATACTGACACTTGCAAGTCACAAGTCTGAGGCTCTAGTGCTAAATCCTAAATTTCCATTTAGACTGATGTTTGACAGTATTAGAAAAAACAGTGATGTCAAAAGGACTACTGTTCCCGTGGCTGACAAGGAAACCATTTTATATAATTGTTTCAGCCTACAGAAGAGGGTAATTCCTTTGGACATTGCTGGGTTTTATTTTCATAAAGAGTGAATAAATTATCTCAGTCCCCTGGATCAGAGGATTTTAAGTTCAAATCCTGTCGCTGGAATAATCACTACAAAATAGTTCAGTGTTGATTCTGCAATTTGTGGGTAGTTTTGGTGGGAAAGGCATTTTTCCAAGTTTGCTCTCTTGATGTGTTGAAATTACAGAAAAACTGAATTCTCAAAAGGGTGGCCAGGATAGTCAAAATGGCAATTGGCTGAAACATGTCCAATAAAAAGTAGACTAAATTCAATAAAATGCTGCCCTGCTGTTATATTTTCATCTCTACAAAAACCTATAACAACTTAACTAGATCTGGCTATTTTTATGATTTTTAAGATATCTCCCTTAGAAGTCCTAGGGAAAGAATCCATATGAGCTTTAAGGAATCTCACACCAGGTTTCTGAAGAATTTAAAGGTGTTCTCTTGTGAGGTTTTGTTTGACTGAAGGTTAGGGAAAATCATGATCAGCCATATCAAACATCTGATTCACAATACTCTGTTCAACGTGGACTTCATTTATTCAATTCCCATTTATATCGAGTTTAAATTTTGATTTAAGAATTTAAAAAATTCTGTATTTTTATTTTAGAATTACTTTTGATCAATCTATTATTTGGAAAGTGGAGAGCAGTTCTTATTAGCTTACAAACAACATTTTCAAGAAAATAATCAATAAAACAGGGCAGAGGCACAGAAAAAAGAAACTCTTACCTTTCTAGTGATTAATTATTCTTAATGCGTGGTTATATTACAAAAATGGGTTTTTTTGTGTTCTAGTCTATCCATTTTTGCCATTGAAGAGCCAAAAAAGGTATTTCTGGGTTTTATGAGGTTTTTTAAGGTATTTTTAGGGTGCTTTATTAGAAGTGTAACATTATTGATCCCAGCCATTGTGTGTCACACCTGTGAACCATCTATTGTTACTTCACCACTCTGCCATTGCACACAGCAGGTGTAGAAAGCACAACAAATGAATGTCACTTCATTTGATATGAAGACTGGACTTCTGGTGATTGTTACTTTTTTTTAAAGGCAAAAATAGGAATATATTAGCAAAAAGGCTCATAAGCAAAGTATAAAAAATAATATGAGAAAATTCCTTTTGTCTAGCTAATGAAAGGGCAAAAATCCCCCAAAACCCAACAACCTGAGTTAACCATTGGTTGTGAAATGATGAAATGACAGCTGCTGGGACACAGTTACCCTCAATGTTTGTCCACCAGAGTAAGTGGGATTGTATTTAGATTAATTTTGTCTTAAGTCTTTAAAATGTGGGAACAGGTACATCACTAACATTGACAATTTGTTTTTTATCATAACAAATGACTTTTTTTGCATCTTCCTCATCTGGTTATTTTCCTGCTAAGCAGTTCTTTTCATGGACAGTCCATTCTCAGCAACCTGCAAGATCAATGTCACTTATAACAACAGAGAAGTCATAGAGATTTGAGTGGTGAGTAGCTCACTGTTTTGTTATGGTTGTAGCTAATTACTCTTCAAGCTCTGCTACTTCACAGGGATTTCACTCTTAGGGTCTCTAAACAGAAATCAGTTAGTTTTGGCAGCCTCTGGTCTGCTGTGTAACATTCATCAGTGTCTTTCCCTGGCGTTTCAAAGGCAACACTTACATGTAATGGTTTTGCTGTGAAACAAAACAGAGAAGGAGTATTGTGGTGTTGAAAACACATTTCACAGAGTTGTTACAGTTTTTTTGGAAGGATGCCCTTTATTTAATTAATCTTTCTGCATTTTGTTTTTGCATTTTCCATCACCATTTTATTATTCTCTGATGGACTTGGTCCCCAGAGCTGGCTCCAGTGAAAGGTCTGCTGGATTAGACTGTGGTGCCTTCCACCTGGAGTATTTCCATGAGCCCTTCATGATTCGCAGTGTGGCGTGTAGGCCTACTGTGAATCATCAAATGATCTGTTTTCTTTTCCCTTGAGGTGAACCACATTCGCTTGTATAAGAAAGCAAAACCTCCACAGTAGACCTGAAAAGCAGCCTACTGCTTTGGAGAGGGCTCCAACAGGCCTTGATGTAAAACCCTGACCCTTGTTAATGGGATTCTATTGCCATGAAGCCTCCTTTAGACATTTATTTATTAGATGTGTATTTATTATATAAGGAGGTGATGCCAGTATGCTCTGCTGGATTAAAGGCTGTTGAGCTTCATGATTATTCTAGAAAGATTTATTTTCCTCTGAACGCAATTACACACCAGTCCAGTGAAATGAGCGCAGTGGAAAATCTCACCCCACTGCTTTGATGGACTAAGCTGGTGCCATCCACAGTCTGCAGACAAGGGCTAAAGAAACTGGGACATTTTCATAATCTTACTGAATGACAGCTGAGGTGTTAAGTAATTTCTGTGGTAGACAAGCACCTGGAGGAAAAAAAGTAGCTTGCCTTTGGCAGAGCTCTGGCTGAACTCATTGTCCAGGCTGGGATCTATCCAGACACCTCATGGCTTTGGCTACATCTAAATAAACAGCTTTGAATGCTGATTTAGAGGTATTAATGGGTTTCTTGCATCCTTTATGACTATGTGTAGTGACAATTGTGCTGCAGCAAACCCACCACATAAATCAGGTGTGTATTTTGGCATGGTCAACCCTGCATGGAAAGACAGCTTTTAGGTGAGGAAAAGAAAAGTTGCCTCATAAATGTCAGTAAGATACTCATTCCATCAGATGCCAGGAAAAAGAGAAAAGCCCCTAGCAATACAGCAGGGTTACCATCCATGAATGCTGATGAACTATCAAGAAGTGACTGTACACTCAAAACAATCTTTTGTTGTCGTTAATATGCAGTCAGAGAGATTAAAAATTAAGTTGGCATCACTTTCTTTTATTATATATAGGGCTTGTATACATCTCTGTGTGCATACTTGTCACCTGGCAACCCAACTGCAGTTTATTTAAACAGTTTTACGAATGATATCTATTTAAGAGTTGGTTTAAGCTCTATTTGCAAGCTAGGTACTGGCTGAATATAACTGTAGAGTAAGATTGATAGAAAGTCATTTAAAGCAAATTATATGTCTGCATTTTTGTGCCTGATGGTGTGGATCCTCATTACCATACGTGCATTAGTAGAGAGGTGGACTCATATTAACCACACATAACTAGTGACAGACACCCGTGATAAATTGCTCAGCTGCTGATTGCAGGCTTGAGCTCTCAGTTTTCTCTATAGCAAAGTCTGCATGAGCTCCAAGGGTAAGAGGTTTTTGAGAACTTACAAGAAATATTTGTGTTTATTTTGATTTAGAATATTGGCAATTTTGAAATGAGATTGACAGTCGAAATGCTACTCTGAGTTCTGCAACTTAGATCCATCTTGGGTATTCAGAGCCATTTAAAAGCTAGAAGACTCTACACCCCCAATAGGCATTGAAAAAAGACTCTTCCAGAGGACAGTTCTGAAGCTGCACCACATTCTGGAACCTTCTCTCAATCCACTGGCCACAGGAGGAACATAAAAGCTTATAGACTCCTCTGACTTGATTGCTAGAGCTAAATGCCTGACATGAGGTAACTGAATTTGAGTTTGAGTAGCAGGAAACAGGTAGGGAGGCACACTTAACGAAAGGAAACCAGACTTTATTCTGACTTATTTTTGTTCCCCTCCCTTAAAAAAAAAAAAAATTAAAAATTATAGAGTCATCGATTTGTTCATTTTTTACTGCCTTATAAGA
Organism: Pachycephala philippinensis; assembly: GCA_013397055.1. Taxonomy (NCBI): domain Eukaryota; kingdom Metazoa; phylum Chordata; class Aves; order Passeriformes; genus Pachycephala; species Pachycephala philippinensis. The sequence continues at coordinate 316,520 of VWZT01015535.1, forward strand.
AATTCTTTTCGTGACACCCCATTTCCAGGTCCTGTTCTTCCAAGATCAGTCTGTGAAATGGAAAGTCGTGATACTTGATGCCAGACTCTGGAACAGCTCTTTGCCTAAGTTATACCAGCTTAACCAAACTGGAGCTGCCTTCTTTAGGAACCAACATTACAATTCCTTTCTATGGATTAACAAACATATTTCTGTTTCTGAAAACATGCGCAAACATTCCATCAAAATAAATATTTGACATAAATAAGCCTAACTTATCCAGAGATTTAATTTACCTGCATAACAGGGCTTTAAGAAGCTTGCCAGTTCTAGCTTCCAATAGGCCATTATCTGTGTTTAACAAAAAAAAAAACCAAACAAAAACCCAAACAAACCAAGACCACAAAACAGAAATTTGTTGAAAAATAACAACTTGCCACACATTCCAGGGTGTCTCCTTCAATCAAGAAGAGGTGACCCTCTGGATGCTATGATCTCCAATACCTTATCCATGGCAAACAGAATATAGGTTACACTTCACTTGCTCTAAACCTTCTCAATCAGCAAGGGGTCATTTCCCCTCATGGGAAGAATGAGGCAGATCTTAAGATGAATTCACTTTTTGATCTTCTTCATTATTTGTGAAGCCTTTTGGGAACACACTCTTTGTGTGTGAATTTCAAATGAGGAGTGTGGTGAAAAAATGTATTTGTTTAGTGTGTGGCTACAACTAGACATTAGAAAATAAACCTTTTGGAAGATACACGATGGATGTGGTAAAAGCTGGAAGAAGTTAGTTGGGTGGAATACACCTTTATTTCTGGCTGTAGTTACTTCTGATTCTGATGATGATATGATCATTCAGGTGCTCTAGTGTGTCCAAAGGTGCTGAAGCAAGTCCAAAGAATTGTAATGAAGCTGGTGAAGAGTCTGGAGAACAAGCCTGATGAGGAGTGGCTGAGGGAATTAGGGGTGTTTAATTTGGAGAAATGGAGGCTCAGGAGGGACCTTATCTCTCTCTACAACTATCTGAAAAGACGTTCTGTCGAGGTGTGGGTCAGTGTCTTCTCCTGGGTAACAAGTGACAGGATGAGAGAAAATGGCCTCAAGTTGCTCCAGGGGATGTTTATATGGGATAATAGGAAAAAAAATCTTCACTGGAAGGGTGGTCAGGCATTTGAAAAGGCTGCCCAGGGAACTGTTTGAGTCAATGTCCCTGGAGGTATTTTAGACATGTACATGTGACACCTGGGGACATGGTTTAGCGGTGGACCTGGCAGTGTTAGGTTGATGGCTGCACCCAAAGATCTTGGACGTATTTCCAAACCTTAATGACTCTATGAATCTATGAATTTCATTCCCAAATGTGGCCGTGGAACTGTTTCCAGCGTCCCATGAATTCAGCAGGATGGCTGAGGTGCAATGGTCCAAGCTGGAACAGGATCTAGTCTGTAAGAAAAATATTCACCGTGGATGAAACCCTGCTTTGTAATTTAGTGAAACATAGTAAGGAATGGATTGCTGTAACAAAAAGTAAAGTGTGAAAATAGTCTCGACTGCTCAGCAAACTGATTTCTATTTTATGCCTTTTGGCAGCCTTATGGTTTGGGTTTCTCCTATATTACCAACATACTTAAACTCAGGCTCCTGGATTTCTGGTGTATTAGCTGTTTTTACTGAGGGTTAGCCCAAGTTGTTCAGGCTGTGTTTACCCTTGGTACAGCATCACCTGTCTCCCAAGGAGACCCAAGGGACTCAGCAGCGATCCCTGCCAGCGGAGACTGTTCAGTGTTATTATTGCAATCTATCCCTGGGAACCAGCCTTGAGCCATCCAGCTCCTTCACCCTTGACTCCTGCATGCCTCCTTGCTTCTCAAGTTCTATGGCAGCATTTGGCCTAGCAAAGTGCAGACTGGCTTACTCCAAGAGTTTTCTGTACATGGGATAGTTTTCTCCCATGCAGAGATACATTCTTTGTCATGGAGACTCCATTACCTCTGAGTTGTTTCTTTGACAAAACAGGTTTGATATGAGAAGGTTTTAAAGGTTATACACTTCGTCTGATATGAATGTTGTTTAAAAATCTATTTTAATGATTTTTTTTTTTTTTTTTGCATTCTCAAGTTTCTAAACACAAATATTCTAAGTATTTATGCACCGGATGAAAGCTTTTTAAATCATATTCATGCACATGCGAAAGACTTTCTACTTCTGATCAACATTTATGTTTCCTTTGTATCCGCTCTTCTTAATTTCACTCATCTTCTCCTTAGGTCAATTAAATCAATATTAACAACAGGAGACATTCCTCCAAATTTCCATTTCTCTGCCTTCCGCCAAACCAGCACCTTGAAGGCTGAAAGAAGAGTTTGATTGAGAGCAGAGCTGTACAGCTAAAAATCCCATCTTGAGGAGATACAAAATGAATCTGGTGCCTTCAGTAGCTTTTGTCCATTTGGACTTGGAATAAGGTGCCCTGAGGAATCAGGTGAAGACAGGACAGAGGTGGCTGACACAAGGATATTGTGGCAGCCCTTTTCCCAGCCTCACCATATGATGTGGTGCAGCTCTGAGTGGGAGCAGCAGTGCCAGGACACAGGAGTCCGTGTGGACCAATAGCCATTACGGCACCTGCTGGGTGAACACACAGATAGAGAGACAAAACCCTCCAGTTAAAATGCCCTGCAGCATAAATAGCATTAGACACACATCAAGAGATCTCCTTTTACACTGTGGGGCTGCACCAATTCTGCCGGTCGTGATCTTCTGTTGATTTAGTGACAGTATAAAGGTATAAAACTGTTTATAGACAAGCACTTCATATTGAAACAACTCCTATGAGCACTATCTTGTTCTCATTCAGAAGAAAAAAATACATATTTTATAAGAAGCTTGATTACAGCTTTTCCATAGTAGTGATAGAATACCTTTTCTGACATATCTCCAGTTTTGGTGTGAATGGAAAAAGAGAACTAAGCCATTGAAACACTTGTCTTTAGCCCAATTCTTGCAGCTTTGTCCTTTTTTCCCCATGATGCCCCATATTTTCAAGGAAACAGATCATCACGCTATTCTCCTTTTTTCTGTGAATCTCATGAATCTATGATCTATTTTTTTCCCTTGGTTTCCATCATATTTAGTTATGCAAATGTATGCCAAAACAGTGTTGAAACAGGAATGTTTCAAATAAAGAAGTGCTTCCCAAAATCACATGAGGAAACCCATTATTCCAAAGAGTTACTGAATGAGTTATCATCCAGTTTCGAAATGATGTCTCAGATGTAAAACAAAAGCTTGAGCAGAGTACAACATAGTTATGTGGTAATGCCTAATATTTCACTGTTTATCACTGTGCTGAAATACAACAATAAGTTAAAATTACACACATTTTTTGAACATAATTGAGAGATTGCACTGAATTACAAAAGCCTAAATTTTGGTATAAAGCAATTAAAATTTTCTGATGAAAACAACATTTGTTGCAAAGCTTTGATCTTGGACAGCATATTAACAAATTGGGAAACAACAAATTACTAAACTTTGCATCCTTGGCTAGTTTCTGGTTGCTTAATTGCAGGCTGGCTCCTCTGCAGTTTTGGACGAGATGGAATCTCTCCCTCCTGCTTCCTGTTTAATTTCACATGGTTTCACCTACACTTTATTGAGACCTGGGCCCGATCTTGTATCACAGGACCTGTTCAAGGATGAGAGGCAGAATTAACAGGATCACCCTTTTTCTTGCTCTGGGGAGCCAGAGAAATGTTCTCAGCGTTCTCTGCTGTGCAAGGAGCAGAGTCAAGCCCTTCTAATCTTCCTGAATGTGGCAGAAACTCCTTTGCTATAGGATTTCCTGCTATGTAATTGAAATGTTTGCCTCAGACGAGGAATTTACTTCCACCAGGCACCAATCTATCCTTACATGCCAGACTGGCAGCTTCCTTTGTTGTTTTGAAGAGGCTGGACATTCTTTCAGGAATTCTTTCAGACCTGTGGGACTAAGCCTACTATTTAGTTACTTTCAATTGTATCTTTGTGGGATATTGAAGGTTGAACAATGCCATTTCAAGAACCCAATTCTCATTCTTCTTTTCTTCATTATTTCTTACACGCTGCCAAGTCATAATTGTGACCCTCTTGCAGTAGGTGTTCCTTAAACATTTACACAGTCCCTCTCCCAAAGAGCTTGTAATTTAGCACAAAGACTCAGTCAAGGCAAGATTAAAGAAAAAAAAACTCAGAAGCCAATCACTTGGATGGGGTTGATAGACACTATATCAGGCAGCACCAACTATTTACTGAGGTGTTTTCAATTCCTCTTATGAACTCCTTGCTGACTACATATTAATGGCTTAAATCACCATATTCTCATATATATCCATTTTTTTAAATTTCCTTCTTCCACACTGAATCCATTGACAGATACTTATGCGTACCACAGACATCACATTGAATTAAATAATATGGATAAAGAAAGCAAAAATTCAACCTCTTGTAAAGAGGGCTCCATCTGACATCCTGTCAGAAGATTCATTCCCTCCCTTCAGCACACATTATCAGGGCAGTTATGACTGAGTGCACAGGGATCAAACCACTAAACATTTCTTGCTGACATATTACAAAAGGTTTATTCTGTCCAAGTTCTGTGACCTCCTTTGGCATCTCCAGTGGAACGTGGCAGATCCCAGCTGGCTGACTTAGATACTGGCCATGGTGCAGAAACACGTGACAGAAGTGATTTTTCAGCCTTTCTCAGAAGAGGTGGCCATGGAGAGCAAGCAGAGATTGGTGGGATATGAAGAAATCAAGCTTTAAAAGTTTTGAAGAAGGCTTGGAGGAGACCTTATTGTAGCCTGTTGTTACATAAAAGGGGCTTACAAGAAAGATGGAGGAGACAGTTTACCAAGGCCTGTAGTGGCAGGACACGAGGAAATGCTTTTAAACTGAAAAGGGTAGGTTTAGATTGGACATAAGGAAGGAGATTTTCTACTTTTTTTTTTTTTTTACACTTCTGCATTTTTACACTTGAGGGTGGTGAGATACTGGAACAGGTTGCCTGGAGAACTTGTGGATGTCCCATTATCAGAAATATTGAAGGTAAAGTGGGATGGGACTTTAAGTAACCTGGTCTAGTGGAAGGTGTCCCTGGTCATGGCAGGAGGGTTGGACTACATGGTCTTTAAAGGTTCCTTACAACCAGGAGCATCCTGTGATTCCCTTAGCATATCCATTCATAAATGTTCATTTTGAAGCTCAGTGACCATTTGTAACATCAGCATGTGATGGACATTGATCACATGGATGTGTGATGGATATAATGCCCAATGGATGAGTAGCACGAACACTAAGTTTGGTTTCTTATCTGAAGGGCAGGGCAGCTTTCACCTTCTTCTAGTTTTGGGCTTTTCAAGGTGGGTCTCAAAGGTTTCTGTGGACAATGTCTCATTGTGCAGACACTGTAGAGCAGCTACTGCCAGTCCCAGGGGCTCATGTGCACATTAGAAACCATGTTAGATGTGGGGAGAGACAATTTAACTTCTCATATTTGGGAAATAAGATTTATACTGCTTCATTTTCTTGTACTTTTAGAACAATGTAAGTGCTAAGGTTCTTTCTCTATCACCTCATAAACATTAAGTAATTCTCTAGAAATGTGCTAGAAAAAAAATTCAGAATGAACCAGGGGCAGTAAATAATAGAATAAGATTTTTAATCAAACCATGTTTATTCCCATCTGTAGAAGACAGAGTAGACAAGCAGAGAGATGGACAAGTAACACTTTAACAGTGACATATTCACAAATATTCCTAGAAATACAGAAATTGAAAGTGCGTTATAAGTGTGCTGTTAAAAATGCTGAAAAGCCTGCTCGTTTCTTGACACCATATGTCTGTTTCTTGTATTAAAGGGTTCAGAAACATTGTTTATGGATATTGCATGACCATGAATGCCAAAAATAATAATCCTATTAAGCTTAGTCCAAATAGCATGTAATGAGATTCAAAATGATATGTTAAATACACATTCTAATAATGAAACTCAAATTGCTTTACAAATAGCATCGGAGAACATTAGCCTATTTTGATTCTAATAATTACTTGCATCCTGTGTTCCAAATCTATTCAATATGCTTTGAGTAAGAACAAATATTTGTTCTACTAATTGTTCTACAATTCTCCTGGTTATTTTTAAAAGGGCTACACAAGACCAGCAGTTGTCTGTTAGAATAAGATCTGGTTGCTTGTTTTTTACTTTAATCACCTTACAGAATTTGAAAAAATTAGGTTCTCTAATACCTCTGTCTTTTGTCCAGATTTCAGTTGTCTGTGTTTTGTATACTATCATTAAACCACTTTTCAAGTGAATCTTTGCCAGACTAAACAAAATTTTTCCTCGTAGAACATTCCATCCAAACCACATACAACCGCCATAGCCCTTTCTGGATTGTCCTAAGGTATAGATTCTTGATTTTTAGGCTAGACATTATTTCTAGTTTGCATACTAATTCTTAACTACTAATATATTATGATCGTATCATATTGTCAGTTAATAAAGAGCTATCGATACATTTTTGACTGCAGAAAAATGTAAACTATCTATAAAGAAACCATATGGTTTAAATGTTTCAAAATATTGTTTTAAATAGAAAGAGAACAACTATGAATGGGAAAGGAGCTCAGCTTTCGTTCACTTCTGGCTTCACAATGAAACAGCCAGGGATCTCAGTGGGTATTAGAAATGGACCAGAATTGTATAAATGCTACTTTATCCACCCCTTGAAATATTTATTCAGGTTTCTCTCCTTAAGTCTTTTACAGATGTGAAGTCGATTAGTCTTCAGTCTCACTGCCACAATCTCAAAGACCCAGTGTGTGGCCTCCAACACATGGAAAGATGACCAATGTGCAAGATGCACAGGGGACTTTTCAGATCTGAAGCCAACAGTCTGAAAAATAAAGTACCCAGGGAAAGTGTGTCTTCTTTCCACTGACAGTGAGATCAGGTTCAAGGAGAAGCTAAGCATGCAAGGTAGATATCAAGACAAAAGTCAGGCAGACAGAACCTCATTGTCTTCATTTTTCACCACACTGTATTTGTATTTTGTTCTTTTTAAAAGTACACTAATTTAATTTTGTACCATCCAAATGGAGATTGTCTGAAGACCGCTGTTAAATTATAACTTTTTGATAACTTAATCTCTTTCCAATTTCCCTGCATTCTACTTAAAGGAGAGGAGAAACAGTCAGATAGTAAAAATGCCCATTGCAATATCCTGGCCTTAAAAATATCCTATGAATGGCAATTCCTTTTTTTCTTAGCTGAGTTGCGTGTAATTCTTTTCACATATATGGAATAGTCCTGGGTATTGAGTACAGCTGGGATTTCTGAATACAAATTCAACCTGACTGCATACCATTGAAACAGAACTCAGTTGCTTGGAGAGTCTATTGGTGAATTCCTTAAGTCTCATTAATCACGTATGTGGTGACACTGGAGGGGGCTCTTTACTTTTTTATTTTTCATTTGTCTCTGATATTCCCTGTTTATTACAAAATCCCTTCCTTTTCTGGATTTATAATGTGGCTATTTTCCAATACAGTTGTACCCTTTCACTCCCAAGCGGAGCCACCCATGTGTGAGAGCTGGGAACCTGGAGCTTTTTGATGAATATCCTTATTCGCCACAGAGCAAAGAGACCATGACAGACCTTGGAGATGCTTGATGGTGTGGCCCACCAGGCAGATGACAATTACAGATGGAGTTTGCTGATGCTGCTTGCACAGTCTGATTCCAGCTCCCCCTGCAGCAGAAAGTGTCTATCCCTCTGCTGTTCTTCTCCAAGAAATTTGTCATTTCTTTTAAGAAATATGCATGTCTAATTAGGAAATTTATTAATTAATCCTATTTGCAGCACAGATTCTGTCTTTTTATGTTGATGCTGAGATGAAAATTTGCAAAATTATTTAGGTAGCAAGACATCTCTGAGGGTCAGGCCATGATTGCCTTACAGTGTCCAGCTACTGATCCCTTGAACTCATCACCTTTCCCATTTCCAATCTGCTCCTGCCTTCTCCTGCTCTCAAATCTGGGCTCCTCTCTTGATCTGTGCAGTGGTACATCGTGACCACGTACTTTGATGATCAGTTGTTCCAGTCAGCATTTTACACAAAGGTGACATGCCAAGTACATGGACTGGGTTTGCAGAGGGATTTCTCCTTGTATTGGCAGTGTGGCAACTGAAAACACTCCAGAGGTCTGCAGTACATGCTATTGATGCTGCACAGTTAGAGCTCTGAAACTCCACTTGATTCTATGTGCAGAGGATGAATTTTCAAGTGCAAGTGAAAAATGTCACTTTTTGTGTGTCTGGTGTTCATACCTCATTTGTCCAGAGACGTGAGAGCTGAGCATGAAACCATAATTTGCTATTAGGAGGCACCTAAGGTTCTTTTCCTAAGCTCATAGCAAATATCCTTTGATTGGAAAAATGTGACCTTTCAGAAGAAAAACTGTGAGGGTATAGGGACCAATTCAAAGTTGCAGATGTGCAAAAACTTACTAATCTTGGAGAAAGGAAGGGCTGAAGAAGAATTTTAGTTCTGTTTTAAAACATGCACTGACCTATATGCAGCATATGGAATGTCTAAGCATTAGTCATATAAAATCACCAGCACAAATAAATTTATAACAGCATTCATGGAGTCTGACACCTTTTTCCCCTCATTCCAAACAATACTTAGGTGGTGTTTCTTCTCTTCATTTGATGTGGCTAATTCCCTTTTTGGTTTTGTGGTAGGAACTTGACATAAAAGAGAGCACCACTGCAGTGATTTCTACTAATTGTTGTGTTAAGTCACTTGATGCTAAGAACTACCATAGGTGTTAACAAAAAATTGCTTCCAGAACATAAATGTGTGTTGCCAGCAGAATTTAACCTCAGGCTGTAAGAGTAACACTGAGACATGAGGAGGCTGAAGTGGAGTTCTGCCAGATTTCCCTGTGCAGATTATGCAGGTGTTTCCCTAAAAAGGAAAAGTTGATAATAGATACGATGGCAATTTATTCCCTCCAAATGATAGCTCAGGCAAGTAGACTTTTTGGCATGAGTTTTGACCAGGAAATAATTGTGATCTCCTCAGTATTACTTAAATACATTTTTTATAGAAAGCATAAGGAAATTTATGTTAAAATATATCATGTGTCAAAATCCCTGTGTTTGATAAATGTAAAATGTTGGTGGCTGTTGCCATAATGCTTTTTGAATTATAAATATGGGGAAGAATCAAGAAAATGGAAAAGAGAAATACTTCAAAATGAAAACATTTGAAATAGAGAAGGTTTCATTTTTTTAAAACAGCTCTACTTGGCAATTTCAAGAAGATTTTGTTAAAACTTAACCTGCTGACTCTGCAGCCTGGGATGGAAGATTACTTTCCATTGCCTCAGGTGTCAGGATCAGTCCAAATTGGTAAATGACTGTCTCACCATATCCTTACATACAGAAGGACACCAGCTGAAGTCACACCTTGGTAGAGAGTAGAAGTGTAACCTGTAGTGTGGATTCTTCTCTCATTTGTAAGGGTACAAATGAGTTAAAAGCAATGGAGGTCTGATTCAGAAGTGGGAGAAAGTGGGAGCTGGGCTTCTAGATTCAACCCTCCCCAAAAGCCCATAATATTCATAACAGAACCCGGTGACTCAAAGTTGCTAAATTCCGATGCTGAGGGATTCAGTAAAACACATATCCAGCACTTTGCAAGGATAAGCACTCACTCCTGCTCTCCAGGACCCACAGGGTGATATTTGAGAGCAGGGTAAAACAGGTGAGATTGGCAGCCGAGTGACCCAAGTGAGCGTGGATGTGGCCCCGGCCAAAGTCAGACTNGACACTACAGACACCTCAGCCCACTCAAGCTGGTTTTATTGAGCAAAGCAGGATGCAGTTCAAACCCTACTGCATTTGTTGAGAAGGCTCCCATGTATTTGTGTGCTGTAAAATGAGTACAAAAATGCTTTGCTTTGGGAAACAGCACTATTTCATGAACGTATCCTGAAGTGAACCAGCTTGGAAAAAACAGTCTCACAGCAGTGATGCTTGAGTGGGATTTTCCTCTGCACATCCCCATCTATTCCCTCCCCACCCTGCCATATATGTACTGTAAAAGACAATTGAACTCAGTGTTGAAAGCTTAGGAATATTGTGAGAAACATTATTCTTGGAATAACATCTGTATGCATTGAGGGATGAGAGTGACTGTGTTCCAGTGTAGGGTGGTTAAGGGGGCTCCAACCACATTTAGATTAAGGCCAGATTAAGGCTCAGCCCATGAACTTGGATGAGCATTTGATTCCTGTTTTCCAAAACTAAAAGCTGAAATGGAGGACAACTGAGGGAAAAGAGGGAAAGCACCATGTTTACAATGTCAATCTATGCGGGGTATGAATGAATAAGGTTAAAAATGGAGGGGTTTTACTAGTAAAAAAATAGATTGAATAATGACCAATGTTTGCTGTAAATGCAATCACAGTTTAACAGCATTGTGAACTGTGGGATCTGCAAAGCAAAAGCACAACTGGAGCTCTTGTCTGTGGCCAGATTTCACCCTGTCTTTAATGGGACAATAAATGTGTATCAAAGTCAAGACATAAACTCTGCTTATTCTTCAGTATAAGCTTTTCACATCACTTGGCAACTGGCCATTTAGCTGAAAAACTGCTTTAGGACTGTGCTAGCAAGGAGATTTAAAGGTCTTCTTTATAAGACCAACATATCTCTCCTCCATATAAACTCTGAGAAAAAGAGTAACTAGTAAATAGAGCTGTAAATCCTTCTTGGTTTTTGAATTAAAATTTTAGCTTTACTAATGTAGCAATTTTTCCTCTTCAAAATATGACAGAAGTACTACGAAAAGTAAGATAATTTTATTTTGTTAAAAAAAAATATTTTACATTCTTTCAGGTGTTGTTTTACCTTTTTAAAAAAGAAATTGATTATGAGCGGTACCATCAAAACTCGCTTGGTTTTCAATTTACAATGTAATTGTAAAATCAAAAATGTTTTTCATGCAAAAATGTTGGCCAACTATAGCAATGCAATGTTTGAAAAGTACCTTTTTAAAAGGAGCAATGCCACTCATGATGATCAGGCAATCACTGATATTCCTTGCTGCTCTTTGGTTTGCAGTGAGTGGCACAGGAAAGAGGACTATTAAATTCAGCTGATACTGTAGAATGATTACTGTGTTTTATCCCCAAGGCTGCAGAAAAGGAGAGCCTTGTTGCTGCTAAGAAACATTTAGCTTGGATTGTATCAAGCGAGGTAACTTCAGGAATTAAAAAATAAATCTCTCAGGCTCTGCTGAAATGTTTTTTCCTCCAACTTCCTTCACAAAAAATCCCCCACAAAATGGAGTGGAGAGTTTGAGTCATGCACAACTTCAGTGAAAAGATACTTTTTAGCTATAAGAACCAGCTTGTTGCCAATTTCCGTCAAAATAATTCCCCAGGTTAAATCCTGGTCCTATTGAAGTCATTGTCCAAATGCTCATTGGCTGTGAGGGGAGATCAGGATTTGTCCCGTTCAATTCATTAGTGATGGTATGAACCCCAAGTAGTATTACACTTCCTTTAAAGAAAGAGAAGCTCCTACTTACTGTTTATATACTAACGTTATTTCTCACACGTTTATTGTGTTACTCTCCTTAATTTGGTGCCATGCTGGGTCCCTGCGGGATGCCACTCAAACATTATGTCAATGTTCTCAAAATTGAACTCCAGTGCTTTATTTTACAAATGGCTTCTAGCAGATGTGTGGCACACTTTATTAACTTAAGTACCCATTAGTTGAAAATTTCATTAGTTTGGGGGAAAGGGATCAGTTTCGTCAATAGATCTGGTATGGGTGGACCCTTTGTGTCAACCTGACCCATATCAAAATGGATTATTGTTGTAAGTGAGACAAGTGACCTAATGTTCTGCCTATTATGCACACATGATCTATAACCTTTTAAAATACTAGTGTGGGAAAGGAGCACACTTCACTGCATCCCCAAACCATGGATTCTTAACAGGTGGCAGTCCCTCTCTTAGCAACGTTTGCCATGGGCTGTCTGCACCAGCGTATGAATTATCAGGGGGTACAGTTTCCAACCAGGTAACCAGGGGAAAACTGGGATGGAGAATGAAACCAGAATAATGAATGGCCAAGCACAAGTTTTAATGAGAGCAGGAGGCAGCTGGTGGACCTGGGTCTGCACTGCCATCGTCTGACTGACCAGTGCATTTCAGCCGAAGTGTTCCATGTGCTGCCTGGATCTTTTGGGCTAATAAAGCCCCAGAGGTAAGGCTGGATGACGTTACAGCAGGAACATATGGTACTTTTTACTCCACAGTTTTAATGTTTTGATGCTGTTTGTTCTTTGAATGATGGCAGCAGTAGTTTCCAATGCATTTCCTTGACCTTGTTTTGGAAACCATTTTAGGGCCAACTTGAAAGTCCATGCAAAAATATTTGGCAGGACCACACACTGAAAGGTGCACTATATAACCCTTTGGCTGTTTTGTGCAGCAGCTCTCACACCTGCCTTGAACTCATTGACCTTCTGAAGAGGAAGAAGTAAATCTGTCTGGAAGCAATGAATCATAGAATCATTGAGGTTGGAAAAGACCTTTAAGATCCTTGAGTCTAACCATCAATCTGACACGGCCAAGTCCACCACTAAACATGTCCCTAAGTGCCACATCTAAATGTCTTTTAAATACCTCCAGCGATGGTGACTCAACCACTTCCATGGGCAGCCTGTTCCAGGGCCTGATAACCCTTTCTGTGAAGAAATTTTTTCCTAATATCCAAACTAAACATCTCCTGATGCAACCTGAGGCCATTTCCTCTTGCCCATTCCTTGTTATTTGGGACAACAGACTGACCCCTACCCAGCTACAACCTCCTTTCAGGGAGTTGTAGAGAGATATAAGGTCTCCCCTGAGCCTCCTTTTCTCCAGGCTAAACACCCCCAGTTCCCTCCTTATAAGACTTGTACTTCAGATCCTTCACCAGCTCCTGCACCTTTAGGATCTCCCTGTTTCACGATACCCAGCCTTCCTGCACTTCTTTGCCCTTCAGGACTGCCTGCTGTTTCAGGGAAGGTCGTACAGCTCACTTCTCCTGAGCTCTGCACACTGTGGGGTGGGAAGCAAGAGTCAGGCTGGACGAATTCCCTTGTCTGGGACAGCCCACTTCAAGTGCCATCCTTGGGGCAGCCCTTTCCCTGCCATATATTCGACACCAGAATGCTGGTGATGTGATTAGAGGTGTGAGAAAACCAGGAAGATACCAGCTGGGGTAAAAGGATCCTGTTGGAGTCTTTGACCTGATTTGCAGCCAATTCCTCCCAGCATTGTCTCGGTAGCCCACAGATGGGACCATCCAGCCAGAACTGATGTGGAAAAAAGTCTTGTTTTCAATGTTGTGAATTTGGGAGACAAAGGGAGGCTTGACTGTGCAGAGTGTTTGTAGAGAGAAAATTGGTCATGGAGCCACCTGCTCATCTTCAGTAACAGAGAAATGTTTTCCTGGAACAAGACACTCCCCTCTGTTGTTAATTAAAATCAAAGGCAAAACACAGAATCAGTAAACTCCAAAATCAAAGGAACTGAGATGGGCAAACTAGATTTCCTAATTTAGTGGCGGCTTCCTTTCTCCTTCTGCCAGCTTTGATTGATTCTCAAAGTATGGGTTTTTTCCAGTCAGCTGAACAGAGAGAGGTTGTTTAGCTTCTGCATACCTGACAGGTATGCACTGGTTCCTCTAGGAGACACAGGTTAGGTACAGAAAAAATGGCTGAGAAAATGAGAAAGATGGAATATGTGCCTTGGCCAACACACTCCTAGATTCTAAGTTGTTGTGGGACACTTAGTTCACTTTAGTTGCTCATGCTTGTTTCCCACCTCTGAAATGTATTTGCCCCCTACGGAAAGTGTTTTCAGGTAGACTGAAGAAAAATTTATGAGAGAATGAAGTATGTCAATTCTTATACAGTGTCACATCATCATAAATCATGTTCTGAAACAAAACCATGCTAAAGTCATTATGTTTAATCTTCTGTATAGTGCTGAACAGACAAAGAATTTATGGACATTTAATTCCAGTCACTGCTTCTGCTGACAAGCTGAGGTCCTCCTTCTCTCAAGTCAGTAGGGAAACATGCAGTTGCTTCTTCAGCTCAGGTTCATTGCAGTAATTTCAGTATATTTTGCTGGAAAGTGCTTTCTCACAGCCAGGTCTCCCGTGATACCAATATGAAGTGTACACTATATTCTTTCCCTGTTTCCTCTAGAGCCTAATATATCCTTTGCAGCACTTTCAGCTTGAAATGAAGTGTATGACCTAAAGTCTATAGAATAACATGAATCACTGTACAATAATTTATAGGGTCACCTCATAATTACTATAGAGTATAACATGACTCCGTTTATTGGAACATATACAGGAGAAAGGTTATTTTTGAAATTTTTCTTGTTTATTCAAGCCAACATTGCTCCAGATTTGAATGGATTTATTGACACCACATTAAAAATAATCATTGTCAAAACAACTGGGAGAAAAAACAAATTAAAGAGGTAGAAACTTCCTGCTCCCAAATCTTTCTTGCAGAGAGGTGGGGAGCAACCTGTGGCCCATGTCTTTTCTGTGAAAGGTGATTTTTTTCATATCTAAAGAACTGAGATCTACTCAAGGATTGGTAATAAGAATGGACTAACTGAATGATAACAAAGCATATTGCATGGCAATGTTCCAGAAAATCATGTTTTATTTGGAAGGAAAGCAGATTAAAGCAAAGAAGAAGCCAACAATTTAAAGGGGGAAAGTTATGTTTTGGGCTTGTTTTGCAGATTTTCAGGTTTCTGCACTTACTATCCCTAAGTTATAATTCCCCATGCCTTTGTCCATGGGAAAGGTGGAAGCAGGGTAGGGTAGAAAAGGAAGTGTGCTCAAACCAGTGGTAGCAAATGGAAAAATCTTCAGGCAATTCCAGAAGTAGTGTTGTACAAAATGTCTACATTTGGCACATGTTTGTGGGACCAGAACCAGAGACCTTGCTGAATTTTACTAAAATTTGACAGGCTAAAATGCACCAAGACTCTTCAGACCACAGTGGTGTCCATAGGGACTTGACAACCAGAGAATATCAAAGCCTGTGCAATAAATATAAGTGCTGTGTTCAGAAGCCCAACTTGTTGCTCTTCTGGTATTTAGGATCTCTTAATGCCATCATACATTCCAGATGTGCATTCCAGACTGTTCCAGTTCCGAACATATGCTTGGCTGGACCAAACATGGAGGGTTTTATTCCAAGTAGAGATGTATTCATTTCCAGTCATCAAAAAATGTATATTTATGGAGGAAATTTTGGGTGCTGTATGCCAACACACCAATTATGAATGTGTAGAGTAAAGAGGTACTGTCAGGCTGCATATGTTTCAAATACATAAATTCAGAGACCAAAATACTTAGAGACAGCAGATGGATTAATGACACATTTAGAAAACTATGGGTACATGTATTCTGGTAAATTAAACAGTGTCAAGGCATGGGCACAGGCACTGGAATGTACTCATCCACCCTATTCAGTTGTTAGAACAGTCCTCGGTGTGGTTTTGGCCTAGATCAGCTAACAACCTCCCAAACAATTCCTAGGTATGGCTTGTGAGTTCAGGCCAGGGACCATTGCCAGCAGGCAACATGCAGGCAGCTGTCCTGTGCTAGAGGTTAAGAGAGTTTAATATTATGGATGCGTCAGATTGTTCCAGATGGCTTGATGGCCCTGACACTATTTAGTTTACTAATATAGATTTAACCTTTAGGTTTTTATACTCATCCACTTGGACCTGTGACTCACGCACACCAAACAAGCAGCTGTGGTGATTTAAGATGTTATTGCACCTGAGCTCTTTGTTACTGGCTCTTGCTGGAGGTTTCTGACCCCGCTGTAGAGCTGCCAAAAGTAATGTACTTCAAGTGTTTTAGGAGCAGTGAAGGTCAAGCCACGATGTGAGGTCTGTATGTGTACTGAATATGGGGAAAAGATCAGTTTGAGATTCTTCCCCCACACCTCGAATCCATGTATTTATAGAGCCTAACATAAAGCCAGAGCTCTCACTGCTGCTGTTGCTGTCTCACTCTTCAGCACAGGATGCCTTTAAACATGAGCGACCATTTGGATAATCACTCTTTCCTAGAGCCACTCGTTGGCTTCCATGGGCTGCACTGCTTTTTGTGAATCTGTGTTTTTCTCCATTTTTCCTGAATCTGTTCTTTCCTGGCTGTTGTTGCACAAGAGTTTTGCACCCTAAAATCTATATACCAATGGTATTTTCCCCATTTGCAATCACTCTTACCTTTAGAGACAAATTAGCTTTATAGCTAATTAGTTTGATGACATTAGTTTGTTTCCTGATGAGTTGTTCCTGGCAGGTTTATTGTGAATAGAGCTTCCAGCTGCCAGGAGGACGGTGGTGGGGTACAGAGATGCAAGGTGGTGGGTGCCCCCTTGTCCATGGCTGTGAGGAACTGTCAGCTGCTGGTAGCACTCCAATGTGGCACCAGCTGGGACTCTGCCTCTGCCTGAAGGGCAAAGAAGTGCAGGAAGGCTGGATATCCTGAAACAGGCAGATCCTAAAGGTGCAGGAGCTGGTGAAGGGTCTGAAGCACAAGTCTTATAAGGAGCTGGTGAGGGAACTGGGGGTGTTTAGCCTGGAGAAAAGGAGGCTCAGGGGAGACCTTATCGCTCTCTACAACTCCCTGAAAGGAGGTTGTAGCTGGGTAGGGGTCAGTCTGTTGTCCCAAATAACAAGGAATGGGCAAGAGGAAATGGCCTCAGGTTGCATCAGGAGATGTTTAGTTTGGATATTAGGAAAAAATTTCTTCACAGAAAGGGTTGTCAGGCCATGGAACAGACTGCCCATGGAAGTGGTTGAGTCACCATCGCTGGAGGTATTTAAAAGACATTTAGATGTGGCACTTAGGGACATGTTTAGTGGTGGACTTGGCAGTGTCAGATTGATGGTTAGACTCAAGGATCTTAAAGGTCTCCATGATCTTAAAGGTCAAGCCCACTTGCCAGCAAAGGGCAAAATATGGAGAAATCCACCATGTCTTCCCACCAGACACTTCTGGGGCAGTATCTAAAGGGACATGAAAAGGTCATAAACAACTTTAAATAGAAGAGATTGAAGAAATTACAGCCCTCTTAAAAAGGTTCATGACCTCTGGCATACACATAGCAGTGCTACAGACACTCTTAGGAAGATGTGCATGTCTGCATGAATGGTCCTTTTTTGTGTATTTTTTCTCTGAGAGGACACCATCCCAAGAAAATTATACTTGACAACCTGATAGCAGAAGGCAAGCTCAGAGGTAAAAATAATTGGACATAAGCTTTTTGTCTTGGTCAGGGTCTCCTTGTTTTCCTACAGTGCTTCTTTGGCTGCAGAAACACAGAGCAGTAAATGTAATTTAAAAGGCATCCTTGACATTTGTGAGATCCTTAGCATCACAGCACATGCCATTCTTGCCCTCCAAAATATGTGGGGAAAGCGTGGTCATCTCACACAGTGCATAAGAACAGCTGCTGGTTAATGGTTCTTCTAATCACATGTGCAGTCTAATAACAAACAAATTCTACTACTTCTTACTTTAAGCCAAGTTTATGTGTTTATTTTAAGAACAAAGGCTCAAATGCATAAAAGTATCAGAGTTGCTGTAGACAAGAAAATTGTAGACATCCCATCCGTCCCTTCCCCAAAAGAAAAAAGAAGCGTTATCTGGTTGACTGCAAGAGCAACATTCTTAGATTAATCTCAAAAAGGCATCTAATGAGTAAGAGGAATGCATTACGTCAAAAGATCATATTTACTGGCCCATCTTTCCATCAAAACAATTTCTACATGTGTTGAAGATAACAGCAGCAAAGCAGGGAATCTATGACTACTAAATGTCGTGTAGGACAATTTTCTGTGACTTGCAATGTGAGTGGGAGTATTCACATTACACTGAATAGTTTTGGGAGCACAAGTGCTGAAGCCAGGTTTAATACACACTTGTGTTGCATGGTCGAATGTGAGTTCCACGGGAAGATTTTCCTGTGTAGGACATTCATAACTAAACTTTCTTTTGAGAAATCTCTGCCATAGGTGTGAACTTGCAGCTTTTCTCTGTTTTTGGGGTGCCTACAGGGTTTTGGTCTTATCACGAAATAGAGTAATTCATAGTGTAATGTACCCCTTGCAATCATCTGGTCCAATACCCTACACAAAGTAGGACTAACTTGGAAGTTATGTTGAATTTTGAAGTCAGACGAAGTTTTTTGTGACTGTTCCCATCTGAGTTCTGAACACGTCCAAAAAAGAACATTCCACAACCTCTCCTGGATCTGTGCTAGCATTTTATTCTTCACAGGGTAATTTTTTTATCCTTCCTATGGCTTTTATTTATTGCTTTTTGTATTTCTGCTCTGAGAAGAGCTTGACTCTGTCTTCTCTATAATCATGCAACAGGTCATGGAAAACAGAAATAATGTCTCTCCTCAGCCTTTTCCTCTTAAGACTCAGCAAACCCATCCATCTACCTCTTGTTTGCACGCTGTGTGCTCCAACCCCCTGAGTAGGTTGCTGGCCACTGCTGAACTCACTGTGGTATGTCCATGGCTCTCTTTCACTGGGGATCCCCAAACCAGACACAGCAATCCAGATGTGGTCTCATAAATGCCAAATAGAGGAGAAGGATCTCTTCACAGACCTGCTAGCTACAACTTCCCAGCATGTGGTTGGCCTTCCTGGGTAAAAGACCATACTGCTGACTCCTGTTCAACTTCTTGTCACAAGGAGAGTACAGACAGGTAGATATAACATGTAAATGTATATATTAGGCATTGCACATTACATATTATATCTATATATATCCTAAATTTTATCCTCCCCAAGGGAACAAAGTGTGCTTAAAATGTTCTGTTGCAACCTTATCCAGGGCGGAACAAATGGGCTATCTGCTAACTACATTATGGTGGATATCAGTAATCACTATGGGAGTACTTGACTTCAGAAACAGAGACTGGCTGCACACCAGACCCAGAACAGACGTGGAGACGGGCTGAAGAAGCAGCTGAGCTTAGCATCAGACTTTCAAATATGTGCTGACTTTTCAGTATCAAGCTTTGCAGGCTATGCTTTTCTACTTCAAACGCATTTCTTTTTTGTTGCAATTATTTGTTTTTTTAATGGAAAAAAAAGTAATGTAATCTTATTAAATAAATCATCTTCTCCCTGTAATATTGACTAGTTTGCATGCCTTGCTAAACATTAAACCAGATGAAATGGGACTTGGTTACATACAGTTAAGTAGCACGCTTTTTGTGAACGGTAAATGAGATTACTATTTGTTATTTTTTAAAAAAAAGTTCACCCATAAAAAGAAACATCTCTATTAGACAGAAAAGTGACTTCACAAAGGTGCATTATGTGGCAGCCAAAAACTGAAATGGGTGGCAGATTATTTCCAAAGTTAAAAGTTTATGGTGAAACCACGATATAAATTAACTGCTAGCAGCCGTTGAGTCCAGTCCTCGGATCATTTATCTGTATGAGAGTGTTATATGTTTGATGCCCGGTATGTATGATGGTTTTGGGGTAGACTAGAGTGTTTCTGAGTGATTTAGCACATGAAATCAACTCCAAGTTACTAAAACAATAAACACAATGATGGGAGAGAGAAGTCAATACATGTATCTTGATTTCTTGTTGCCATTACAGTGTGTCTATCTACTTCATGGTCTTCAGCACTATGAGACTTATCAGATTATCTCCAGGTCATGAGTTAGTTTTGTTCTGACAATTCCATGGAAAAGCAGAGAAGTATAATTCCCATTTTACTAATGGGAAACGAATATATTAGAGAATGAGGTGGGTGAATGACGCAGTAGATAAAAACTGGCCTAGGGACTGAACCCCAATCTAGAATGTGAGCTATTAAAACTTGACCCTGTCTCTACAGTGGGTAACACATTTTAAGGGAAGTCAGACAGGGGGTATACATCAAGAAGATTTGTAAAAAGCAAAAAGATAGTGATGTTCAGTGGAAACCTGAAGAGGGACTACATAGAGTGCAGATGACACACATACACATGGCCACAAAGAAGTCACCAGGTCATTACTGTGCTAGAAAGATATCAACAAAATTTTTCTTTAAAATAGTATGTTTCTAAAAGGATTGGAAAATTTCAGCTCAAATCTTTTGGAGGAGGAACTGGCCATTGTTTAGTAAGATCAATTGTAACATGTTACATAATTGTGCAATGAATTCATCAGCACATTCCAGCTGAAATGGAGTGCAAAAAAAAGGAAAAGTGCAGGACCCAAAATCCATAACTTTCTGATTCTGTGTTTAAACAAAAATTGAAGCTTTGGAAGATGAACCTGGTGGAACACCACTGGTGAAACTGCTGAATTAATGGGTCCTGAGTGGGAAGAGTTACGTCAGCTTACTGCTGACAGGCATGTTGGGAAGTCTTGGCTGGCTCGATGTGCTGAAATGAAGGGGATGACCTAAGGATTAAGGATTAACTTCAGGCTTTTAACTTGACAGTAATGTACAATGTACGTGTGCGTGTGTTTGCATGGATGTTTGCACATACAGACAGATGTGTCTGAGAGAGAGACGTTGTGGGTTTTGTACTGCTGGAATATGGGCTATGTGTGAGAGATGTGTGTTCCTTCAGATTTGGCTGGTTTTCTGTTCTGCAGCTTTAAAATGAAATGCTTTTGCATAGCTGTCCATATTGTTTGCAAGTAGTTATAAGCCAGTCATTTCCATAGAGAAAAACAAAGGCTTATTAAATAAACAAATATAGTAACAACTGAGAAAGAGCGTTATGGAGAGACAAACAGCCTGCTAACAATGGGAAATGTCTGTTCAAAGTGTCATGCAGCACAGAGGTAAGAGGTGTTGGTAAGAGCTTTTTTTTTAATCCAGATTCTCTTTGAGAACATTCAAAGGTAGCAATCTTGAAATAAATTAAATTAACACCTATGATGAACTTGGGAGACAGTGATACCACCTTTCCATTTTTCTTCCTTTTTAGCAGCATAATATTATGCTGTCTCAATGGGATTGTGAAGGGTAAAGGAGTGAGCATGTACCTGGGAAATGGGGAGTTTCTGGCTAAATGCAGAAGTTTGATCTGGTAGCCTTAGCATAGGGGCCTAATAGCATTTTGTAACTGGCTTGGATCTTCACTTCCAGCCAGGTGAGCCCCTGATTTAAAACTTAAGAATATTACAGGTATTAGAAGGAAAGAAACAAGTGACCTTTCAGAGTGAGTGGTGGGCACTGTGTGGGGCTGTTTATGAGACTGGTGACAAAAAACATGCTAGCAGATGAAACTCTTTCTGAGGTTTCCAGTCCAAAAACCTTCCATAGATGAAACCTACCAACAGAACTACAATTACGAATGCTCTCAGAGCAGTGGTAGAGCTGAATATGAAGATATCCATAAAAGACTTTCTATGGAAAACAGTTCTGAATCAAAGCATTACCAAGCTTTTTAGAAATAAAGTCCTGTAGTCATCGCAAATACCAGAAAATATACTACAGCAAAATAACAAGTTAACAAGTATGTTAACTTTTTTCCTCTACTTGGCAACAACCTTGGAATACATCTTAACTGTGACAGAGGTAGTGGTAGTAGGGAAACATGGGGAAAGAAAAGTATGGTATGGAGGCTGTTTCCTTTCCATCCTTAGTCAAAACTGCACAGAAACGACAGCAGAATATTATCCCAGTAAGAATAACCAGGTTGCCCAGAAACCCAGGAGTCACCAGCCTCTTTCAGTAGTGTAATAGAAGTGGCAGGCAGCACTTAAAGAGTTGTAAGTTTGATACTTTTCCCCATGCATGGCCTTAATTAAGACCATCTTTACTCACCCCGGTGGCCTCCTCTAAGTATCTAACCATGCCATTTGTAGGGTAGATGCAGTGAATATTTTCGTTCTTCATGCTCTCTGTGCTGCGCATTTGGTTCACTCCTTGATTCAGACCAAGTCTCAGGTCCCCCAGGCACCTATGCTGCATATGGCTTTTGGCTCCCTCTTTAAGGAAACTTGGACACTTGAACAGAGAGTTGTTCCAAGTCCTATTTCCTATAGGCTATATAATGTTTGAGCTAGTTCATATCACTTGTTCAGAGACAAGAACTTTCTCCTTGAGTCCCAAAAGCAGTGTAGATTAATAGATTTATCCATAAATTCAAGATTGTTTCTAACATGTCCCCTTGAATTCATTTGCTGGGAAATCAATATGAGGTTATAACTTGTGGTGGGTCTCTGCTTACAGCAAACACCTGGAAAATTCTTCACAACAGATTCAGGTGTAAGCATTTTGCATGACCTTTGTTACTTCCCTAAGTCAGTGGTGGAACTGTTGCTCACGTACTTGATCCTCTCTCTCTGCCAGTGCCCAGCCCAGCAGAGGACCCTTCTCCAGCCACTCTGAGAAGATGTGCAGTTTGTTCTTCTAACAGCTATCACAGTCCTGCTGTCAGAATATGAATGGTAATGATCATAACATCAGTTCCTGCATGTTGGGAAAGTGTCTGTGGTTTGGTAAGGCAGAGGGGCACTTATGTATTATAAGAGGAAAGATACAGAGCCAACTGAGAAGGCTTCAGTTGCTGGAATGCTTCAGGATATTTTAGGATGCCTCATGGTTGCAATCAGAATGAGGATGTGTTTACATGCAGGGATGCCATAAAACTTCTCTGTATAATGATATATTACAATAATGATGCAGCCAATTGCTCATAAACCATTTACCAAAGGGTAGATAGAGTGTTAGAGATGGCAACCTAATGCCATATCAATTTAGTCACAAGAGAACCACAAAGTAACTCAGGTTGCAGGGGACCTTGGGAGGTCTGCAGTACAACCTACTTCTCCAAACAGAGGCAATCTTTAACTCAGATCATGTTGCTCAAGAATTTGCCCAGCTGGGTCTTGCAAACATCCAACACAGGCTTTTATTCTATAAGGTCCCAGTTTCCCTTAATGTCTTGGATGGATAAGGAAATGAGGGAAAGGGTGATGAGATGTATGTGTATATTTCCATGTCTAAGGCCTGGAACCAGAACCTAGAATTCTTGGCCCCAGCAGACTTTCTCTCTGATACTAAGTAAAACTGGGTAAAAACTTATAAAGAAGCTCTGGTTAATGTTGTGCAGGCAAGCTTCATTCTGATCTGTCTTGAATTTGTTAGTGATTAATATTCTTGTCTGCATGTTTTTTAATGATATTTTTGTGTAGATTTTTATAGATAATAATACAGCTTTGTCCTACAGGATCCCAGAGTGCTTCTCAAGTTATACACCTAACTGGCCAAAGCCTACTCCTGCTGAGGCCAATAGACATTTTGCTCTCGATTTCATTTGGGCCAGGGTTTGGCTGTGTAGAAATGGAATACAAGCAATTCTGTATGTCCGCATGGCCTTTAATAAATTCTGGTTTCCCACCTGGGCAATAAATCTGCCAGCAGAAGAGTAGTACAAATTTTGGTGTCACTTACCGCACAACTAAATATTTTAATATAAATTTTGAAAGGTATCAGTAGGCCATAATGGCAGTTGCTCTAAAAGTAGCAATAGCACAATTTAGAGCCAGAGGTGGATGATGGTGTGTGTGGACGTGGATAAGGGTGTAGAATCTCTGTATATGCAGCAAACTATGCATGTACTTTTAAATCACTTAATAAAAGATCAGCTCTTGTTGGTTGCATAATCTAAAATTCTGGAACATTTTTGCTGTCCTACGTCCGCAAAAGTTTTTCATTTAGGAACACACACGTTTCTTGTCAATGTTATTTCTACAATCACTTAGTTAGAGCAGGGCATATTGTTCTCTCAATTTCTTGTTAAAATGTTTCACGTAATTAAACTTTTACAACCAGTTCTGCTCTATGTCTGATACCTGCTGTAAATTATAAAGAAAAGCCCCTCTGGCATTTATGAGAATTCAGATGATGAAGACTATAGAAAAAAAAACAAAGAAAAGGAAAGAAGCAGTGTCACTGAGCCCCAGATAGTTGCTGATTCCCTGTTATCTCCCATACAATTGGATTTAATGAAATCTAATATTTCCTATTATATCAACTAGACTGAAAAGAAGCCAAAATAGAACTAATAATGTTACAAATTATTATATTGCAAACATTTTGTAAGTTGCAACCCAATTTGAATAATTGTGTTTTTGCCTATATTTCTGTAACATAGTACATGGGAAATAAGGCTAAAATTTGCTAGCTCCTGAAAGAAAACAGCAACAACAATCAAACAACAGGAAGAGGAATGAAATTAAAATGACACCTGGTTGTATCTGCTTGTGGGACGCACACACACAAACATAAACAACCTCTTCCTGTGTCAATATACTGCCTGAGTTTCAAAGGAGTGCTTGAGATGACCTCTCTGGTGTGGGGATTTACAAAACAGCTAAGTTCCAGTAAGACCAATTTTGAGAGCAATGTTCTGCTTCCAGGCCCTCCCCAGACCAACTGTGGGATGACTGCAAGATGGCACATCGATTACAGGATTGCGAGCTTTAATCCAGCTGGCAGCAATGCTGCTATGAGACTTGGAAATCTCCTCTAACCTCTAACCACAGCTTAGTGTGCAAACTATTGTGTTTGCTCTTGGGAAGCTTCACTCTTGCCAATAAGAGCTAGTATTTATACTATTTGGCATATTTATGAATCAGTTAACCCATTCCTTATAAGTAGATCCTTTTTTAGCATTTATAATCCTTCCAAGAACTATGGATGATGGACAGAAATAAATAGACATGAGGGGAAAAACAAAAGAAAACAAAACTTTAAATCTCTCTTCTCCCATAACTATTATAATTTATTCTATTGTCCTTTGTTTCATAGGGCTGTTAGTTGTGACGAAGGGAAGCAACAATCAGTCAGTGTCTGAGAAATCTGGTTGTGCTTAAACATTTCTGAAATTCGGGGAAATGAGTGGTGCAATCTGACATCCAGTAAAGATCAGATGACCCGTAGGCTTCAGTTTCCTTGTGAATGAAGGTGAAAGGGCTCTGCAGCCAACAACTTTTTTACTGGGATACTCAGAAGAACATGTAAACAGGGATTTTTATACCTTTTGTTCGCCTGGGCAGGGTGACATACGCAGAGTGGTTCTATTCAGAATGAAAACTTATTTTATAGTTTGCAGGGGACTATTCTATCTCTTATTCCGAGAATTTTTGCTGGAATTGTGATGGCTGAAAGCTCTGAAGAGAAAATGAATTTACCTCACTTTCTAAGAGATACCCACTAGCTGACAGCTAGAAAGATGTGTGTATACTACCATGCTTGTGAGATTCTGATTTCAGAGTTAAAGTATCTTATCTGATAAGAATCATTACTGGCAAAGCTACTCAGGTAATAATATTATCTATCAATAGGGATATCAAAGTCTTGGTGCTCCATTGCTTCATGTATGTACTCCAGCCACCACGGAATGAAAGCAGATTCTTTGTTTTCCCATTAATGAACAAGCAACAACCATATTACAGAGTGAACTGATTGTATCAAAACAGACATGTGCACAAACTTTCTAATGTTGTTTGTCAAAAAGTTTATTCTCAAAGAGGCAACATTATTTCAGCCTGAGAATGCATTTCTCTAGGACTGTTTGTATAGTATTCCAACAGCTGAAAGTACACCATTGCAGGTCAACATATTTTCCACTTAAAAATAGTCTTACTTTGTGATGGACTTCTTCAAAGTACTTTAAATTCATCTTTAAATGAAAAATCATTTAAATGAATGACAGGCTTCAGCCTAGGAGGGGAAAACTTTTTGACTCCCATCATAGACAGTGATGTCCATGAAACTTTGACACTTGACTAAACTCACAATAAGTAAAAGATAGACAATTTAAAGTGAAACCAGAAATATCATAGGGAAACAGGTGAGAAAACCCTATATTTCTGAAATACAAATTAGCCAGTAGAAAGAAAACCCATCTAAAATTCTTGGCGTAGTTGTCTGAAAACTGATGCAGGCATAAATTAATTTTTATTGAGAAAACCTTTGTATTATCTGCAGTTTTCCAGGAGTCAGATTTCTACATATATTTCTATGTTAATTTTCAATTTTTGATGCCATTTTCAGAATTCACCATTTTTTAAAACTCATGTTTTTATACATGCTCTTTTCCTTATCTCTGAAGGTATTTTTATGCTGGGAATTAGATGTGTTTCCAAGTCTTCCTTCAACTGGCTTATGAATGTGACCTTTATCTTAAAACCTGTTTATTCTATGTAGTCCATAGCTTTTGTGACTATTTACAATATGCATTGCACATTATTCACTTGATCCAACATACTGTGAAATCAAAGAAAAGACTTCCCATTGACCTTGAAAATTGTTGGATTAAGCCTTATGCTCCAAGTAAAAGTAGTTGTAATGAATGACACAAAAATGTAATAAAGAACTCATTTATTGGCTTATTAAGCTTATTAAAATAACCTAGTGTAGATTATTAAGTTTTCATTTACAAATTCCGATTCAAACATATCTACCTGAAGCTCCAGTATACTGATTGCTGTTACATTTAAATACATTTTGGTAGAAACTTGTTACTTCTCCTCTTCTACATGTCCATTCAGGTGTTCATGCACTGCTGAATATTTTCCATAATCTCCTGAGGACTCACTTGCTCAGTGTCAAGTTGTTCATCAGTGAATTGTTGCATTTCCTTCCATTTCCTGGAGCCTTTCACAATGCCTTGCTGAATCAGTATGTGTGTCATTTCCACTTTATTCCTGAGTGCCTGTCTGCTTTTTGGGGGCATGTGGTAAATGGACTGCCAGTCACATGGGCACCTGTATTCTAAGCTCTCCTTGACGAACAGCTACATACGGCTTTACGCTCTCAGCTGTCATTTGCTCAAGCCAGCGAAGAAGCTCTGAGATATATTGCAGGAAAGCAGAGTAATTTTCTATAGTTAGATCAATTAACCTTTTGGCTCCACTGATTAGCTTTTCTTGGGACTGACTGAGCTGCCCATAGATCTCCCGGAGTTTTTCTTTGAGTTGCTTGTTATGTTCATCGATTTTCCTCTTAGCAGCTGCAGACCAATATCGGATATTTTCCTGAGCAGCAGACGAGAGTTCCATGATCTTCTGTTTTCCTTTTCCTTCAAAATCAGTTATAAGGTCATAATATTCCTGACTGTAGATTTCCACCAATTCTCTTACTTTGTCTGTCAGGCGTGTAACAGTGCCAGCAAGATCTCCAACAAACATGTTGTGCCAATCAACGAGAAGATGTATGATATCCTTCAGCCATTCCAGTACCTTGTCTTCCACCTCATAGTATTTCACTGACAATCCAAGTGTAGTTGGATCAAAATATTCCTCCCGCAATGACTTTATGTAGAGGAGGAGCTGGTGCAGCTTTTCTGAGAGGTCCTGGAATGTCTTCTGGCTGAAGTCTTTGAACTGAGAAATGTATTTTTTAACATCTTTTGTCAAGGATCTCAGCTTCTGGGCAAAGTCTGATGCCATTGCATCTTTGTACAGCTGTTGTGTTTGGGCTTTTATGTCTTCAAAATTTTTGGATTGCAAGCTTCTAACCATTTCTTCTACCTTCTGAAAAACTTGTTGCACTACTTGTTTCAGTTGCTTCAGCCTTCCTGCAAAGTCAGCTTCCTGAAGAGTAGCAAATGTCTGCCTGATTTTTTCCTGCAAATCTTTCAGCATTTCTTTAATTTGATCAAGTACATTACGGCCTCTAAGAATTGTTTGAGAAGCAGGAAGTCTGACTTCCAGCTCATTGATAGCTGCAATCAAGGCATCAAAGTACTCCCGAAGTTTTGAAAGGCATAAATCAGCACTTTTTGCTACTTTCTCTGTAGTCATGAGGTATATTTCTGCACCACTGTACTTTTCAGACAGCCCAGGGACCTGGAATTTTGTGGTTTTCAGGAATTCAGTGGCTGAGTCAATTACGTGTTTTATTTTCTGGTGGTACTCTTCTATTATGTCAATCAAAACATCCAAAAGTTTTGCTTTTATTCTTTGATAGTCAAACCGTTCAGCCTGATCTGCTGCTCTTCTATAAAGCCGTTTAGCTTTGAACTTCAGCTCCTGATATTTGTCAGAGGCCTCATTGGCGGCTGTGCGAAGCTGAGCATCTATTTCATCTATTCGATTTGCAGCAAAAGTGTATGCTTTTTCAGCATTATTCTGCATTATATTCTTCATCTTTAAGGTGGCAGCACTAATTTCCAGTCCCATATGCTGCTTGTGGTACCGATTAACATACCTATAGACTGCATTTATTATTTTAGGCACTCTTTCTTTCAGACCCAATAGCACGTCTTTGGCAGCATCCTCATTCCAGTTGAATTTCATTTGAATCTGGTCAGGTTCCTTGAAGGATATCTCACCTTTTAGAATGTCAATGTCCTTCTGGGGAGCAGACTGAAAATACAAAACAGGGTAAGAAAACTCCAATATTATTTATGAGCCTATTTCAACATTCTCATTGTTGCATCTTTAATTTTATCATTTATTAAGACAAACACTCTCCAATTTTTTGTCCACTGTCTGTTTGCTGTCTGTCTGCACTCATCTTGAAAGGTTATTTTGGAAGAAATTATCTTGTACCAAGCTGCTTCAAGCTTCTTCAAAGAGCAAGGCTAGAACATAACTTAGTCTGGTCTTCTTTAATATCTGACTGCAAATAAGATTTTTCCTTCCTTTGTATTAAATGCCTATCGTGTCTCATAAGGCAGGTGAATTACTTGGGAAAATGAGTCTTCTACTCATTCCTGAAATCAATTAAAGTGAATTCAAAAAGTTTTTTTCATATGAAAATATTAGAGGATTTAATTTTGTAATCATTTAAATAAATGAGACAATTTAGACAGTTACTCAGAGTAGTTAATAAATCCTCAAATGAGAAGATATTTACGTGTATATTTTTTCCATTTTTTATAGTAAATAGTGAATTATGAGTTGACTGTGACCCGTAAATTAGTACATAATTTTGGAAAGTAAGATTTTAATTCTGAAATTATTGTAGTATGCCAGTAATAAAAGCATGTATTGTAACATATTAATGAATTAAATAAGACATTTCACAGATGGTCTAACCTCTTCCAGTGGCCTTATTCCTATAATGGTCACTTGTGTAGTAATTCTAAGTAGCCTGATGGCTATCTATTAAATCTGATGGGTAGTTTATCTAAACTGACTTTGTGCATTCTTCACTTTCAGTGGGTGTGCCTTCTTGACCACAGGAGATGGAAAAAATAACTGTGTGAAGCAGTTGAAAAGACCTCTTTACACAGATAGTACTTTTAGTACTGGAAAGGCCAGTGTACGAAATAAAACCTTTAATTACTGATAATACAGTTTTTATTTGCTGGTTAATTTATATCTCAACATAAACACATACAAAATTTAAAAGGGAACTTTTCCTCTGACCACACCGAACATTTTTCCTTTTTATTGCTCATATGAAGCTTACCTGAGTTCGGTAGTAAACTCTGGCAATGAAAATTTCATCGTCCTCTTCAATGACATAAGCAAGGGTCCCGGCTGAGGGTGAGGATATTGAGCCAGATGATTTCCTCTCATTCTCTTGGTAACGCACATGAACATCTGTGAAAGTTGGGCTGATGATATCTAGTGATAAAGTGTCCTCCAGGGCTCTGCAACCACAGTAAATACACAGCTATGAATCAATGCACAAAGCACAAGCCCAATGCTGTATGTCTGAACACAGTGCCACCTGTAATTTCATATATATATGTATATGTATGTAAACAATGCCTTTATCAGAAAAAGAAAATGTAGGGTTTACTAACCACATTTCTTAGAATTTAGCCTGACACATTCAAAACTCCATGTCACTGCAATTTTCCTGTTTTAAATAAAACTATATTGATCTGTGTTGAGAATTTTCATTAAATTACGGTAGCAAAATAAAACTTGTAACTGTACCATTGTCAGCTTTCTACAGATTTCTACAAACTGACTGCAATTTTTCCAACACAAGTATCGGCACTACTGTTTATCTGCATTTGTACCTGCCTTCACCAATTCTGTCCCTTGAATGTATCAACACAACACTTGAAGATCAAAACAGGCAGTAAGAGAGCTAAGTCTAATCCCCGGTGTGTGAATAAAAATTATTCTGTAGTAGCTTGTGGTGACAGAGGGATCCACTGGGAAGAAACCCAACTATATTGATGGTTAGATCTAGAACTTCTCTGATTATAAAATACTGTGTTTATGTCTCAGCAGTTTTC
Source organism: Pachycephala philippinensis (assembly GCA_013397055.1). Classification (NCBI taxonomy): domain Eukaryota; kingdom Metazoa; phylum Chordata; class Aves; order Passeriformes; genus Pachycephala; species Pachycephala philippinensis. The sequence goes on from VWZT01015535.1 coordinate 346,861, forward strand.
TGACATCGGGCTGGTGAGAAAAACTGTTCTAGGAACCCTGAGAGGGAACAGCTTTAAAGTTACCTTGAGAAGGAAAAGGACACAGCCAATAATAGTGGGGTAGATACACAGGTTCTTATGGATTACTGCAAAGCACCCTGGGGCATTAGAGATCAAGGCAACAACACATCATTTGCAATTATGTCTATTATAAATTGTATTATTAGAGCAAATCTTTACCCAAATCCTGAAATAGTCAGATTTTCGTTGTAGTTTGCACTCATGTCACGATGTGAAAAGCTGCCAGTTGTCTTCATAAAGAACACGCCTTCTTTATATTCATAGTTTGAAACAACTGTGAAAAAGATTTCAAACGTGTGTATTACCAACAAACAATACAAAAGACATATCCAGTTGTACATTAGATGGCCAGTTGTGGGGTATTTCACTGGTATGTCAAATTATGCTTCAAGAAACTGAATGCCCATAATGTCCCAAATAAAAAGATATGAAAACATTTGTTTTACTGGAGCATTTTAAAATTGACATTATACCTCAACATAGATATGACATACATATATATAGTCATTAGCCTTCAGGGTGACTGACTGAGACTCTGATAGTAATTTATGAAAAAATGCCACTGCTGTGTCATCTAACGTCAATGTTAAACGGACAGAAACACCTTCATATGCAAAGTCCCGGGGAAAAAAGATCTGAAAAAGCCTAGTCTATGATAATTTTTCCCCCCAAAATCATGGCATATAGAATTTTAATGTCTTACCATTCAGGTCGTATTCCAGGAATTGCAATGTTGAGCTGCAGGTAGAGTCAATGGAATGTTCAAAAGAGTCCTTCTTATTTGTCAAGTCTGTTCTCCAGGTGACATTGTACAAAGGGGAAGACACTTTGAAAGATCCGGTCAAGGCACCAAATGATGGGATGTAAATTCCAGCAGGCAAGGATATTTTCAGAGGGGGGATCTCAATTTTCTGTTCAGGAATGGTAATTGTAGGCAGTTCAAAATCTGCAATTTTATTAGCTACTTCATCTAGATCTACAGAGAAACTGCCAAGTGAAACACTCTTTGGTAAAGTGAATTGAGACATAGTTATTTGGTATTCAGGTATTGTCACCTCAAAAAATGGCATTTTATATTCTTCTAAAGTAATATAATTTGCTCCTACATCCACTTTGGGGAATCTTAGTTTTGGCAGTGTGGGTAAATGGACATCAAATGGCATTGTGCTCAGTGTCTGTGGAATTTTTATGTTGCGCATGTCAATGGTGTATGCTGGGACCTGGAGAGTGGTGAAAGGAAGGCTGAACTCTGGAGTGCTGAGAACAGGGCTCGGGGCCTTTAGGTGTAATTCAGGAATAGTGACAGTGAAGCCATCGGTCAGCTTGTTCACAGGTATGGGGAAAAAGTAACCATCCTCACTCTTTGTGTACACGAGGGATACTGAGCCATTCAAGTACTGTTTCCTGTCGGCACTGGTAGTGACGTCCAGCTTCAAAATATCCCATAAGCTCTTCTCAGAAATGGGACACTTGGTGTCTTTGAGGAAGTCCATGTATCCTTCCAAAGATCCAGAAATAACAAGTTTTGCCTTTGATTTTTCATTTGATAACTGCATATCATGACTGAGAGATAATGAGTGAATTTGGCCTTCACCCTTCCAGCTAGCTTTCTGGTTTGCAGGACTGATTTTCACTACAACAACCTCATTAACAGATGCCATGCCCACGTAGGGATTTGGCTGAATGGCTTGAATCTGAAGATCTGCTGATACATCCCAAGGAGCCAGCTCTAAGGTTGCTTTGCATCTCTGAGTCCCCGTTGTTGTGAAACTAGATGTACATTGTGCATAGTTCTTCCCATTGTGCTCCCAGACTGCATAAATACGACGGGTAGATGCTTCAACTGCAAGTAAGTCTTTGATTTCAATGAGCCAGAGTTCATCTGCTTTAGAGTGGGCCTCAAACTTGAGGGATGACCGAGCTCCATTAGCATTCAGATAGGCGTTTGCCTCATGGTCTAAACTTCCAGAAAATGCATTTCCAGTGTAAAATACTCCATCAATATCCCCAGTTGTAGAAGATTCTACTGATATGTAATATGTAAGACTCTCTAAGGCAAATTTGTGAGCAATTTCTCCCTTAGCACTTGTACCATATTTGGGAGTATTAAAATCATACATTAATTTTATTCCTGAGGAAAGAGTGGGTTTAGATTTCGTATTTCCAGAAAGTTCTTGGCTGAAATTCATTTTTAAAACTGGTGTATCGACTTCTATATTTGTTGCCACTGAAGCTTCCATGATCCTCTTTAAGAGAGTGATAGTGCTATCATGGTTTCCTCCTAGATATTTATTATTACTCAGGGACAATGCTGTGGCCAACTTCAATCCCCTTTTTCTTGTCAAACTTGTTGAACCATCCAGCTTAAATTGCAGAGCATCAATGACAGAAGAGCATGAGACACTGAGATGTCCAACAATATCTGACTGATTGAACAGCCCAGCATTTGCAGTTAAAGTGATCACACTGGATTTAAATGATAAGTCATAAGTAATGTTACCCATGGCAGGAACTAAGATGTGGTTTGCTGAGCTGTTGATTCTGAATCTGGGAAGCTTTAAAGTGCGTAGATCCTGGGGGATATGGAGGACTGGAAGCTCAAGAGAAGGTACAACAAGTGTGTAAGATGGAACAGAAAAGCCAATCATGGGGACTGTGAATCCTCTTGTGCTTATTTCTTTTGGAAGTGTGAAACCAAAGGCTGGCATCTCAGCGGTGAAAGGAGACACTTCAATATTCACAATTGGAATGGTGTATCCTGGAATCCTGAGGGTTCGTGGTAGTTTGTTCAGTGATGTTTGTATTTTGTATTTGTCAAGTTTTGTTTTGGCTTCATTATATGACTTTGTGAGAAAATCTAAAGCCGCATTTCTGCCTTTCTCAAAGTGCTTGTTGAACAAAAGGATGTTTTTATTAAGTACTTCATGCACTTTTGCTAAAGGAAGTGGGATTACATGCATATCTTTGTTTTTCTCATACTGAGCATTCAAATTTAAATCAAAGGATTGTCTTGTTGTCTTCAATAATTCCTTCAGGCCTACCTGCTCCCACAGTGAATAATCTTTCAGCTGAGGAGTTTTGATTCCAATGTAGGGAATCTGAATCTGAGGAATGGTTAGAGGAATATTTAGGAAGTCCAGGTTGGCATCTCCATTCATTTCGATATGAGCTTCAATTCTGTCATCATTGCTGCCAGCAGACATATTATGGGAATATCTGTACTGATTGAATCTGCCAGTAGCTTGCCAGTTGACCTGCTGAACAGAAGAACTGAGGGCAAACCCATAGTTATTCAGGAAGTCAATTTTGCCAGTCAGTTTCATCGGGAAGCTGATTTTCACATTTCCATCATTGTTTGTTGAAAGCCGAATTTCAGAAGGGTTTGCCAAGAAGGAAAGCTCATTATTTACAGTTCCAGTAATCCGTCCGTGGAGCCGAGCATTGTGAGAGCCTGTTAATTCTACTCCCATTCCTAGAAGATCTCCTGTGCCTTTCACATTCAGAAGGCTACGTCCCACACGCTGTGACTCAATTTCAGACTGAATCTGAAGTGCTGCAGACATTAAGGAATGACATTCATATCTCACAGCTTGGTTGACTTTCAGGTACTTATCATTTATTCTGTTGTTGGCAGAAAATGTAATACTGGGCCCCTCAACCTTGAAAGTGGCATGTGAATCATGAGTGCCTTCATCGGAGAAATTAGGTGAAGCCCACTTCCAGTTTCCTTTACCAGCAGAGGTAAATGATATGTATCCTGCTTCTACCTCTGTTGTCATATTATTGACCAGATCAGCTTGGCTGGAGAAATCAGCTTGTGGAATATTCAGTCTGTGGGAATATGCCGTTCCACTCTGCATCCAAATTTTTCTTTGCAGCTTGACCATTAGATTATTCTGTAGTTCTACTGAATTTTTCTTTGTATGTAAGTTTGCTCTAGTTTCAGCTTCACCTTCTACTGAGGTCCCTAAAAATACCACTTCATTGGTGTGATCAACTTTAAGGAACTTATGGTTGACTTTCATGACATTTTTAAAGTTCAGCTGCTTCATGTCAGGAGCCAGGAGACGTGAATCTGCAATCACACTAAAAACTAGGAAGTCTAATTTGGATGTTGTTAGAGCTGAAATGGATGTCACAAATTCTGGACTGTTTGCAGATGTTGTAATATTATGAAGCTCAGCTTGTGTAGACAGTGTGAAGAATGGAGAGGTGACTCTGAAAGCACCAGACAATTTGCCAAATGTAGGGACAGTCACAGTATGTGGGATACGTGGGAGCTGGAACTCTGGTATCTTCATGTTAGGAATCTGGAGCTCATTTAGATTTAGCTTTGGAATCAATAATTCTGGTATTTGAAACTGAGGCATTTGTATTTCTGGGAAAGAAATGTCAGAAAAAGGCATATCTTTCATCTTCAGATCTTTCAAATAGATATCGATAGATGGTAACTGAAATTCAGCAGACATGAATTTGTCTATTGTTCTCACAATTGTAAGCTTAATCTCAATCAAGTCAATTGTAAAGGAAGGAACTGGAAAGGTATTTAGAATTTTAAATTCTGGGGTAGTAAATTTCATTGGGATTTTCATGTCCTTTAGTCTCCTAATATTGATCTCATAGGAGGGGATACGGAGATCAGTCAGTGGGACAATGAATTCTGGTGTTTGAAATGTTGCTTCCCGAAGACTTCGGAGGCTAACCTCAAAGGCAGGTATAGTTATTATAACTGTTTTGATTTCAGGGACTTTAAATCCAGTTTCAACAAACTGTTTTAAATTCTCAGCCCAATTTCTTAGATCATATTCTTCAGCCAATGCAGCGATTTTTTTAAAAGCTATGATCCATTGGTCAGAAATGTATACGACAACAGAATTGTAGAATTGGCTTATCTTCTCAAGACACCACTGGAATTCCTGGGAAATATCCATTTCAGAAATCCTCTCTCTCAGGTCTTCCAGATGTTCATTTACCTTGGCTTTGAAATTAGCAAATGTTGTTGAGTCAATGAGCTCCCTGAGCCAGTTAATTATTGCAGCAAGCTTTGTGTCCTTTAGTTGTTCCATGTATTTTGAAATCACAGATCTAAAATCTCTTATATACTGTTTCAGTGCTTCTGCTTTCTGTGGAAGTTCTAGATTTCTGAGTTCCTCATTTAGTTTCTGTGTCATTTCTCGAATTTTGTTATTTGTGTTATCAACAAATTGGTTATAGTCAAAAGCCTTGAGCTTTTTAATAACCATATCAAGGAACTTGTTGACTTCCTTTATCATCTTTTCATAATCAAAGGTTTGCACTTTCTTGACAGCATCATCAACAAAAGCAACAACTTTACCAAAGCATGACTTCACATCGATATTTTGCAAGTAGATGGTCAGTTTCTGGACAGTTTCTTTTATTCTGTACTTGTTAAGCAGTTCTATCATTCTGTCAATTAAAAAATATATCTGCTTATCAATTTCATATTTTACAATCAATTTGTGCATATGACCACGGAAAGCGCTGATCTTCTCAGATACTTCATATTCCTCTATCCAATTTAGAATAAAGTCTTTGATTTGTTCAAGAATTTCATTAATTTTTTCGATTGGCAAAGATTGCTTAATTTTTTCTAAACATTCTTTAGCATCAAATGCTTTAATCTGTCGTTTCAAATTTTCTGCAATGCTTCTGACATCAATATTCTGAATCTGAATCTTGAGTTGTTCTAGGTTTTCCTGTATCCTAGCTGTAATCCCGTACTCATCATCTATATTTTTAATCCAAGCCAAAGTGCTGCTTCCGATTTTGTTAAGATCATATTGCCGGAAAAAAATGCGCAATCTTTCAATGATATTGATTACAGTTGTTCTTACCTGATATTTGTTATCTAGAGCTGTCATTGTTTCAGCTATTTGATCAAGAAGCTGTGCAATAAGTGCTTTAATGTCATACTGCTCGTAACAGTCTTTGATGTATTGCTCAATTTCTATCAGATAGATCTGCAGCTGAGACAGTATTTCTTGAATATTGTCCATGGCTTTTTCCAGCATAATTTGAAGATCATCAGATGTTATTCTGTAGTCCTTCGTGAAAGCAACAAAATTATTTTTCATGCTGCTAACTTTGCTTTTGATATCTAATTTGTCCATGTAATCATTAATGTCCTGTGCCAGTTTGTCCAAAGTTGCCTTGTATTTTTTCATGTGTTGTTCTATGTCTATGCTCTTCAGGTAACTTTGTATGGCCTGCAGTGTGGATAGAATGGTGCCTCTGAGTTTTTCAAAGTAAACTGGCAAATTTTCCAAGAACGGTAGGCTAATAACATGCGTATCTTTATTTTTGTTATACTTCACAAAGCCAGAGATGCTGAATTCTTGAGGCTCTGATATGCTGTCCCTGAGACCCAATACATCAACTAAATTAACTTCTTCAGATGTTAACGGTAGTATGACTGACGTGTCCATTACAGACAGATCTGCTAAGGCTCTTCCATTAAGTTCCACACCGATCTTTTCTGCATTATTGTAAACACTGAAATCTTGTGAATATACATTATTGTTTAGCTGACTTTTCAATTTCCAAGTACTTGACTGCTCTGATGGAGTAAAAAGCATATGAACTTCGTTGTCAAGCAGCGTAGTGTACCTTCCTCTAGACTTCAAGCTATGGCTGGTAGAGCCTCGGTAATCGTGGGAGAAAGTGAAAGCAAGAGGCTCTGCTTTAAACAGGAATTTGCTGTACAGGTCTCCTGTGTGTTCACCCACAGCAATGAGCTTTCCATTAGCATTGGTGTGTATGTCAGTGGTGATGACAAACGGGGCCATAGTGGAACGCAGAGCATTGCTGAAACGGAGAGATTTGGAATCACAGTTTGTGTTCATGGTAACTGAGGAAGAAAGTCCTGCCACATCCAGATGAATTCTATGAGTCACTGCTGCACCTTGAACATTTGCCACGGTGTCTGTTTTCAAGTCTGCAGTTAGACCAGCACATGTGAGGGTGTAGGTGTGCCTTATTTCATCTGCTCCGTGGGCTCCTCTGACATTGCCACCCAATTTCATATTCAGAGGCTCGAGAAGGAGTTCTGCTTTGTTGGAAACTTCTGTTTTAGTGTATTTAAGATTATTGCTCAGTTTAGCTGTTAGTGAGCTAGGCTCCAGTTGAAGGTCAAAAACATGTTTGTGGAACTTGTCAAAGCTGAAGCTGTTGTCTAGTTTTGAAGCAAATGTTAAGGATAAGCCTGGAATATTCAAATCATTTGTGTACTCCAACTTAATCTCTTTGAATGATCCTTGCAAATTATTTGAAAACTTGAGTCCTTCTCTATTAACTCTGAAGTTTAAAACATGTTTGTTGTCCATACCCAGAACCGTACTCTGGTATTCACTTCCCAGTGTTATTTCTGTCAGGCTCACTCTTCCACCTACATTGAATTTTGCATTGTTTTTCCCGTAGCGCCCAGAAGAGGACAGTGACATGGAGCCTCCAGCAGTGTCAAGCTTGGCATTCATTTCGCTCTGCATTGCCAAGGGACTCAACTGCACATTGGTGGTTGCACTGCTGGCTAGACCGTATCGATTGACATTGAGTGATGACTTATGTGCAGCTCGATTCTTCTGATCAGTCAGGGAGATATCAGTGTTGAAAACAAGATCCTGGGAATTGAGAGAACCTGCAAACAATGCAAAATACTGGATTTGCTTGTAAGTGGCTTGATACTCGGATCGAAGTGCTGCCATCTTCTTTGACAAAATTATTTCAAGCTTATTGACACCTGCAGTATTTCGATAGTTCCCGTTGGTTACAGATGACATTTTCAGCTGGCTGTTTTCACACTTCAGTGAAGCTGTGTTCTTCAATAGCCCATTTTGTACATCAGAAACTGAAGTAATGGAAAATGAACCATCACTATATCTGCCAGATATCTGATTGATAGCCTGAAGGTAAGAAGAATCCAGTTTCAGATTTGATTTTCCTTCTAAAACCCGTCTCTTTTCATTGTATGTGGTAGACAGAGTGTAAATGCTTCTTGCAAACACAGAAGCCACTTCCAGCTGCCCTTCCATTTTGACATTATTGGTATTCACATTATTAATCTTTTCAGAAACAATATCACTGGAAAATGAAAGCTGAGGACCCAGAGTACTTGATGCTGTAAGTGATAAGGTGTAGTTTGCAACTGGAATAGGTTCATAACTCTTTCTGCCAGAGAGCTTAAAAACTGATGTTAAGACTCTGTGTTTCAGGTAATTTTCATATGCACAGACGAATCCATTTCTGTTATATGATGCTTCTCCAGAACCTGAAATATGAAAAAGGAGACAAAAGATAAGTGTCTCTATATCTCTTTGTCTTTAAGAACTTGTCTGATGCCACTGAACTTCTATGCTACTGCTTGAATTGCAATTACTGTTATACCATTTTGTTTTAAAGGCCTAAGTGTTTTGGTAAATACTAAATATTTCTGTAAAAATGGCTACTATTTTGATATTTGAAGCTAAAGTTTTGAACTACAAATAATTTTTTTCTCTACACAACTAAATATAATAATGTGAAATGATACAAAGTTTTGTCATTATTTAAACTTAAATTAAGAAGATGGACTCAAGAATAGCCTATATCTAACATTCCTGGATTTTAGTGTTTTCTTTATCATGCCTCAGTCACAGTGAGGAGTTTAGAAGAAAATTAAGTCAGTTTGTCTTTTTGCAGTTTGAGAGCTCAAACTACAATTTTAGGGGAACTAACTTAAAAATACCATGTATGGCAATATATGGACACAGATAAATGATAAGGCAATTATATATACACACATATAAATTGACTGAGAAATAAATTGTGGGCATACCTACACATACACCTACACCTGACTTATCAGCTACACAAGTGTTTGTAGAATCGTGCCTTCAGTTTTGAAGGACATTTTCTTCAGTAAGGACTATCTGGGAAACTATGGACTCTAAAAGCCTTTACTGAATTAAACTGACTTCACCTTCAGTGCCTGAATAAACAGACACACATCTTTAAAAACAAACGGAAAGTGATTTGGGATTGTGCAACACCTGTCTTTAAATGAGCGCAGGCAAATGAATGTACCGTACCTGATACAAGGGAAATAAAATAATTAAAGTAGGTTTCCAAACATTGCAGTATTAGCAAACATTCTTACCCTTCAGACTGTAGGAAAGCAGCTCAATAATTGAATCTGCGTTTGTGTTATAGGTAGCTTTTACGCTGGTCACTCTCTCTGTGGTGCTGTTGGTCACAGTGTATGCGGCTGTCCATTTGTAATAGTTGCTGTTCACGTTAGCAGAGACCTCTAACTTGCCCAGCAAAGGCACACGGAAAGGATAGGATTTTGGAACAGTAAATCTTGGGATTCTGTATTCCTGAGATGGCACACTTATTCCCATGGACTCCATTACCAGAGGAGGTGTTTTAACAGTCTGCGGCACCCATATCTCATCGGATGATCTTCCCGCAAATGGCAATGGAATATCAATTACAAAACTGTTTTTATTAAAGTTGTATCTGACCCGGCCTTCACTGGAAAATAAAGATAACTCTGTTAGAAACTGTAAGTTCATAAAGCATATGCAGGAATTTAAATGATTTCCTACTCTGCTTGGGATACTGAGGTTACTTACATGCTTATATCAATGCCCTGACTTTAGTTTTAGAGGGAAATGCAATGATCAAATATTAATATCAACATTTTTAAGCACTAGTTCATCAGAATTTACTGAAAGTACTTTCGGTATCAGGGAATTCTCTCAACTTTTGTTCCTCTCGTTTCAGACTTATAGGTCAAGTAAAAAAAAAAATCCTCCAAAAACACTGGCACACTTGCAGGATGCTGAATACCAGAAAAAGGCAATTATGTTTTTTTAAAAAGTGATGTATTCTTATAGAAATGCATGAAATCAAATTAACATTAGACATGGTAAGAATCTAAATTATTAAGAATTTATCTATCTCATTACAAGCATTTCAAAATTTTCATCCAAATATTCAGCATTTTTTTTATTTTCAATAAAAGGAAATAAAAATCTAAGCATGTGACCAGGAGCTAGGACTGGAAAATGGATTGTTGGCTGAAAAATTATAATTATAAAAAGGCAAAACAGAAGGAAACTTGGCCTTGATTTGTGAATGAACAATAAGCTGGCAAAGCTACTTTTCTTGTTTGCCTAACTGGTCTTTTATATTGCAAAATCTTAAATTTTACACTTAGAGCTACATCATAAGATGAAAATTAAGCAAAAACTTCTGAAATTTGTTCTTTTTCATGAAAAGAATTAAAAAGCAACATAAAAGAGCAGTAAAAAAATCCTATTATTATTATTAGCACAGATGATAGCAACCTATGAGAAAAAACAGTTTCTTCCTTGCTTATACTTAGCTCAGGAACAAAATGGCAGCAATAGAGATATGTGTCATTAACATACAATATCATACTAGCACAATGAAAGATAGTACATGGAAAAACAGATCTAAGAGATATAAAATTAAAGACTGTTCTCCATTTGTGTTTGAGGGTTATGGCCAGAGTCTCTGCAGGGATGTAGGATACACATCTATGAGAAACATGGCTTCAGTAGTTCTGTGGCTTAAAGACTGTTGAATGCTGTATTTTTATTCAGTACGCCTTATAATATAATACAATACTTTGGAATCTGTTCACATACTGCATGAAGACAAATCTATATCAATATCAAATACATGCATCAGTTCCTCCATACAATTTCATTTCTCATTAAAGTTCTTTGTTATGATTCCAAGTTTATGCTAATGTCTACAGCAATTCCATGCTGTTTTATAAAACCAAAGTAAAATAAAATAACACAAAATAATGAACAAATATCTATTTTCAGTTTCCTGTACTACTATCCCAGTTTCACTCCCTACCTTTTCAGGAAAAGTTCTTCAGGAATGGTGATAACAGGCAGGTTAAGTTTCTGAATGTTCAGTTCCTGCAGTGCACTTAGTTTGTCTTGCAGAGTCTGGGCATAGGGGACATCTTTTGATGTTTTTTGCAGCCACGTGTTGGTTGCCTGCAATGAGGAGAAACATTTTTCAAAGTAAATAACAAGTTTTAGGACTTCCAGCGAAGTTATCAGAAAGTTACTCGGACTAGCCAAATACTAAGCTCTAGGTATCTGCTAAAGTGACTGGTTCTATCAAAGTTGAAAATACACAGCTTATTCAATCTGATGAGAGATTTTTCAAGTAGTTCTTATTTTGACTTTCATGGGGGAGGCAAGAATTCCTCAGGGCTATGTGGTGGAGCTGTAATATCTACTGCAGGTTGAAAACCATACCATGATAAATTGTGACACGATATGTCGCAGTGTCATATCTGTATGAGCCACTTTCCGATCCAGCAGTTCGTTGGCATGCTTCTCTAAGGTTTTTGGGTAGTCTGAAAAGTCAACTGGGAAGGCAGAAGACATTTTTTTCACAGCAGCAATGGCACCTGCATTCCACTCTAGCTCAACTTTCTCAGCATCTAAAAATCACGAATTTAAAAGAAAAGGATAAAATTAGTAACATTCTTATGTGGAGAGATACTATAAACTAATGTAAAAAGATGCTTAAATTTATAGGTTGTGTATGTGGATCATGTTTTTGCCCCTACCGTATCTGAGAAGGACTCTTTTTGAAATTGAGTTTCCATGAATTGTTGCAGCTGAGCTGATCTGAAGGTATGCTTTGTTTGGTGAGTAATTAACCAATGCGTCACTTCTAAGTTCGGTTTGCAGGCGAGGAAAAGAAATGGTGCCTCTTAACATTGCCTCTTCCATTCCAGCATATCTGTGAAAGCAAAAATAAATGTGAATAAAAATATTTAACTGTACTTTTTCAGGAGCAATTTCAGCATTTAAATCTATAGCAAAGGCATAATAGGTGTCATAAAAAACTAGACTGAATCGAACTTGTAAACACTGTTCTAATTCAATGAATATTTTCCACTTCTGGTAGTTATTTTGGAAAATCTGTAGTAGACTATTATAATGCTACTGTGAAGATACACAATGAGTAGATGCAGGTACAGTAGTGAGTCTGTGTTAATTTCATAAGAGTGAAAAGGATGGAAATATGTACCTGTCCTGGTAAAGTTGTATCCGAACCAAATTCTGAATGCCTTACTCAAGCTGAATTCTCTACTCAGGATATAGACTGTGGCCATGAATCACATATAAACAAAACACTTGACAAAATATATTATGCCACTGGGCTTCATTTTCCTTTATTCACATTTATTTTATATCTCTGTAACTTTGTTGACTCAAGCAAACTTCTAATATTATGTTAGTGCAAATGAAAGGGAATTGAGGTCCCTGACATCTGTCCAAAGCTCCCACTGATATCAGAGGCAACTCTACATGAACAGCAAAGACAAAGACTCCCTGGGGCACCATCAAGATCACAGAATTCCATGGAAGATTGAGGTTTATTAAAGAATGTGATCAGCCCATTTCACTATGGGCTTGTGAGGCAGACAATTTTAGAAACCCTGGCAGGCTGAACATTTTTGTTAGCTCCCCTGTAGATGTTCCCGGAAATATTCTCATCGTGAAGCGTGGGAATTTTTACAGGAAGCTCTCAGTTATTTTTGGTTTTGTTTCTTACTGAGTGCCATTAGATTTCTTCCTGGGGAGATGTAATAACTATTTTTTTGAGCCAAGCATATCCAGTAAAAGATAATACCTCTCTGAACAAACCTTGCCTTGTTTATACCCTTGGATTATCACACCTGCAATAACAGTAGTACAATGCATTCTTGTAGTCATGTGTGTGCAAACATGGAAGAACTACCTCAAGGAACTTGTAATACAAATTATACATATACATATAGTAGGAAAGATCAACCAATGTATTATATGTATGCATTTGGTATATTACAAATAAAATACCTTAAAGTTTTTTAAATGGGGTTTCAATGGCAAGTTTATCTGTCTCTGTATTTAAGAAATTTCTCCAAAATGAGATAAAATTTCCCCACATTTTTACATCCAATAAAACCTTTAGCTATCTTATTCAGAGGTAGCTGTTAAATTCTAAATGTGTTCCTGAGTTACCTTATCTGGCCAGTAAGAGTAACTTCAGGAATCTTCTTGTTGTTGAAGTCTAAGACAAAGGTGTATGCTTTCTTCCCAGAAATGGATTCATCAGTAATTCTCAAGTTTGTACCAAAGTCAACATCAAAATCTGGAATCTGGACATCACTGGTCAAAATCTTTTTGCCTCTGTTGTACTTGAAGGTCAATGTGGCCTCATGCTGGTTTTCACCTAGAAAATATAATGTACTTTGGTTATTCACAACTGTGGAATCTGTTTGGACTTGTCTCAAAGGAGAATAAAAAAGGATCAGCTGGAAATTATATCATGCTAAAGATCTAACACAATTTTTGATGAGCCTGATTAGCAACTGGGTCATTTTTTTCTTCTCATCTTCTAAACACACCATGGGCTGATACACCAACCCATCAATACTTTTGTTATTTAAATGATCCCACAGATGGTTTGTATGCTGTCATTCCATATTTCATCAGAAACATATTTTTGTCTTGCTTATACAGAACCTCTGGACATCTCTTCGTCCTTGCTTCCGTTTACCAACATCACACTGTTATTAAAATCATGCAAAATACAAAATCAGCCTCTCATCATGAAAATCATGCACTGGGATTGCATACATGAAAGAAAATGTAGTTAAAGTGTTGGCCTTTTTGGGTGTGAAAATGGTATTCTATCTAATACTGTAAAGAATTCTATTAAGATTTATTAATAAAAATCTCTCTTCTGGTAAATGACACAGTTCAAAACTGAGCAAAACCACACTGGTTTTTAGGACTCTTACCTTCTGCCTGGACAGCAAACTTTAAGGTGTCTATCTGGTCATTTTCCTCTCTCTGCAGTTCGTAGTTTGCACTTGCAGAGTATTCCTTTACTTTGCCAGTGGACACTAATTCAACATCAAATCTACAGAAGGAGTAAACAAATGTCTTGTGAATAACCTTTTTGTCCATGACCACGGACAGAAGAAATCATACCATCCTCACCAGCTCTCTTTCTGAGCTGCTGCTGCCAGTCTGTTCTGAAAGATTTTTAAAGGTAAGCTTTATGTGAGAGACTACTGGAGACTAAGAGGGAAGGTAGTTACCACAAAATAAATGTAGTTTAAATTGACATGACTTACCTGGATTCTCCAGTCAAGGGAAAAAATGGAACTGTCTCTGTGTCAGTGGCATTAACGTACAATAACTTGGTGCAGAAATTTAGACCAGGAATGAAAGGCTTGCAAGAAGTTGAGGTTGCTTCATTGTCTCTCAGAGTTGGAATCTCTTCAGTTTTGGCTGGAGACACCAAATGCAGGGTATTGCTGGAACAGAAAAGTCAGTCATTTAATCCCAGGATAGGTGCTCAGACATTGTCCTATTAACAAAGTTATTTCTGAATGAAACTCGCTTATTATTGTAGGGCCTAAATGAAATAATATCTGGTGTTAAATGATATAGGTACTATTATTGATAATTATAATTTAGTGTATTGAGCTATTTGCTCGCTCTAAAATTAATGTAAGTAGTTCATTTAAATTCAATTTAAAGTAGGTATTGCTGTTAAAACAATTTTATGCGAAAGAAAACAAAATAATGGAAATAGTAAGAGTCTTGTATAAAATTTCAAAAATAGCAACAAATAATCTGTAAGCCATGAATCCAAGTTGTCACTTATCTGGCTTGTCTCATAAAAGAAGTTATCCCAGTTTTACAATGTCTGGGATTTTTCTGAACTCAAAATTTCTCCATGCCTGCCCTAGCCTTTCAATTCCACCACAATAAAAAACAAGAGAAGGAAGAGAATAGCCTTGAAAGTTCTCATTCAGTTCTCATTACCTGATACTGAGGAGCTTTACTGGAATCTTCGGAGCAGGAATGCTGAATTTCAGCTGTCCAGCTTTTATACTAATGTGTGTTTCAATTCCAGATTCATGGAATATATTAGAATTCATCTCCACACCACTTCCAGCGAATTCAGGCATGTTTATTCCCAGGTGTGTCACAAACTCAACTGCTACTGAAGGTTTAGCAATGAGATCTGCTTGCATCTATTTAAAAAAACCAAAATGGGGTATTTATTTGCCCAATATATCTTGCTGATTATACAAAAAACCTATAACACTCCTGATAATACAGAGGTAAGTTTTATAGAATTGATTTTTCTATTAAAAAAATCTGGTTCCCAAATCACATAATCAAAGGGCCCATATAAGTGGTAACTGTAATATAACAAATTCAGCAAGATGGTAATGCCAAGAATTCCTACCTACTTTAATGTAAAATACTCATACTTCAGAAGGATTTTATACATGGAGCTACTTGCAAGTATTTTTAATTCTGAAGACAAGAGTCAGTTTTCCATTGTAAAAAAAAAAACAAGCAATTTCCAAAAACAGTGAGCAAACTGACAAAAAATAAATGGATCCAAGATTTGAATTTCTTTAAATACAAATCAGCTTATTTTCAAGCTTTTGCTTTGGCCATCAAGAAAGAAGGGACAAAATGCAAATTTGGAAAAGATTCCAAAGGTTACTAAAGGGCAATAAGTACCAAATTTGAGGACTTATTTCTTATTTTTATTTAAATATTGTATATGGTAAAAAATTAAAAGTTTAGATGAACTGAAACTACCAAGAAATTTTTATGAAATATTGACTAGATTAGTGCAAGGTAGTTATTAGAATTATAAAAAGGAAGAGAAATATTTAGTATTTTTAAATTTTAAGTAGATAATCATTTTGTGTCAAATGCTTTTTCAATGTTACATTTTTAAAATGTTTGTTTTCAGGTGAAAAAATGTTTTACTTGACTCAATTTTCAATATTTCTTTTAATTGCTAATCAAATTTTTTCTCTTTGAATTGGCCACAACAAAATGTTTTGTTAACTTTTTGGCTTGAACAGCAAATTCACATACTGTAGCTTTTCTACCATTGTAATTTGAGTGCAGGGAGAGAGAAAGAAACAGATTAAAAGGGTTATTTTTTAAAGAGTGATTGAAATACTTCTAATTCATAAATTTTATTATGTCTCATTTGTAATTTATGTGCATTACTTCTTAATCTAATCTAAATGTCATCCACTAATTACCCCAAGACCTCTAATGAGTTGGGATTTTTTAATATCAAGAACATTTTGCAGTCTTTAAAATGTTTCTGGTGTTACAGTTTAACCATAAATGAAAATGTAGATTATTGGGAAGAGAAAAAATATAGACAACTATCAGGACTTACACTTTTTTGATGAAGCTTCGCAGCTACTCTGGCCCCAGGTGTTGCTATTCCAGACAAGGCAAACTTCAGTTGCAAACCTGCTCCAGTTGGAAGCTCAAACTCATTGTCCATGAATATGTAGTGGACAAATAGATCCCTGTCAACACCTTTGGCGATGGCTTGTGCAATCTGTGAATCAAACAAGGAAATGAACACGAAAAAATCCACACTTTGGAATATGCACATTTTGTACTTTAAAAACGGAATGATTGCAACTTTAGAATCCAAAATTTAATTTCATATGGAGTAGAGAATATTATTTCTACAGATTCCTTGCTTCAAAAAATGTACTTAAGACTGCTTAGCAAAATCTGGACTTCAAATGAATACCAGATTTTTTTAACAGCCTTGATACACACAGGTTGTGTATCAGCCTAAATCTTTATCATGCTAAACCTTAACATACACATGCAAAGGTGAATTGGTTTAGATACTGTTGTTGCTGGCGGTGCCAAGAGGTAATTAGGACTCAGACACACGAGTGGTTAGCAGAAAGGAATAGATTGATTGATTTATTTATTTAATAAAGGACGGGTTTTTATGTGTTTAGTTCTTTTAGTGTTTTCTTAAAAGGCAAGAGGTATTGGACCTCTAACTAACTACCTATCAGGGTAATTGGTCAATTCACACATCATTCATTTCTCTAGTCAGTATCACAACAATTCTAATTATAAACGCAGGTGCAAGATTAGCAAAATCTGTTTACAGAAAACCTTATCATGTTTTGCATAGTTTCGCATGAGAAAGAACAGAGCTCTCACAAACTGCTGCTGAGAGTTGAAAACTTCTCCGCTAAAGCTTTTTAGCATCCATAAGATACCACGTAACATTCTGGTTTCCCCAAAGTCAATGGCAAAGCATTTTTTTACTTCAATGAAAGGAGAGTATTACCAAAAATTTCTAAAAGGTACTACACGTTCTTTTCTTTTTAACATGAAACAGATGAAATTTTGTAATATTAACATATATTTTCATAATTAGAAATTTAGTAGTATAACTTAAGAACCAGTACTAAGATTTTGGGCATTGTTCCAGTAGATATCTCAATAATACAATATGATCCAAACTTTCCCTTTTTCCTTCCCCTCACCAATCCTCCAGGAGGACTCCACTTGGTTATTGTGGAATGTTTATGGATTTCTCAGAGTCCTTCAACCTAAGCCTGGATATTTTATTTTAAATAATTTTATTTTCATGCTGGTATCAAATATTTTTACATAATAGTTAAATACAACCTCAATCTTAAAAAAAATTCTGGTAGGAAAAAAATATTGATAATGCATATTGGCGCATCAGAAACGTACCATTTCAGGAACAGTCTGAAGGGTTTTAACACTCTTTAGAATCAAGCTTCCCAGAAGTTTAAAATCATTGAGTTTCATGTACCCAAGTTCTTCTCCCAGGATTCTCAGATACGCTCTTCCTTCAGGAGCTTCTTTGCTGCTCAATTCTTTTATCAGTTTTTCAAGGTTAAGTATTATTCCTTTCATGATATCCTGAAAATTCAGTCAGAAAGCAATAAAACAGATTTACAAGAAATATGTAAGATCATATATCTAGAACAGGTACTTGGAGAATGTCAGCTATTCTGCACATACACTTACAGATTTCTCTCTGGACAAAGACTACTCCAAACACAATTAAGAAAACACATTTTTAAATAGCGTCATGGATTTCTGTTTATCTCACCAGAAGAGGAGAAGGAACATATCGAGTAAAGCAGTGAGTGCTGTAATTACTGTGTAAAAATAGGAATGCTATGCTGCACAGAGAATGTTTTCAAGCTGTACCTGATCGTGCTTGCTGTCCTGTGAGTAACCAAAATAGTCAAAAAGTGCCTTGGAAACCTGCTCTGGCACTTTGCCATCAACCCAGTACAAGGCCTTGCTTGCAGTGTCTGGGAAAAATCCCTTCTCTCCAAACAACGCTTCCAGTGTTGGTTCAAACCCCTTTCCATCCAAGCCAAGCTGAAATGAACAGAAAGCACAATGCATAACTGAGACAGTTCCCCCTTTTCTTTGGAACTTTACAACAAACAGACTTTCTGGGGAGCAAACAATGCATTTAAAGTGTATCCTAGATGCCCACGACTCTTAAGGGAAGACATGGAACACTGTGTTTTTAAATTCATTTTATCTCTGTGGCTCAACAAAAAACCTATGCATAGGTTGTATCTCACTTAGAATCTACCATGAGTACTTCAGTGTGCCAGTAATGATTCATTAGCACGAAGTCAATTTGTTACAGATGGGTTCATTTTACCCTGAGCCCTTTAATAACTTCAGCAGGGTTGTCCATCCAGTCAGTGGCAAGTGACATCACATAATGGATGGCTTGCTCTAAAGCCCATTGAGACCAAATCAAAGTCCCCTTGTAGTCACAATGATCTTTAGATTTCTCCCAAGGCTTGTAAAAACAGTCCACTATTCACAGAAAGTTGTTATAAGAAAACAGAAATGAGAAAGAAAGCAGCTGAATACTAGCAAGAGTTTTTGATAATTGTTGTACCTCAAAGACATCGCTTGGGTCAAATCCATAGGCATGCAGGGTGGTTTTCAGCATGGTCTCTTTAGGAATATAGCTGTTTGGGTCAAATAGCACATTTCCTTCTACTTTAGCAGAGATGGGGTCAATCCCAGGTACAGAAACTCTTTTCGAAAACTGATAATTTTGTGAGAATTTTCTGAAATCTTTGGCTGTTGGAAGCTGATTTCCTTTCAGAGCTTCTTCAACTCGGCTTTTTAGACTAGGGAAGAGGATAGCAATTAAAATATGATTAGTATATATTCCAAACACTCATTTAGTCTTAGTTAAGGATTTTTTTATGCAGCTTGCAGACATTCATACAGCTGTGCTGATTGCAAATGGATAGCTCTCTGCACATAATTAACAGTAAACATAAGACTTAAGGGAAAGACTATAATCTGGCACTGCTCTGACAAAGCCAGTTTACTCAGCTGATGTGCTTGTTCAAATAAGCAGAAAAACCAATCAAAAACTCCACTGCTAGATAACTACTTCTGCAATTATGATAAAAACCTTGTTCTTCCAATGAGACTGATAAGCATCTAAACTTCACTTACTCTTCAATGCCCAGTTCTTCAGAGTCCAGGATGTTGGCAATGTGTGAGGCAACAAAGCTTTTCACTTGCTCGTTCTTCTCCTTTGTGAGGACTCTCAAAATCTTTGCGAGATCACTTGGGGAAGGATTTTTCATCACTAGGAGATAGGATGCTAGACGTTTGTCTGTGGGTGCATCCAATTCTTGGAACGCTTTGAGAAGAGCTGAATGGTCCTGTATAAATAGAGAAAGGTTTGCATTGATGAACTGGCTCATGGATGATATTGCTAAACCCTCTTGGGAATATATAGGGTAAAATAATCACAGAATCACAGAATATTCTGAATTGGAAGGGATCCATAAAAATCATTGAGCCCAAGTCTTTAGCGACCTCATACCTATTTTTGTACCTTATTTCTACAACCTATCACAACACCTTCTTTAAAGTTACTTTGCTAAATTTTCTTCTGCTAGAAAATGTCATAGAAGTAATGGCTGTATTAAAACTGATTTTCATAGAATCAGAGGATCATAGAATCATTTGGGTTGGAAGGGCCCTTAAAGACCATCTAGTTCCAATTCCTCTGCCACGGTCAGGGACACCTTCCACTCTAACAGGCTGCTCAAAGCCCCCTCTAACCTGGCCTTGAACACTTCCAGGGATGGGGCATCCACAGCTTCTCTGGGCAACCTGTGCCAGGGCCTCATCACCCTCACAATAAAGAATTTCTTCCTAATGTCTAACCTAAACCTGCTCTCCCAGTTTGAAGCCATTCGCCCTTGTACTGTCACTAAATGATCTTGTAAATAGTTTCTCTTATCCTTCATTTTCTTATACTTCTTTTTATTTACTTTATCCCTCTTTTTTTCCCTTTAGTTTTTTTTTTTTTTTTTTATCNNNNCCCTTTATTTTCTTATTTTATACGTACAGGTTATATTTTTACTTTAGAATTCTGATTTTCCATTGTTGGGAATCATAAGTACAGACAAATTGCCAAAATGTGAAAAAAAAAAAAAAAAGATAATTCAAATTAGGAAAAGAAGGTGATCAAAATCTACTGCTGCAGGAAAATTAAAAACATAGCTTAAAACTAAGTAATAGTTGAAAAATTTAAATTTATTAAACTGAAACTGAGGATATGAATTTCAAGTGTTTCCAGTCTCCCATACTTTTTAAGCCTTGTTTGGAAACAAGAGCATATCTTTTAGAGAAAAAATTTGTTGGTATTGAAACTATCTCACCATCCTGAGCAGAAATGCTCTGTATAATGACACCCATTCTGTAAGGGATGCTGTAATGTCACTGCATTGTAAACACACATCTACCCAGTACTGTTAACAATGACAACAAAATGCCAGCATAAAATAGGGACATAGTTTTTTTCTTAGTTAAATACATGTAAGTCTGGGGTAATTCATTAGTTAACACCACCTTTAAATAAGCAGAACTCCATTTAAGACACTAAAAGGAGCAGATCCAAACTTCCCATTTAAACTGAGACTATCTATACTAAGAAACTGTATCTCAAAAGAGCAGCACCCACTAAGTCAGGAGGCTTCTCAGATATGTGTATGGAAATTTACTAAAGGGGTTCTGAAAAAGCTGGAGACAGCTAAAAGGGAGATAGCAGAGTTGGAATAATGGGAATAGCTTTGCATATTCAATAACTCCTGTGAAGAGTCAAGGTGAACTAAGAACAGTTTATCCTGGTTCTTGTGACCAATTTACCTCTTCAGTAATTGTCATTTTCCTGAATGCCTGGATGGCTGCTTTCTGAACTGAAAGTGATGCAGCTTCATTTCTGATACATGTCTTCAGAGAAGATTTCACACTGGGTTTAGCTTTCTCCATTACTGCACCCATGTTTCCAATAGCCTGTCAGTGATGACAACACAGAAAGATGATGATAAACACTTCTTCTCCACCAAGAGAAGCAGAGTAATGTATGTGATAATATAATAAATAGAATACAATAGAATATAGTAATATAATAATAGGCAGCATAAGGAAAGAAGGAAATAAAAATACCCGAAGTGTGAGGTATGTGAGTTCATCTTCCCCAGAACAATCAGTGCCAAGCAGGGATACCATGAAGTCTGCAACATCGGCTATCTCCTCTGTCACAATCTTCTTCTCATTGTAGAACCTAAAGAAATAGATAAACACATCAGAAACAGAAGAGGAAAATGGGAAATTTTGCTAAAGAGCAAATTCATGAAAATAAAAATATCCTCTAAAAGTGAACACTCTAAGGGTGTACGCTAAGCACTGTAATGCTTCTTCGAGGTTATTTTGTACAATTGCATGCTATCGTTACTTACTTGGTAACAGAATGACTCAAGCCATAAAATGAAGCTCTACTTGGCCGATACTGGGCCATGTTAAGAATTTCCCTGATTCTTTGTGGAGTTGGAGAAGGCAACAGTCCCAGGGTGTATGTGACCAGGTCTGCCACGAGTGGATTCACGTTTCCAGTTCTCAGGATTTGAAGGATTGCACTGTAGCACTCTGGAGTCCCACACTGGGCCAGGGCCTGGACAGTGACAGAGCTGAAAAGTGAAGAGATGACTTTTATTAATGAATTCCCTGTTTGCAGTTATCGCTGCATGCTGACTGTTTAAAATAAACATTTGACAGGTTTATTAAGATGTTTTAATATAAATTATATAAGCTTACGTGCGACTGGAAGCAAATTATGAAATTGCTTACCAAAAAGAAGCTTAGTTTTACAAGTTATAGTAATAACACAATTAAATAAGAACAACAAGTAAGTATTAACAATATCATAATTACATGGACATATCTATTTTTTCCTTCAAAACAGGCTTTTCCACAACTTAAAGTATTATAATCTACTATATTGACCCAGACGGAGTCTCTAGTCCCTTTACAGATGGAGGATATAAAGCATATGTAAATTGGCTCAAGTCCAGCTCAGACAAAAGAGTAAGGGGTGTGGAGTGGAGGGCAAGGTCAGACCAAACAATAGCACTCTTCTATGTCTCCGAAAGTCTCACTCTCAAAACAATTGTTCTTTGCTGTAAGTCACACTTGGGAGTTTGGAATTACAGCCATTGTCTTTGAGCAAAACTGCATGAAAGATATTTGGCTATAATAACACATCCAAAGGATTGTGTCAGGCACAGACAATTGGTTTTACACTCCCTCTTTTATTTTCCTCTTTGTATAGTTCTCATAATACTTCTATTTCTGAAAGCCACTCTTTACATCTAATACACCTCCAATTTAAAATAATTGCAGCAAATCATCAACTATAGCATGGTTTTGCCACAGCATTGATGTGTGGAGTTCTTGCACTGTGAACTGCTGTAACATACCTTGAGGTTTCCATCATCTTTGGTACAAGAGAGCCAAGGGTGCTGTTATGCAAACTTCTCAGCCCAGAAACAAATCTGTAAAAGAGTCTTGCTCTCTGCTGGTTCTCCTGGGAGGCTGCAAGTTTCTGCAGTTCCTGAAGGGTTTTCAGAACAGCATCGCCCTGCTTGGGGAGTTTGGCATCTGTACTTTCCAGTGCAAGACCCTTCTCTTCCAGTGCATCTAGAAATTGGAAAAAATTGCATTCTTTATGTCTTTATCAGGGAGCTATGTTAATTTTTATCTTCTGTCATACATTCTGAATAAATACTAAGCCTGTATATTATTTTATATGATAACTGTTGAAGTTTAACAGCTGAACAGTTTACAAAAACAATGGCATGGAATTTAATATAATTGTCCCAAAAGTTGAATATTTGCATACATTCTTTTAAATTTTTATGAAGATTATTCCTTAACACCTCTTATATTAGCATAGTTTGCTTTTTCAACTTTTAATAAATATATGTTATAAGAAATATGTTATGACTAGGATTAACAACTGCAGGTCAGAAAGCATGTTTCAGAACAAAATATATAGTAATAATGGATTGTTTACATTTGGCACTGAAGCTAAAAGATGTATAAGAAATTATGGATAGCTGAAAAGGGTTCATTAAACTAATTTCTAATAAGATTTAGTGACTCTTCAAGCAAATTATGCCGTTTTAATTATAAAGAAGAATTTTAAAATTCAGATGAAAACAAAGATTATTTAAAACTAGTGTTTTTAAACTTCTCAGATTTTCCCATTTTATACTCAAACCTTTTCCTTACTAAATTGATAAAATTTCATGAAAAATTATGAATTTATTTGGTACCCTCATATTTAATTAATTCACTATAAAAAAATTCACTAAAAAAATTGTCCCTGTATTTATATTTTGTCTCTATATTTATAATATTGAGAACTGCAGCTATACCTCCATCAAAATGTTTGTTAGTGATTTTTGGGGTATCTTCAAGCTTCAGGGTCTGGTTGACCTCTGTCATTACACCATAGAGATTTCTAGGAAAGAAAGAAAAAATCAGAGCTTTAGTTGAGTCCAAGTGCCTTTGAGAGGTCTTCACATGCCTCCTGCCTTCTTAAAAGCAAAATGTATGTTTAGGGATGAAGTCAGGGCAGAATGTGATACATCACTATTTAAAATGGATATTTATAAATAAAGGGTAATGGTAAATAGTGAGCAACCTACTTGTATGAGGAAGGCAGAAACAGGTGTTTTTCACTGCAGACAGCATCTCTTATATGCCTTTTCTTTGCATCAATATTGTAATGACAGAACTGAGTGCTCTCCAGAAGGGTAGATAACCGGCTGTTCTGTAAAATAAATAGTTTGGCAGTCAGCTTACTGAGTAGAATAGGAAACAATCAATAGTTTTAAAGGCTGACACAGTTTTACTCTAAGATTAACAGTTACATATTGGAAACGAAGGTACATAACTGGAATCATTCTTACACAAAAACAAAATTGTGCCAGTAACAATCTTTAGACTTAAGTCTCTTCTCAGGCAAAAATTCCACTGAAATGTTCCCTCAGGCCTTATTGAGGTGTTTGGGTTAGTAGTTACTTCATGATTGATCCCCTGCTGCCTACAACAAAGGCTCCTTCATAAAACCAATTTGTAATTTTTGGAGCAGTTCAGTTCCCTTGTAACAATTGATGCTCTCTTTAATTTCAGTCTCATGACACAAATTTTAAAGACTTCTACAAAAAGCTGTACAAGTGGCAGAAATTATAAAATGTGTTTTCAGCATTATATGAAATAATATTTTTTGTTTTTAGTTAAAACACCCAAAAGCAGAGATTCCATCACATCAGAATGAAATCTGACAATATTCATGCAAGCAACTGCATCTGATCATTGTGGATTAACAGGTAGACTGAACAGTTTGTCAAACCACTTACTTCAGGACATCTAGAGCCCTCTCCTCCTGGACATCACACACATTTTAGAGTTTTGGTGGACTACATGTTTTAGATAAAATTGGAATTTTGAAAACTTTGACCTACAAAACTAAAAATTTGGCTATGCTCTGATAGGTTATCAAATAATTAATAATACTAACTCCATTTATGAAAAGCTCTCCTTTAAAAAAGAGAAGAACGTGGAAGAAGGTAATTACACTCTTGTTCTGCATCTGTTTTTCTCTGTGATGGCCAACAATACCACAGTCTGATCTAAAGGAAGGGTGCAAAAAAACTAAGTTTTCAGAAAATAAATATAAAACTTAGTCATGGTAGTAGTTGTTTATCATTTTAAGTGCTGGTGTGAATGTTATATTATATAATTTTTAATGGCATACTTACTAGTCCTTTTACAATGGCAATAGGGCTGACATGATCTCTGATGGGACTGAAGTTGTTGCAGCCTTTCAGGTACCTGGTAATTGAAATATCTTCTGCAACATTTCCTTTTCTGGATTTGAATTCAACTTCACTGTCACACTTTCCGTATACAGTATCCTGGAAAGAAGGAAAAAATTAATGTCTCTGCTCATGTTGTCAGACATTTTCAGATCTAGTTGAAAGGCACTCTTCCTGATCTGAATGTCCAGGCCTTTTGAAAATGATGTTCAGGAATAACTCTGTCTAGGTGACTTTTTTCCATTGATTAACACAATAAAGTGAATGCTTTCAAAAGACTTACCATGGGAATTGTTTTTATGTTTTCCACTGTTTCTGTTGGCACAAGGAGAGCTGAGATGATACCTCTCTTGAGATTCAGTACATTCAGAGGCTCATCCTTCTCTGGATACAGCTTGACTTTTGTTCCATCCTGAATGCTGAATTTGAGCTCATTCCTGCCCCCCAGAAAAACAACATTAGTATGAAATCATATTAAAGCCACACAGTGAAGAACATGTTATCAATAACCTGCTGGGCTATAGATAAAACATCATGTTTATCTTGGTCTGTCATTATTTACTATTCAATACTGCTACTAACAGAAAATACTAGTATTAACGCAGCAAAATTCTAACCAAGGACATTTTGATTTCACCAGATTACGTCATCTAAGGGCAAGCAAATACCAAGAGCAATGGCTGAAAGATGGAATTGCATAAATTTGGAGAGGAGATAAGTGGATTTTTAGAATGAGGTAATAATTAACTACTGCAACAGGCTACAAAATGATGGGAAGGATTCTCTACTAGTTGGAGTCTTTAAATAAAACCTTAATTGTTTTCTGTAAAACATATTTTAACACTGTCTCAAGGTGGTTTGAGATCTGTGGCTTGTGAGACAAGATGACTACTGAGGCACTGAAAGAAGGTGCATGACTAAAATATGCACTGACAAGCACTAGAGACTAGCTGGGTCGAGGGAGTAAAAGAAATTAGTTACAAAAGCAGATAAGTAAGGAAAAGATTAGCTACACAGACCATTAGAGATTGGGAATGGAAATCTGGACTTCAGTCTCAAATGCCTTTCTGTTGCACAGTCTGTTAGCAAAGGAAAACTATCTTAAACCAGCTGCATGCAGCCATTTGAGAATGTGCTTACAAGAAGGAACAATAATTACACTTGCAATAATCTTTTGGGGCACTGTCTACCAATTTCCTGGTACAGATGACAGAAATGAAGAAACCATTCCAGGTGAAAATGCTGTATGTAAAAATCTCTTCCCTACTGGCATTTGGGAACTATGTTAACCCTAAAGTGTATCAGGGAGAGTTTTCTTGTGGAACCAGCTTATAAATCTACCATGTTATCATGAAATGTTTTCCATGCCTAGGAAAACATAATCAAGGTGGACTGCTGACCCTGCAGCCTGTTCCATGTTAAGGTCACAAATATTGATGAAAACTGATATTGCTTACTTGGACATGGCATTTGCAAACTCCTCAGAGTTCTTGGACTTTTTCAGAACAGCCCTTCCATCGGTGTCAACACCAAATGTCTCCCTCAGGGAGCAATGCATTGTCCTCAGGATGAAGCGGCATAGCTGAGGTACCTCCAGTTCAACCTGAAAACACAAATATTATATGTTTTTCTTTTTTGCATTATCACATTTCCAGGATCACCCAGTTATTGCTTTGAAAATTCTGTGGGTTTTGTAAAGTGTCGGGATCACCCTGCTACCAGCTGTTGGGAAAGACTCCAAAGTGCTCTAAATAGCTCAAGGTCACTCCACGAAGAAGATATAAGAGCAAGTATTTGCTTGGCTAATGGCATGGAGCAACATGGCAAATGAGCAACTTAGTTTCTGAGAATTTCATGCATTAGAACTGTATGAAAACTTGAGTCATTACACTGATCAATGTTTAGACTCTATCAGAACAGTATGTGCTAAATAAAAAAAAAAAAATAAAAAATTCCCAGTTACTCCATTTTAGGAAAAAAAACCCTCAAAACCAATACCATGATGAGAAAATTTTGGGCAAGATGAGGTGATGTTGGGTAGTTAAACGGCCTATGGGACCTTTTACTCCTACAGCCTGGTATTGCCTTGAGATACCATCAGCAGGCTCTCATGTCATCTTCACGGCATCAATCATTCATTTTAATTGAACTTCTAGAATTGTTTAACTGACATTGGTAGACTGAGCCTGGGAGTGAAGGAAAACTGAAGTACCAGATCGTGCCCCTTTCTCATGTAAAAGTACATCCAGATCAGGATTGAAATGCACTGGCACAGAGGTAGGAAGGACTTCTGCCATCCTCAGTGCCCCCTGTGTAGAACAGGGAGGGCTTAATCTTCATGATTCTCAGTATGTGCCCTTCAAAAGGATGATCTTGTTTGGAAAAACATTGAAGGATGCTCCCCAGCTGCCAGCTCCCATGTTTTTAAGGACACAGTCCCCAGCTGGGTGTATTGACTCCTCTTTGCCTACCTTGCAAGTGATCTTTGAACCGCTCCGAGAATCTGATGTTCCCGTGATCCCACTTGATGTCTCTGCTTCATATGAGTAAACATATTTTCTGAGTGGTTTAAATCTGGTTGCATCCTCTGCAATTGGGAAAATGAGAGTGGTTTTATGACCTGTGTAGGATATACATATGTAATCCTTACAGTACATGCTTAGTGTTGTGTAACTAAAATGAATGCCAGAAAGAGAAAGCACGCAGACCCATGATCCCACTATTTGTTTCTACAGAATGTATTTCAGACAGAGAAGTGATGCCTTCACATCAGTTGGATACTTTCTGAAGCATAAGACAAAACTGCTCGGAAGGGATATGACAGCGTGACCCCACCTATCCTTCAAATCATGCCCAAAAAGCAAATGAGGAAAACTAGAAAACTCAAAGTGTGAAACTGTTTTAAAAATTACCCTATGGCTTCTAAATTGAGCCAATCAAATTGTAATTTTCAAATTGGTAATAAAAAGAGTCCTTTCAGCTCAGATTTTTCCATCATAATGCAAATACATGGAGCTGCTTTACCAGTCACACAACTAAGACCGAAAGCAAAAAACCACAGGAAGAGACAGAACACCAAAACTACCATTCCTCAATAGGATTTCACCTGAATTTAAGGATCTTTCTGCCCGAGACTCTCTGAAATATGATTTACTCTAATTCACTTCTTAAATCAGAAAACTTTTCTAGGGTAGACTATTTTTAATGGACATAAGCTTCAGTTACATGAAGAGCATCCAGAACAAGGGAAAAGCACTAAATTACGCCTAAGACTACGGTAGGAGGGAGTATTTCCAGAGGTGTTTGTCTTTCTATCAAAGGATCCCCAAAACTTAATAGGCTTCCTCAAAAGAATGAATTTCACCTGTATTTAACCTCTCCCTGTTGCCCTCAGAGCCAATTATCTGTAATTTTAAACCCTGCAAGCAGGAATGAACGTGGTAATAGAAATATAAAGAAAAAAACAGTCTCAGTGTAAAATACAGGGATATAAGATATTCCTTTGGTATCTGGAATGAGCAACATAAGTCAAACAATATCCTCAATCACAATTCACTCCCACTAAAATTGCGGGCATTGTTTTAAACTAAAGATGATGATCAGGCACTTGAGGTGTCTGTGTTGGAACAGTCTAGATCAATCTGAAGAAAAAATTACTGATCCTTTGGTTTAGACTGAGCAACGCACTGGAACTGTGATTCTGTTTTGATCCTGAATGAAAAGCAATTTCCTAAATTGCTCCTCTGTGGTTATTTGTGACTGCCTGACCATATTAGAGTCTGGATATACTTCTATAGAAAAAACAAAGACAGGTAATCCTGCTGTAAACTCAAATGCCCACCATCAAATCTGTATGACTTTGCCTGCCTATGCCTACATGAATGCAGCTTACTCTTTTCTTATAAAATCTGTCATGTCAGTGGCCAGTGCCAATGTTACCTTGCCCTTTATGTCACACCATTTCATACACAGGGAGGACAACAGAATAGTACTATAAATCTTATATTTCCTCACTGCATGATTATAAGCTTTACATACTTTAATAATGTTTTAGCTGAGATTATTTTAATGTAATTGTTAAACAGAATTATTGTAATAAATACTAAGTGTCATACAGTAATCAACATATCACAAACATTTGAAAACAATTAAATTAACTATTTATCCCTAAAATTAGCTGCTATTAAAAGAGTCATCACTAACCCTGTCACTTTTGGCTATCCTGGTCTATAACTGTACTCGGAAAAATTTGCAACATTACTAAAGTGAAAATCATTGCTTTATATCCTGCTTTTAAACGGAAATCAATGAAAAAGGAATAGAGAAATGATAAGCTTATACAAATAACAAATAATTTATTGTATCAAAAAGTAAACAAGGAATTGGCAATGAAGTCCAGCAGTCTTTGAGGTGGTTCAGGTATCTGAAGTAAACCAAATTGCCTGGAGATGGTGCTAAAGCACCCAACAAAGGAAAAAAAAGAAACCCTGAAGACAAAGAACAAACCAACTCATTCAGTACTTTGACCCTGTGGTGGAACATTATGTATCTAACCGAGCAGTCAGGGCCAGTCAGAGTTCATTACAAAGATAGTGCATAAAGTCAGCGTTTCCTGACTCTTGCCTTGTTTAAAGAAATTGCCGTCCTTGCTGACAGAGTTGATGATTTATTCTACAGGTATTTAGTTAGATATCTAAGTGCAATTCTGTGGGCTTAGCAACAGCTGTGAAGGGTAAATAAAATGTGAGATTCAGTCCACATTGAAGTGTAGTGTACATAACCTCACTGTTAAAGCTTCACATTTGATAACCAGGGATTTCTAGATTAAGAAATTTGCATCTGATAATTAAGAAATAAATAAAAAATAAAAAACCTCACAAAACCAATGGAAAGTAGTTTCTTAATGGGAGCTTTAAAAAGGTTTAGAATCTTAATCTCAGCTTGTCCGATCTTGGGAAAGTTTTAACATTATTTGAACCAAGCATAATGGATAATTGAATACTTAGAATAAATAAGAAGGACTTAAGAATACCACCATCACTTTAATTTAAGTTATTTCAGAAGAAAAGATTAGAAAAAGTCAGGCTTTGAAAGATGTATTCAGTTAAAATAGCAACATAAGATAATAAAAGAAAGTGCAAGAAATCACTTACTTGAACATCCTGGATTTCCACTTTCAGGTGATTCTTCTTCTGTAAAAAAACCCAAACAAACAAGCATTAAAAGCTGGAAAAGCAGTTTACAAAAAAGTTTGTAAAACAAGGGCTATGAATTTATAAATGTAAATACTGCATTGTGGTTGTAAGACCTTTTTAATTCATACCAACTTCTGATGTAGTTTGGCCATTGATGTAAATAAAAAAAGCTACCACTGACAGTACAGAGCCAAATCTAAAGGGAGGTACAAGCAGTTGCCTTGATATAGAACTAAAACCTCAGAATACGATCTTTAATCACTGACTTAAATTAGCTTGATTTAAACTGAGCAGATCAGTACTTTTAAAAGCCCTGTATTATGTAAAATAGTTTGTAAATGATGGGCACAAAATGTAGAGGTAGACAGATGAAATGTACCATATAACACATTTTACTTTTAAATTTTAGTGTATTTGACCACACAAAAACACTGCAAAATGGATAAATGGCTATACTTTGGGTTTAGTATATTTAAAAAAGGACAACTTTGAAGGTTAATACTAAAATTCTCTGCCAATAAACTTTTTCTGAATATTGAGAGATCATTCTTTGGAGGAAAAGAATGCTGGTTGGAAGCCTATTCAAGTTAGAAGAATCATTTGCTCTAATCAGTCTTAGATATGTTCCATATGACCCTATTCAAATAAAATAAAATTAAATTAAACATAATCTAGTATTTTTTTTTGCATTTATTGGATGCTATGTCATTCTTTGGGATATCACACATGAAGGCCAGCACTTTTCACAATGTTCTCTGCACACTTTCCAAGTTTTCATTCTGGAAATTCTAAGTAGACCATTCTCTAGAAATAGACGGTAACATTAGTCACAGTAACAATAATCGCATCAGAAATACTACTATTTTTATTAAAATAAAATTAATAATATTATTAATAACCATTAAAAACAAGGTTTATTCCATAGCAATAAATCTGTGTAATGTCAGTCAGCAACAGAATATTAGTTTAACAAAGATGTATTTATGATGAATTAGATCTGCATATAAAACCAGACCTGCATAATTTGCTTTAGACCCACTTTTCTTCTTAAGTTCTCTGAAGCCTTAGTTAACACTACAGAGGTGTATTCTAAGAAGCC
Organism: Pachycephala philippinensis; assembly: GCA_013397055.1. Lineage (NCBI taxonomy): Eukaryota > Metazoa > Chordata > Aves > Passeriformes > Pachycephala > Pachycephala philippinensis. The sequence goes on from VWZT01015535.1 coordinate 378,338, forward strand.
ACTTCTTGGGAAGGAATCACAATCCATAGCATCATATTGATATCAGTTGTCTTTTCTGATCCTAGGAAAAAACCCCTCTACTGGCCTACTTCTTTGAAGGGATGAGTGTGTCCCTTCAATACAAAATTGTATTTCAAACAGCCTGACAAACACAATTTGCTTTACTGCTTTCTCTCTTCACATTTGCTGCAAAATAGGTTAGCAACAGCTGGGCTAAGTCTGCATGGTATCTCCAAGCTACAGTAGCTCCATGAGAGTTTAAAAGGACAATGCTACAAAAACCAGTGGATGCCTTACAAGTTGCAAAATAAATTAAATCTGTTCAAAAGCCACCAGGCAACATCCATGACTTTTCTACATTGGGATCCTCCTTTGACTGCCCATTCCTATGAAGGGAAGAGATGATATCTTTGCCATACTGAACCTTTCTAATTCTATAAGCCACTATCCTTTTGATTTTTTTTTTTAATATATTTGTTTTAATAGGCTCATAAATAAAGCAACAAAGAGCACTGACATGAAAGAGAGTACTTACGTGTGAGAACACCACTGCTGAGCAGCAGGGAGAGCAGCAAGAGCTGCACAGGGCCCATGGTGAGCCCCGATCCCTCTTGCTGCTCTTTCTTTCCTCTTTTTTCTTCCCTCTTCAAGTTTTCCCTGCTGCCTTAGAGGGAGAGTGAGCCTTCTGACTTGGACCTCCATTTATATAGTCTGTAGCAAGCAGCTGAGTCAAACAGTTTAGAAAGCACAGAGCAAATTGCCAAAGGTCCAAAGGTCCCAGATCCTCACTGCGCTCCACACCATGCCCTGCTTCAGGTACTGATAGTCACAGAAACATTTAGGTTGGAAAAAACCTCTAAGATCATCGAGCTAACCTCCAGTAAACTGGGGATTCTCCAGTTAGCCAGGACTGCTCATAAATGATTGACAGTGCCTCAGTGAGCATTTCTCCTAGCTCCCCATCCTTCCTCCTCTGAGAATCAAAAACTATCATTTTGTGAACTCCATGATTTCATGATGAATCCAAACACTCCTAAAACACAGGGCTATCCAAATGCCTCTCCTTCCCTGCCTGCCCCTTCTGAAGAGTTCAGAACCCTCCACTATGGTGGTCCAGCAACTGAAGTCATCTCACCATGTTCCCGTGATGGCCACTGTATCATGGATTCCCTGCTGCACTACGGCTTCCTGCTTCTCCTGGTTGTTATCCATGCTGTGTGCATCAGTGTAGATGCACTTGAGTTGTGTTTCTGGTCCTGCCACCTTTCGAGGTCACAAGCTCTAATTCCTATGTGATCATTCTCAGGTGCATCCACTGTTTCTAACACATCAACAACTGTTGTGTCTTTGCTGCCACAAAAGCGGATCTCCATGCCCTACCTCCACTGAGACAGCACATCAAAGGACTGTGGTAGGACACGGTCCCTAAAACGCTGGCATGCTGCCCCCAGGCTTATCAGAAGGCAGAAGACTGAGCTGGAGATAAGTCACTCTTTCAGTTCACTGGGTCTTTTCCTTAACCAGAGTTTTAAGGGCAAAATCCCTCAGCTACAGACTCTAACAATGTATTCATATAAATGTACCACATCTACATAAGAATGATTACAATGCATAAGTTAGAGATGGAAGAAATTATCACTGCATCATACTTTAGTATAGATGGTGAGAGGCTCAAGAATATAAGTATTTGAGAAAATGAGAAAATTGTGCAACTACTGGCAGGAGATTGAAAGCTTTTTTTCCTTTGGAACAAAATTTTTCATATGCGTTTTTAAAAATATTTTACTTTGACTTGCAGTATTCAGGTAAACCAGGTCGTGCCTATGTTGAAAGTAAGCTCTGTATAATTCTTTTGTTTCCTTATTTTTAGATTCAAGTTTTTGTTTGCTAATAATGGCAAAAATATGAAAACAAGATGATAAATTTTATCTGAATGAATAAGATTAACCTATGAAGAAGATAAACTTGATTAAAATGCAAACAAAACCCCCTTTTAAGGGTTATGTATATTGGCAAAAAAGACAGGGTTTATGTCATGAGAAATTCTAGTACTTTGAATTCTTTCTCAATTCATATTTATCAAAGCTAACTGCATTGAAAAAATTGACTATGGAAATATTTAAGAACATTTTGTTCAGTAAATTTAATTTTCATATATCTGATCAAATGGAAATGTTTTGACAGTCACATATTTAAATATTTTTCCTTAGCTTGTTGAATCAAAAATCAAATTTTGGCTTAGCTAAGCAGTAATTTCTATAACCCTGCAATGTTACTATTTTACCATACATCATGGTAGTTATCTTTAAAGTCTCATATTTCTTCCTACCCTTTCTCTCTTGGACTTAATAGCTGGATTACATTTCCCAGGGTGCACTGAGATCATGTAACTCCTAACATCAAATGGAGCTCAGCCAAATGGTAACCATTGATGTATGATGGCGTGTATTTTCCAATAAGGGAGGCATCTATCTTGTAATCAGGATTTTGTCTGATGACATTAACAAAAGTATGACATTTCATAGACATTTCTTGCAGAAATTCCTTTTGTGGATTCATCAGTGTTGGAGGCACCAGAACGAAAGCATTTCTGTGATTTTACCATTTTGGTTTCTGTCCTTGGCTTATACCAATCACAGATACAATAAATCAATAACAGATTTTTATTATTCACTTCCAGAAAACAACACTTTTTTGTTTACTTTTGTGTCCACAGCTGGCCCAATATGTGCTGTGATATGTAAAAATAATTTTACCTTATAGTATGATTGTACCAAAGAGACTGCACAAAGATAGCATTTTGTTCATAGCATTTGATTCAAACATAAAGGTTTTGACCGTTTCCTAAAATCTATTTATTTGTTCACTGTATCACTGCAGATGAACAGAGCTCTGGAGTGCCCAGCATTCAGAGTTAGCTGTTTCCCTATTTCGCCTGTCTCCTCACTGCCTTCAGGTGGTTATTCGGGCTGAAGTTGAACCTGACCGTATTAATATCATGTTGCATGGCTATAAAAAGATTACAAAACTTATGACTCAGCCCATAAGCATGCAGGTAACATGAGTGCACCAATCCCCTGTGACAGATTTATTCTGCTGTATTACCTAGTGTCCTGGTTTTGCTGGGATAGAGTTAATTTTCTTCTTGGTAGCTGGTGCAGTGCCACAAAGCCCATTGCTTTGTGCACTCATCAGACATCCTGTGTATGGATTGAATCAATGGCCTTATGAAATGTAGGAAGCAGGACAATACTTCTAAGATGCCGAATTAATTTTGTATAGAGAGATAATTTGTGTGTGTGGATTTGCAAAATCTCTGATGTGCTGTGGAAGCCTTAGCAATTGTGGAATTATTAAATGTATACAATTAAACAAAAAGCCTGTCTAACACTCAAACTTTAACTGAACCTATTAAACTGATTTGGGTTTAAATTTTGTTTCTAAACCACATTGTACATTAACACTTTCTTTTTGAAAACTCTTAGTTGTAGTTCTCCTAACATCCAGAAACTAGATTTGTTTCTAAAAAGAACAATTTATTTTATGAAACTCTGTCTTCAGACTTCACCTTTTTCCTCAACCGCACAGAGAAATCTGCATCAAATCACTCACCCGAAACTGAATTCACTCCTTCCTACACTTGTGTCTTCCAGTAAAGGAGCTACTTTTGTCGTGCCTGTTTTGGCAATGCCAACAATGGTTTTCTTAACATTAATATAATTAGAGAAAATCCATTAACCTTTAATTATATCTTCTATAGTGTATGTTTCATATATATAATAGTATATATTATGTATATGTATATATTATATACATGACATGATATATCATAGAAAGTAGTATTTTTTTCTGCTTGATGATACTGAGAGTTTCTTTGTCTCTCACTGGAGACTGGTCAGATGTTTTGACAGTACTGTTAGGAGAGGTTGTTGCATATTCTTAGGATAAGACTTCTTTAATTAACTCATTGAAACACTTTATTAGGTTTTGCATCTCATTTTCATCCGGTGACTTCTGCAAGAAAACAAAACAGTTTATAGAAGCTGTCATGGTTGGTACTAAATTACTTATATTCATTCCTACTTATATTCCAAAAAGTCCTTTTGTCTTTCCTTCTGTCCCTCTCTCTTCTCTTTTTCTTTTTTCTCTCCTAAATTCTTTTCTCTCCATTTTCTTCCTTCTTTCTTCTTTTCTCTTCTAAGAAATATACCCACTATATGGTGTTCACATTTATTTTTATCTCATTCAGGTCAAGGCCCAGCACTTCTGTTATTTGGGAAACATTGGTCTTAGTCTTCTGCTGTGTTTCCCAGTTCACAGTGTCATCTGTTTAGGTCTTAGCATGTCCCTCATCAGAGAAAAATGGTTGTATTTTCTGGTGAAACACCTATGGTGCAAACTACAACCCAGTGGCAATTGGGGGAAACTGTGTCTCCCAAAGGAGGTGTTGGAGGTGCATAAACATACCCTCTGTTTGTCTAAGAACTGCTGCCAGAAGCCTGCTGAGGCATCAAGAGTAGAAAAATATTCGGCATAAGCCATCTCCTCCAGAATTTCTCTCCTTGTAGGTAGTGGAAAATGTTTTCTTTTTACATATTTATTTAGGTATTTTCAGTATATTCTTGGGCAAAGGGTCTGACTTCTTTTAGCACTAACAAGAAAATGTACTGAATCCTTTGAACATTTTATTCATATTCTCCTTTCAAAGTATTAAATCTCCTCAGTTCCTTCATTTTGTTTTGTCATTAGGCAAATAAATTTGCTTTTCAAAACTGTGGTACCTTGGATCTCTAAATTCACTTTTGAATTTTGCCAAGAGATTCCTACAAGGATGTTGCAAACCTCTAATTTATTCTCTCTCATCAACAAGGTGACATCATGAAGTGCTTGATGTATTTCTAAACCAGCATTTTTCCCCCATTTCTTTCTTATTTGTCCATATTTTCCATTCAAATGCTTGCTTTTAAGCTCACCACTGGAAGACTGATCATGTGCTGTCTCTTTTAGTATTAATAATACTGTTTCTGGTACAGATGTTCAGTGCATCTGCAAAAAAGGTAAGACTAAGAAATAACCCATTTACTCTCACAATGGCAATCTGGGGATTTCCTGTAGTAAAATTACATGCTGCTGTTCTAGTAAGTTCCATTGAAGCAGTGGCATTTTGTCATCCTTTCTGTCCAGGTTGTATATGTTTCAGTATTGCCTGCCTTGCCAAAATATTGTATTCATGACATAAGTGGTTCAGTGAGCCGTGGTTTTGGAGAACTCCAACTTGAAACTCTGTGCACCTTTTCCCTCATCCCTCCCATGGTTTCAACCCTCCATCATTTTCATACTGCTGGAGCTCATGCTGTCTCCACAGGCTTTCATGTACACAGGATGCCATCCCTGCCTGCAAAATTCCAACTTCTTTCCCAAAATTAATTCACACCACCACTGTGCTTTCTATGATGCTTTTCCTCATCTCTGCATCTGGCCACTTCTCAGAGACTCAATTTGTTTTCCAGACCTCTGGGTTGAATTCATCAAAACAGAAACAGTTTCTTTCTTTAGGTTTTGGGGTTTTTTTCTAATGATTATTATTATTTCTTTTCAAATATTTATCTGCCACATGTCAATTTTCTACAGAATACCATGTTCCTCAAAGAAGCACACTACAGTAAAACACTGAGCCTTCTGCACTTCAATTAAATGGAAGCTTTGAATGTAAGAATTATCATTTATAGTAGCAGCGCCTTGCTGTTTTTCTTTTTGCTGGCTTCTGCTGCTCACAAATACACCGAGGAGTAATGTTTAAATATTTTCCAGTTGTTTTGGGAGCTCATTTTTTCCACCACTCTGAGCAGTTCATTTTTCTTTCTGCTTTGGAGAGCTGTTCAATAATCATTCAAAGTCAAAGAGCCTGACAGGTTGCTTTCACTCTCTCTGAGCTGATCCATCAATTCGATCCATCAGTTTTAACTGACTGATACTGTCCAACACAGATTTCTACACAATATTATGTGGAATTTTACTAGATCAGTCGTGAGTCTTTTTAGGGCACTGTTCTCCTTGGAGAGGGAAAAAATATCCATCTTCATATAAGTAATAAGGGAATAAAACCACAAACAGGCTAACTTGCCTTACAGAGCATAGGAAGCCCTCATCATCAGCTTTCTTCTAATGTTAGATAATTAATACTGCAGAAGATGCCCCCTGTAACACACCAGGTGCTTGAAGGCCACAAGGAAGTCTTGTGGACTGAACTCACAGTTAAGGAAATAGCTTTACCCAGTGTCTCATCTGAGGAGGAGAAAGAGATATCTGTACATAATTTTTCCCTTTACTAAGGTGCAGATGCTATACAAGGCAGAAAAACAATGAGTCACTGCTTTTGCATGATGTTACCAGAAATGAAAACGAAACGCACGAAGCCACAAGAGTGATGACAGGAGATATGGCTGTCAGGTGGGGACTGAACTTTAATCTCTGTATTGACCAGGTTATAATACTCATTACTGGATGATGAACTGCACCTGTTGGGCTTGAGGCTCTGAAAAGTTAGAAAGAAGGAGGACATATTCTTCATCTTATTGGTACTGACATCAAAGGTTTTTCACTTTCTGGTCACCTTTGGATATGTAACCCTAATGAGCAGTGGGTTCAGTTCCCCTCCCTGGGTAAGAATGTTTTCAAAATTAGAAACATTACTGTGGTGGTTGTGATTTTAAATTCTAGGACAGGCCAAGAGTCACGGAGATTTGAGGAAAAACCCTGCCTTTTATCTCTAAACATGGATTGTATCATTGTTCAGCTTACCTATACACCTGAGTATTTTGCTGATTAAACAGCACAATTCTACTGATGATATTTGAAATTCTTCATTTTTAGAAGGCATCTGAGAAGAAAGGACTTTTTACCTTCTGTCTGAGTTCCTTTCTAAACTCAGTATACCAGCCTAGATTAACACACAAAACAAAAATGAAATTAATATTTTAAATATTTTTTAATATATTTTAACATTAAGGTATAATTATTGCATGAAATACTTGTATCCGTACTTATATCGGACAATATATGTGACAATATTGTGGTGCATAAAAATACTACAAACTTCCTTATAACAGGAACAAGTCATCTAAAATATGTTGACAAATCTAAAGCTTTTTCAATGTATTTTAATGTATTTTTGTAAGTAAAGGATTTGCTGTACTTAACGAATTTTTTTATTTAGTTAGTTTTATTTTAATTCTTTGATTCTCTGTTTCTATGATTCTGATACTATCAGTTTGGATTTAAAAAAAAACAAACAATAGTCTTCTAACTAGAATGAGACTTTTTTTTGTTGTTATTGTATTGTCAAAGAAGGAAATGTGTCTCTGAAAATCCCTATTAGTAAAAGTTATGTTTGCAAATGAAGTTCAGTTTTGATGAATTATAACCTTGATGGAATATAAATCAGCATGAGAGAGGTGTATTTATTCAGAATACTAAGTTGTCCCTATTATTTCACACAGCAAATGGGAGTTCTACTGTAAACATCTTACAAGTGGAATGGTTATTTCCTCACTTTTCTATAGATAAACACTTCCATGCATTGATTAATACAGACTTCTGACAAAATCAAAGCGTTTCCAAATCTGAAGTATTGGTTAAAACTTATTTCCAATATGACTACATTTTTCTTAGTAAAATCTGTTGCTTTTTTAACTCCACCACACAGTCAGAAAGAATGGTGCTCGAAATAACCATGCTACCCTTTGCTGGCCCTGCCTACATATTTGATGATGTCCCAGGGGCTAGACTGACATCGTAACAGGATTCCAATTTTAAGTATCAAATTATGTGGTTATGGTCTCACATTGGGCACAGAATTCCTTCTGTATAGAGCTTCTGTTTTGGGGTCTGAGGGTTTGAAAATCAGACCATGACATCTATGGAAAACATGCCTCTCTGGACAATAATGAGTTGCAGACAGTTGCCACTTAAGCTAAAACTCCTTTATTTAAAGAGTTCAGTGAAGATGGAGCATTTTCTCTTATGTTTGTGCATGACTGTCCAATTGTCTCTGCTATCAACAATGTAGTGATTCATTATGCTGATCACTCAAATGAAATCAAACCTCATTTAACACTAAGATAAGGTGTAAACTGTAAAAATAGTTTAAGGTTAATCTTTCAATAGCAGCTGGGGATGAGGAAAAAAATAAAGGGAACATCCTGTTGTTCAAATAGTATTTAGTTCAGATGTTATTTAGTAACAGAAAGAAAACTTTCAGAAGTTAATTTTTTTTAAAAGTTCTTTGCAAACAGGCTTAATCAAGGTAAATAAAACATCTAACTATTTATTTAGTTGGCAAGAATGAAGATTTCTGAATTGTCATAGACTTCTAATATATCAGGATGCCAATTATGGCATATTTTAATGAAAAAGGAAGGGTCACACTAAGAGTTACTTTATCTGCAAGAATGAATTGGTTGACCGTGATGAAGTTATGTTAATCTATCTGATGTGAGGACTTGGCTCTATTCTGAAGCTGCCTCTTTGTTGTTATTTGATGTTCTCAGCAGCTATTTCTCTGTTGACTGCTCCACATTTTGCTTTCTATTCCTTGACCTTTCACCACCTTTCCCTCTGTATCCAGTATCTCTGTTTAATTTTTCTTTGCCACAATTGCACCTAAAGAATTTTATTTTCTAATGTTGTTCTTTCATTTCTTCTTCCTATTTTCTGTTTCAGCACATCACCCATACAACACACTATCTCATTGTTATCTTTACTTTTTCCTTGTAGTTAGCATTTTGCTAAGTCTTGCTTTAGTGCTATACTGCTGAAATCTCCTCATTTTCCTGTTCACTAAGCCCTTGTAATCCATTATCCTCTCCGGAATTCCTCTCCTAGGACAACCTAGCAGATTCTTATCATACACTACTTCAGCTCCTTAAAATGCCCACTTCTGTGGCATTAAACCATGCATAACCTCAGAGTGCTTTGCTGTGGGGCTTCCTGAAATATCCCTCTGCCCATTTTCTAAGCTCATGATGCAATATTTTTGCCTTGTTTCCTAGTCTAGTGTAGACTTCGGGCCTAGAGTGTTTGGATATTAAACTCAGGTAAGATGAATTCCACTGTAACAGTAAGGATTTGGTGGGCAGAGAACGTGCATGTAGTTGTGAGCAATTCAGGATTGTGGTCAATGTGGAGAGGTGGCCAAAAAAGCAAAGAAGTAACATAATGAAGGAAGAGGATGGAGAACAGTGTTAAAATGTATCAGTACTGTAGTAATGCTAGCAATGATATGTTCTCAAAAGCAACAATAAAAGTAATAGAAGCAAACAGAGCTATTATTCAGTTCCAGCTGTTCCAGTTCAATAAACATGTAGTGGAAGATAAGAAGGATCAGAGAAACACAGGGCAGAGCCACAACATCTCTTATCTGAGAGGGACTGAAGAGGCTCTAATTGTGTGCTTTGAAAAGGACATAAGAAGAGCTAAGATAAAGGCACACAAACCAGTTAGAAATACAGAGGAAGATGAAAAGCACTGAGGGTCTACTCTTCTTGCACTACTAGAAGACATTTGGAGGGTGCCTGTGTGTGAAATCCATTCCTGACATGGTTCCAGCCAAATGTATTTTTAATTCCTTGGATATCAAGGACACTTGTATGGTGGCTGGAAATAATACATGGATTTTACAGGAGATTTGCAGCCATCTCAGCTAGCAACTGATGCTCAAACAAGACAATCCACCATGGATGAAATTATACTAGATGCACAGGCCTAGTTAACCTTGCATTCAATGAACTTGAGAGTTGACAATATATCTGAATGTAAAACCTAATCTAACTAAACAAAACCAAAGAATAAATATGACCCACAGGTAGCTTTTTAGATCTCTGGTTTAAATGTATTTATTTATGTACCTCCTGGTTTTGCTTATCTCCTGGAAGTCCTATTCTGGTTGGACTGTGAAGTAGTGTTTTACAAAGACATAAAAGAAGACTTCTTTCCTTGACTGAGCTGGTGATCTGAATACAACCTAAAGATACTGAAGCAGGCAGATGCAACAATACAAGAATATGGAAAGGATGCAATTTATGTATTTGCGAACTTGAACATCTTAACTAATTTTATATCCTAGAGGACATTGTCTTGTTTCCATCTGCCACATCAAAAGGTTAAGAACCACTTGTTGATAAAATAGCTGCCATTACTTGAGGAACACAAGGAAATTCAGATAGCATTAGGCACTCATCTGATTAAATATTTAGACCTCCACAGAGCATAATGCAAATGTAGTCATTTAGTTCACCTGCAGACACAGACAACAGTTTTGAAATGTTGTCATGCTTAAGCATGTGAACTAAGAATTTCCCTTCAGAGCAAAATAATTCTATAGCTCCTTCTGATAGTTTCCATCATTTCTCTCTAAATCACCTGATGTTGCTAGGGAAAGAGTGTAGCTGTTCCTGTAAGTCAACTTTATATTCTATAAAAATCCATCTTTCCATCTGTCTAAAAAATAATTCAAAAGGCCTAATTCTAGTGGGGCTGGAAAAAAAATTTAGAAGATTCATAGAATTTTCTCTCAACAGGCTTACATAGATAGACATTTGTTTTTCTCTACCTTAAATGGAATACTTCCTGACACATCCAAAAGTGTAGAATGTAGATTAAGGGAGAATGTGGAGGGTAGAATGAAGTTACTTGTTGACAGATGGTGGAGTTTAAAGGAGGTAAATATGAGAATGTAAAACATCTCCAAGTCTTTGAAATGGTAGGTGTGCTTAAAATTTCAAGTTAGCATTTTTATTATTCAGTTTCATGGAATTAATATCAAGCCTGATGTTGAATTTCAGTTACCTGAGATTTATGTTGGGAAAGTGTTTGAAATATTCCCATGACTTTTCACTTTGGTAAAAAATTATTCTGAAGTGAAGTTACACATGGGCTTACCAGTTCTTAGCTCAACTGGTGCTGGAAACTTTCAGCCTTTAATCACTGCTGATGGACATCCAATTCAGCCAAAGCACAGAAGTAGGATTAGATTGAAACACCAAATGGTCAGCAGTCAAATAGTCTACAAACGGGTTACTTTGGATGGGATTTTCCCCCTATTTCTTTAAAGTTAGGGTCCACAGAGAGAAGGTGATGATGGTTAGGAGAGAGAAGGTCCAGAAAGCTAGAACGTGTATTATCTTTGGATGACTACCCAATGAAACTACGTATTTGAAAAAGTAGAATATAAGGGGAAAAAATGTCTGAGGAGTGGAAAGATGGTGTTCAAGTAGGGATAGAACAGAGAATTTAGGAAAGTGAATGTGATGCTAAATTATTCACACTCCTAAAGATCCCCAGAAATGCAGATAGACAGGAACTTTCATGAAGAGAAATTCAGACACCCTTGCTACAGAAAGACTGCTTTGACAAACAGATTTTCTGTAGTGGAGAATATGAAAGACACAAACAGAAAATGTCTGGCAAAGAACAGAAACTAAACTTGTTCCAGGGGAAAAGGATGATGAGGGCAATCGGGTTTATTTGTTAAAAAATACTTAAAAAACGGGCTCACATATAAAATGGGCCAAGGATAATTTTCTGGGTCAGAGTCGAAGGGTCATAGCACAGTCCATACCCATCAAGTTAAACCCTCTCATTTACATGAGGTGCTCACATGCAAAATGTGTACTGGGAATGATTCCTGACTGGAGAGAAGTCTGAAACTGTGCCTGGGCACTAAACCCTGCTATTGACTCTGCTATTTAGCTGTGAGAAAAAGTAAGGCTCAATTGCCATAGTTCTGTTTAGTTTCCTAGCGTAGGTGTAGCCTGGGAGAGTAGAGTCCAAGGAGACATGGAGATAATGTACAGAGAACTGCAGTGGAATGCCATGACCTAAGGACCAAAGAAAAGCAGGGAGGAAAAATGCTGGGATTCCTCTCAAATCCAGGAGAGATCAGATCTAAAAACCTGGGAAGCACCTTACCTAGAATTATTCAATAAGCCATCAAAGTCATCATATTTTGTTCTCAAAGTGTGGGCAGTGAACAGAAGTATGCAATGCTAGACAAAAGTAAAGATATGAGATACAAACCTGAGGAAACTTGGAAAACTTTCTATTAATTTTTAGGTAAGGAAGTGGAAAGTAATGATTCTGCTGGTTTCATACTAAAGCAGGTCTATTTAGTTTAGTTTAGGGAAAACAGTCAAGGAAGTGTTATTTCCAGTTCTTCTAGTGCAATTTAATAGACTTTTAATTTCAAAGGAGGAGAATAAAGACTTGACAAGGGAAGGAAAACAGGTAGATTATTTATTATTAATTCCTAGAAATCAGAGAAATGTTTAGCCAACAATAAGCATTTATGAAAAGAGAATGTTGTCAGGGGATAAAAAGTCAGATTAAGAGACTGATCTGCAGCACATGGAAGAAGAATGTTACTTCTTTAGAGCAATACTTCAGAATTTCCATATTAAACAAAAGGACAAAACTTGAAATGAAGAACTCCCAGCCTAACCGAATAAATCAGCATGTCAGAAAATACTATTAAAATAAACAGAATATTTACAATGACTAAGAAAAGGAATAGCAAAAATTTAAATCTTGGAAGGTTGAGGGAGACCTGTCAAAACTCCAGAGGGAATGTATGAATGCTTCAAGAAAAAAAAAACAAAGCAAAGGAAGGACAGAAAGAAAGTAGTTGACAGAAAGATACTGTTAAGCTTGGCCTGAAAATTAAATTGGCAACAAACTCAATTCTCTATCAAAGCTTGGGGCACACAGCAGCAGAATTGCTGTGATGCTTTCTAGTGATAAAGAGAGGTACTTCACAATGACACTGCCATCAGAGACGGGGAGGAACCCAGCACAAACGGCAAACCTAAAAATTAGACTAAATCCTATCAAATCTCTCTGTGGATCTAGGCTATAGTCAACATGGAAGAGATCAGAAAGTGACCCAGGAAGGAACTAAATTATCTTAAGAATTCAATTATTAGGAATAGCATCAGTTTCTGCAGTACAAAGAGAAAGTTAATTCATTTAGGAACAGATAGGAGGAACTGAAAATATTGTACTGGTGGTACTATTACGGACTAGAATATAAAAGTAATTACTGTTTATTTTCACTGGTACTGCTGGGATTTCATGTAGAATACTCTAAGCTCTTCTTGCTCTTCATATTCAGCAAACATGAATTCAAACTAGATGGGAATGGAAGGACTATCCAAACTGATATGGAAGCAAAAAGTCTTTTTTCAAGAAGAGAGAAAGCAGCCTGACACTTCTATCCTAGAAAAGTCTGAGAGGGTGATTACCGATCCCTGTAAATCCACAGAAAGACAGAAGAGCCATATAAGCTTAAGGATGGTGTTGTTACAGGCACAAAATAAAACAGACAATGGTACATCAAGGGTGAAGGCTGGAAATCATGCATTAGTCTATGAGCCTTTGCAGAAAAACAGTGGCATTTAAGGAACCAAACCCAAACATTTTTAGAGCCTAGTTTAATACATTTATGACCAGCATCAGAAAACAGCTGCTTGTGATAGGAGCTAGTCCTATGATCCCAAGGATTTTGATAGTCCTTTCCTTTTTTTTTTTCCTTCAGAAATGCTGCAGAACTTAGCCAAGCAGAAATAATTAAGAGAACGATGAAAATACACATTCTCTGCTTCTTAGACCAAAGCTACAGAGTTCTTACAGAAAAACATTTTGTTTGCATACATTTACACCTAAGGTTAAACATTACCCCGAAATGTGAAGCCACTCATTGCAACATCAGATGGTATTTTTCCTCAAACACTAATGGGCTTTTAGAAAAACAAAAAGACAAGAAAATCCTACTAACCACCTACTCCAATGATTTCATGAATGTTTCTAAAATAAAAACTGTATTTGCTATGGTTGGCAACTATGCAGAAAAACACACAGTACTAAAGTCTTATGACATTGAAATACTCAGGTCCATATTTTTATTTTTCATTATTAGATGCATGATTATGTCAGGGAATGCATAAACCTGGAAGAAGACAAGAAGAAAGATTTTCAAATACACCAAGAACTGTTAATCAATGGAAGGGGTGCCTAAGTGTTATTCTCCCTTTGCATATAGATTCCATCATTTCTGCAATTAATGATGTACATAGGGCTATCAGTTATATAGAAAAAAATCCATGCAATCGTAGCAATAAATCTGGGACTTCTGTCAGAGCAACTGCTCTACAACTGGATATGTTTTTTTTCTCTGAGAAGTTCTTTCCCTTAAAATCTTTAGTCAAATTTTGCCTTGACTGAAGAAACTGGCTTCATTGCACCTCCATCAAAAAGAAATGCTTTTATAGTGCAAGACAATATTATAACAGACCTGTTCTGCTACTATGACTGGAATTGGTAGAAAACAGCAGTTTTTAATGAGATATCTAGTTTAATGTGGCAATGTTATTCTTCTAAACTATCTGATAAACCCAAGACAGTCAGCCTGCTCCCAAAAACTCTGCCTGCATAAGACACTGTGTTTATTAAACATTTCATATTATTAATTAATGTAGAGGAATCATGTTTGAAATAATTTCCTCTGAACTATTTCATAAGGTCTGGAGCAAGTGGTGGACAAGATTTAAGGAGATTCATTCCCACGGATTATCCCAGCTCCCTTCAGCAGGAGGGTTTAGCCACCTCTACTGACAGTCACACTTTGCCAGGTCCCATTTTGCCCTTTTCTGGCTTTTCTCCCAAAATGCTCATAATTTTTTTTCCCTTCAGCAGTGATTTTTATTAAGAAAATTTATTGAGAAAAACAACTTTCTAGATCACTGCTTATTAGAATATACTTGACAATTTATACCATTTTTGTGGCAAGAAAACAATTATAAGGAACAGAAGGCATTTCAATGAACTGTTCAATGACAGCAGAATTCACAAAACTCTCTGTGAACTTTAATTTATCTTTCTGGTACAATTTGGGAAATGTGATGGCCCTGCAAAGAGCTCAATAAAGCACTAAATGTTGTAAATGAATGTTGACACTTTACTGGTAGAAAGTAGTAACTATTCTCACATTTGTAGGGCTGTGTGTGTGTTTATGACTATTATGCTGTCATTACTCATGATAATTCCTATTAATATTGTAAAGATTTATTTTCCATTGGCATATAGCTGGCTGCTTATACCAAACAAGGAATAGTATTCGGGTGATGTGGAGGGGGGAAAACATATACATTGTGCTTCACTAGCAAAGGAATAAATTCAACTGTGAAAAACTCATTATGTCATAAACACAGTTAAAAGATAGACATTCTTAAGTTATACATTTGATATACATATAGATAAACTCAAAAAAGTTAATGATGGAAAGGATTTTGAAAAATGACAATAATTAAAATGAGGCTGCTGCACTAAATATCAGTGCATAGTTAACCAATTAAAATAAGCACCACAGAGATTTTTTTCAGAACCAAGTAGTCTCCATTGAATTTTAAAAAGTTGGTTAAAAAGTTGACTGAATGAAAATCAGTTTCCACTACTAAATAAAGACTTGGGAGCCTAACTTTTTAAAAGCATTTTAAAAATAAAAAAGAAAAACCAAAAAGCTTTTTAAAAATGACTTACTGATGTCCAGAGGTACCTTTCATTCTTTTTTTGGGGTGCATTTGAAAAGGCACTAGTGAGATGCTTTTTGTTCACCAATATATTTGAAAAACTGTGGAATAAATTCGTTTTCAGAGTTCTTAGCCACAACAGTGGAAATTTCTCAAGTATCTGAAATTGCTTAAAGGTAGTAACTCCTGACACACCATTTCATTGCATGTGAAATGTGTGTTGTGTGTTGACTGGGAATTCATGTGAAACCCTGGAGAGAGGCACAGGCTTAGAACAATTGCTTCTTGGCCTGAGCAGCAGCTGCTTCCATGGAATATCTCTGAGAAAGCAAGCAGTGTCATCAAAAATGCTTTGTCTTTGAATCTGCATTCAATTTAGCTCAATGTATTTCTGCAATTACAGACATTAAAGAAATACACAGCATCAATTATTTCTGCATCAGTAAATCTGCTAAGATTTTAATTTCCTAGTGTCTTGCTACAATCCGAGTATCAATTCTGGCTTTTAACAGTAAAATAGAGGGAGGGGCAATTTTAGATTGTTATCAGTCATGACAACAAAGCAGCAAAGCCCACCTTAGAAGCTGGGTGATTGACCGGCACCAAAGGTGCTCTGAGCTCTGCCTTGTGCTGGCTCTGCTTGAGAACAGAGCCACAATTACTGAGTTCAAGATCACCTCCGTGCTCTGCAGCCCTTGCTACACAGATATATTCCAAGCTGAGCTCGGTCTGAGGAAGGGGTCAAGGAGCAAAGTACATGGGATAAAATGAAGAAAGATCAAAGTAAAGACACTCGGCATAAACCTGTTAACCCAACAGATAACAAAGGCATTTAAAAAGAAGAAACTAAATATAAAATTCACTGGAAACAACTATAGAGTTCATATGTGATGCTCCCCACTCAACATTAATTACAAATGAGAGGAAGTCAGCTTTTGCTCCTGTTTGATATCTGCAGTATAAAAATGAGGACTGCTCAAAGCCCTGTGTCACAAGGATCTCTGGGAATTTCAAGTGCAGTCTTAGTATGACACATTTCATATGATTGTACAAGCTGGTAAAAATAGTTTTCCTAAACTAAAAATCATGTAGCAATGAGTGCAAAGAAAATTGGTTTACTGGGTAGCTTCCCGACTTGCAAATGCTTTCATTATAGGATAGCAGTGGAAATGATTAGACAAAAGGTGATTACTTCACAGTCTTATCAGACCACTGTTAAAGATTCTTGCTGCAGCTCCTGGTTAAGGACACCAGTCCTCCAAAGATAGGATTAAAAAACCCAGAAAAAACAGCTTATGTAAAAGACTTCTCCCTCTCCCTCTCTCTCTCTCTCTCTCAGGCACAAAATATGTTTTCTGTGACCCTTACAGGCAGGAAGAATGATTTCAAGACTCCTCTTTGATAAGAGACACTGAAAATTAACATGCAAATTCAACAATTGTATAAAACCATTTTCTCATTTGCATCAAGTTAATTTGCAGCTGTGTTCCTTTGCAGCAGAGAGAAAATGAACAGCCCCATGCACTCAGCCCCGGTTAACTCCATACAGGAAAGATGTCCCCAGAATATGTATGATTTGGGGTTTTTTTGCATAAAGCAGTCAATAGTGGGATACTCATCTCTAACTCAAACATAGACATAAATGCCAACTAATTTGTAGGGATAGCTATACAATGGAAAACATATTAATTAAAGTCCTCATATTGTCTCATATTTTTAAACTGCAATTTTAAAACTTCCTGACATTTTCATTTGCACTCTGTTAACTCCAGTTGTTATTTTTCACTTTCTCTTGGAAAAAGGTAGAATAAGGACTGTAGAAAAATAATCCAGCTCTCACTTACTTAAACATTAGAAAATAGCTCATAATCACTATAAAGTCCTGTGCCATTAGATATATAGCACCACTCTGCCACTTTTCCTTTATTAATTATTTCCTTTTGAATAGCAATCAGTGAATCCAGATGTTTGAACGTGAGAGATCTTAGCTGTGGCATCTGGATCCTTCACAGATTCCAAAAGTAAGTCTGTTATTGGCATTTAAACTGAGTCACACTCCGTGTAAGTATTTATACTGCCTTTGGCTTGCTGTGTTATTGTGCATTTATTAATAAGCCGGTGTGCTTACATTTTGATTTGGGAATACTCTGTGCACTTTGGAAGAAATCCTATCCCCATTGAAGTCAATGGGAGTTTTGCCATTAACTACAAGAGAGCCAGGATTTCAACCTTTGAGTTTTTGTTCACAGAGAGCAATAGAGCTTGCCTTAGGAAGGGCCTTCAAGAACCTTTCAGGCCTGTAAGATTTCATTACTTATCCATTAAAAAAATCTGCTACAGGAACAGATTAAGCCAAAAAATCACAGTTGCTCTATCTTTGTATTATCAGCACACGCATAGATCTCTGACTTGGACAAGGACTGGCACAGAACATGCTCAGATTGAGGCTCTCAAACCAAATAGGTGACAGCAGGTAAAGGCTACTGAAATATAAAGTTTTTGGCCCAAAGTTACAGTCAGGGTCGATTGAAATTAGAGCTCTCCTAGAATGCTCTGGCTAAAAGCAGTTATGTGCCATGTTGCCATGGACCCTCCCAGTGGTGGGTTTGCATTTCTGCTCCCTTACAACACTATGCAGAAGCCACAAATATTTATAGTTAAAGATGTATCATAAAATCAAAAACACAAAACTAAACCAAAACAAAAAACCCCCACCCAAAAACCAAACACAAAACAATGAACTCGTATCTTTTAAACTGAGATTCACCATGTTTTTAATGAGGTTTTAAATACTTTCTAAAGACAGAAAACTCTTCCTAGAAAACCCTCTACAGATTTAAGAAAAATTTCTCATGAACAAATACTAATAGAAAGCAAAGTGTTTTGAGACTGGAGCTCTTTTTCTTAAATTTTAAACTATTGTTTTCCATGAAAAGGGAATGAAAAGTGCTGGGAAAACTTCTGTGTGTTTTTCAGTGTCCTGGTTATTTTGCCAAAGAAATCTAGGGCAAATTTATTTTAGTTAAACATTTATTTGGTGACCACTGTTTCTACAAAGCTTATTTTGCTATCCTCACCATTAACCATTTGTTTCTCTGAGTGCCAGTGAGCGCCACACTACTCTATCTACAAAGAGGTGTAAGGAAGTATTGTCTGTTAAACAGAAATTGCAGAACTAATTTTCATGGTTCTAAATCTTGGGGTTTGCAGCTTAATATAGTCTAGGTCATGAACCGTTTCCACTGCTCTATAGTGAATCATAAAGCATATATAAATCCCTATTACCTCAAAGAAAAGAAATAATATGCAAGGTACATGGCTGTAGGGTTTTTCTCATATGTCTGAATGCTTATCCACTAGGAATAGAATGAAGGTTTAGTTGAAAAGCCAAGTTACCAGAGTAATTCTCCATGTGAGCACTCCCAGCTTGCAGCAAATGCAACTCAGTGTCAGGTTAAGTTCACATCTCCATAGGGTTAAGCATATGTATGTCAACAGCTAAATCAGCTTAGCTGACATGAAATAACTTCTGAAGCCAGAATATATTGAGCCTTTATCTGAGCTAAAAGCTGAACACTAATATTTAGTGGTTTTGTTTTAATAAATACAGTATTTTGGTCATGGATTTCTGAAGTGGACCACAATTTGATTACAATCCTTGTGATCTATCTGAACTTTACATCTACTCCTCCTAAAAGCTGCATAAGCAGTAACAAGTGGTCAACACATTCCTACCAGGAAAAAAAAAAAAATTATGTGAGGGCACAACAAATGCTGAAGAAAGAAGGAATTTCATATTAATCTTGCAAATGGTACTCTTTTGGAACTGAAGCTTCGCTCTGCCATACATTGACAATAGGGAGGTGCAGGCTTATATGGTGCCTAACACAAAAGGAGGAAAACCCTGTGAGATTCACTGATCTTATTCAGCCTCCTGTTCTTGGGCACTGATCTGGCTAATCTGTCGAGATTCATCAATAGACATTTGAAAGATGTACTTTCTTCCTGGGCATTTATCATTCTACTCCTTCACCTGCAAGTGCTGCATACCCAGAAGAGTGAACATGCAGAGCAGAACTGCCCATGCTGAGGACCCAGTACCCATAGCAGGCACGTTTTGCAGGCTTCAGACTGGTTTTGATCTGGTCCCACAAACAATGCAAGGACTGGAGATCTTAAGGTGCACTCCTGCTTTAATCTAATTTCAAAGGAATAGAGTTTGTGCACTCCAATACAGCTCTGTGATGTGAACCAAAGCAGAATAAAAGGGAGGTTTTCTTTAGGAGCGTGTGCTGCTCAAGATTAAGAAGTGAATGTAGTTGCATCTTCAGATCATCTGAAGTGATTTACTCCTTTTTAGAGTACCTACTTGCATCACAATCCACTTCTCATTCCCCTGTCTCTTCCTCATAATAGAGATAGCCAGAATAATAGCCAAAAGGAATGTCTTGTGTCTTCCTTTACCCCTGAAACACTGCCAGCTGTCACTGGGGATGTTTAGCTATTCGTGCTATGGTGACTTTTTTTTTTTTTTTTCTGTTTCTTTTGGTTGCTTCTTTTTAATTTCTTTGCTTTTATTTTGTGTACTTAGGAAAGTAAAAGGGCCACAGTGTCTCTTCCACACAAGAAAGAGTAAGATTAAGCATCACTTCTCAGAAAGTGATATTTTAAGCTAAGGTTAATTCAAGGAATCAGTATATTATCACTATTATTGCCATCTCCCTAGAAACTGAAAAGAGGGTGTTAGCCTTCTTTTGTCAATGCTACCTTTGTAAGAAAGGAAGCTTAGCCTTGTATTCTTTGCTTGCCCAGGACTCCTTATCTAGGCAGGAATTTTGACACAGCATGCAATTTTGGGCTATGCTACACAGACCTAGTATCTGAATAAAAGTAAAAATAAAATGTTCTTCAAATTAATTTTCTAAATTATTGAGTAAGAGGAGTGGTGACTGGTTTGCATTACATTTTTGCCTATCAGCTAAGGGGCTGAGCAGTCACCTGGAAGCTGAGCAAAGTCAGATAGAACATGTATGGACTGGGGAGAGTCTGGAAATCCTAACTTCCATTTCCTGGACAGTTGGTTTAACTCTCTAGACTGTTATACACAAGTCTGATGCTTCCTCCAGCTGTACTCTTGGATGAAACTGTCTGTGACTGCTGTACTTTGTGCTGAAATAAATGCTGTCCATGTGTGTTAGAGGTGCCGGGAGACCACTGGTTGAACTGACCTCCCAGAGGAGCTGAGGTTGAAATGCCTTGTTTGTAAATCATAAACAGCCTGAAGGCAGACAGCAGCACTGAGAAGCCAAGACAGTGATGCTTCAGGGAACATAAAACATTTTGGCACCAAATTAAGTTTTCACTAAAATAACAAGCACTCACAAAACTGTAGGTGCACAGATAAGATTTATATAAACAACTCTAATGAGCTCAGTTGCTTAAAATCCTAACTGCATTCAATATCATGTACCCAAAGGTGGTTTTCTTCCTTGCCCTTTGAAAGCAAACTGATGAAATTCAGGCTTTGGGCTAATCCAATGCACCTCCATGAACAGTATTCTACATGATTTCCCTGTAAAACATGAATGTTAAAAATAACCAGGTAAGTTTGAATACTGGGAATTAACAATGAAATTTACACCTGGATTTTATTTCTGAAATTTATACCTGGATTCTTTTTTCTTTTAAGCATAGTGATTTGCTAATAGCTTGCATTGTTTTTCTAATCCAAAACAATTAAACCCAAAGAAATGAGAATAATGGCTACAGCCAGTATACAAAAGCATTTAAGAATCTTGTGACACATAAAGGCACCTAATGGAAATACCAGTTTATGTTTTCCATCTATGCCGCTACTTCAAGCAATCCCATTTATGTCACTTGTACTATGCTGCCTGGATGCCTTAAGGAATTCTCTTCCAGGAGCAATTATCTTTAAAATTCCAACTATTAAAACTGTAATAATAGGTCTGTTTACTTGATTGAAAAATACAAAGGTGACATTTATTGAAATATCACATGGATTTTCTTTACTCTTCCCAGAAAAAAATATTTTGAAAAAAGTTCAGGTGAAAACAAATATAATACAATTTAAATTACTTATCTGGTTTTAGTTTTCCAAAAGGTGTATCAGTGTGCATCTGGCATTACAGTTGGCATGTATTAAATTTTTTTTCTAGCCAAAAGGTACTTTTTTTTTGTTTATTTATATCTGACTTTCATGTCTGAGTAAAATTCAAATTGCTAAAAAGCTGCTATTAATTAACAGTATTGAAAGACAAAGACTGTTTTCCTTTTAATTTCTTTATTCAACAAATTAGAGCATATATTTGCTGTAGAGCAGTGTTTTCCTCTGAATTTAAGAGTAACTTTACACGACTAACTTCAAGTACTTTCTTTGTTTTTCTGTTGCTAACTCCATGAGCTCAGTGCCACGCAGCAGACATATTTATTGAGCCGTGCAAAGGTTGCAGCCAACAGAGACTGGCTATGTGCAAAGTCCAGGTATCTGGCATCTTAGCAATTAGAGCTAACTGGTATTTCTTGCTGCTTCTTTATAATCCGAATGAGTTCAGGAAGAACAGCTTCTTTATAACTTCTCTGATAAGGACTGGGATAAACAGGAGGTGCGGGCAGTCACTGGTTTCAGGCTCGAGTTCCTTCACCCACGGACACCAGTTTTAACCTACATGCGCAATACTGATAAAGGCACTGGAGTCAGCACTGTTGATAAGGCTCATGCTCCCTGCACAAATACTTCACAGGCCTTGCAGCTGAGAAAAACCACAAGGCTATTTGCCGAAGTTATTTTCAGCTAAAAACTTACTACGCTGCATCTACAGAGCCTACCTTGCCTGAGCACCTCCACATCCATATAACAGAGAGGAAGTACCAGGAGATAGTTTTGTTTTTTTTTCAATAAAACTGGATCTGAACCATTATATCCAGGACAGTTCCGCTGTCTACTGTGAAACAGACATCATAAGTACTTATCTCACCTCATTCTCCGCTGGATGATAAAAATAAGAAGAAAAAAAAAAATCCCAGTGGGAATTATAAAACTCTAGCCAGAAAAGTGAGATAAAGAAGTGAGCAAGTATACACTCATCAACAGGTGTTTAAATGGACTCCTGACTAAGTACAGAAAATAACTTATGTTCCACTACCAGATAATGGTCTTAGTGTTACCAGGAAACAGTACAAATTTATTAAAATCTCATTATTATCGTTCTCATTTTTCAGTTGTCAGAGCTGCAACTGTGATGGTTGCTAATTAACTGCAAGACCACCGTACTCTATACATAACGGGTACTGAAGTCTTTCTACTTCCAAAGAATAGGTTCCTTTTTATTTCTTGTGACAGCTGATGACACAGTGGTGGCTCTGCCCAGTACTGTTTCATGGCTCAGATATGTGCTGTGTTAGGCATGACAGGCCTAACTGGATCTCAGTCTTGTTTCTTGCCCAGCGCCAATTTCTTACCATTACACACAGGTAGGTTCAGTGCATGTTCATTCCTTTCATCTCAGCTGGGAAGGAAATAAAAAGAAAGTAACAACACCTGAACTATATCCCTGTGTTCTGGCAGGAAATGCTTTAAAAATGGTTTCAGAATACAGAGATATTTCTGTGGCATTACAGGGATTTAAAAGCATCCAATTGACACAGCTGAAGAATGTTTTCAAAAGATGCATCTTTTGAATCTGGACCACCCAAAATACATGTCTTTCTTATACTTTATATCAACTTAGATTAAATGTTATGTAAATTTGTGCCATTACCTTACATATCCTTTAAAATTTGAGGGATTCTGTGCTATTTATGTAGCTGAATCTTTAGTTTTCCTATTTTCTTATGCAGAAAGTAAATTAGTTTAACAATTATGGATATATTATGTATCTTTTGTCTTCATTTGTGGTAGCAACAATACTCTAATCCAAACTTTGTACAGGAAAGTTCATAAATTATAGGGGGTAAGCATTGAAAGGTTGATCCCCTTTACCGGTTTGATCATAGAATTGCACAGGAAATTAGGCTGGCAGAGAACTCAGGATGCCATCTGGTCCAACCATTTCTCAAAACACAGCTGAATTCAAAGTCAGATCAGGCTCCTTTGGGCCACATCCAGATGACTTTTGAATAATCTCTAAGGATGGAGATTTCACAATCTCTCTGGGAAACCTGGGCTACCATTTGATCATGCTCCCGATGAACTTTCTTTTCTGCACGTAACTGGAATTTCCCTCATTGCACTTTATCTCCCTCAGTGTTCCACTGTTCACCCCTGGGGAGTGTGCAGCTCCACTTTCTCAAAGATGTATCCATAAGGTAGTTGGAGGCAGCAACAAGACAACTCTAGAGTTCTCTTTTCCCAAGGCTGGACAAACCCAGCTGTCCCATGTCACACATCACATGCTCCACAGTCCCAACCCTTTTATCACCTTTCCTCCAGACTCTCTTCAGTTTGTCAGTTCCTCTCTTCTACTTCAGAGCCTCAGGACTGGACACTGTGTCTCAGATGTAGTTTGAGGAATGCTCCTTAGAAAGGAATAATAACTTCCCTAGACCTGACATGATTAAATTCAGTTCTTTTCATTAGTCTGACTCCTGGAATTAATACAGACCACAAAATCTAGTATTTGTAGAATAAATTGTGTGAACAAAGAGTGCCCACATATATAAGGTCAGGGTCATGATATTGATGGCGTATTTTTTAGGGCAACACAAACGTTTTTAGCTCCATAATACCCAATTGTGACAAAAGAGAAATATTCTATTGCAATTAATAGAAATTCTTTAGCAGACATGGACCAGTGCTCTGTGAAAGCAAAATGAAAAAATATAATCAAATTAAAGTAATGATAAAAGACAGTATCTATATGCCTGGACCAGAAAAGAAAAATGTAAGTTAGTGGTTAAAAAGGCCCAGGAAATTAATGAATGCAATTAACAGCATTGAGTGGTAATAATGTACAATCATTAGCAACATAGCAATCTTCGAAATAAATCCAGGATTTTAAATTTCTAAATATGCACAGTTTCTAGCATGACTTAGCAAATGGTTACATTGTGTTTACCACATTCAAGGGACAGTCTACCAAGTTTTAAGGTGCTGTTTTGGATATTGAGCTATCTTCATTTGTTCTGCTTTACCATTGGATCAGTTATACTGTTTATCTTCAGGGATTTACTTCCTGCAATTACCATGACTGTGACTTATTTTATTGATTCCAAGGAAAGGTTGATGTCAGAAGTCACACGGATTAGCACCCTTACTCTTTAGCCTATTTTCTGTAGTCCTGTTGGTGAAGCTTGCCTGCAAAAGTTTGTGGTTTTTTCCCTTGAAAATTACCAATACATCTTTACCATTCATTTGCTTGCAAGGCCCCTTTTCTCAAGCCACTGTTTTAGAATACTCTTGAAATGTGGCCTCAGTCCATCTGGGCAAACAGAATTAAGTAGCATATATCAGCACCATCTCCTATGAGGGAAGAATAAAACAATCAAACAAATATGTACTTCAAAAGCAGCTAGGAATTTCTTATACAGTAAGACTTTCCTAGAGCAGGCATACTTAAGAGATGCCCATTATCAAGTCTTCCTCAATTCTGAGGTAGCTGGAAACACAGACATAGAAATTGGATCTGCTCATCCCAAAATTGCTTTCAGTTTGATAGAAAATGACAGGCACTGCTTTACATGGTGCTAAGTATCACTTGCTTTTAGTTCTAAAGTATTTTTTCTGTTTAGGGTGAAATAAAGGTTTCGAGACACAATTTCAACTCAGTTCATGGAGGTGGAAGCCTTGCGAGATGAACTTAAGAGAACCATTGGTATCACAGCACTGCCCTATTCCTTATTTAGCAATTAAGTCAGATTGAAAATAAATTTACGAGAAGTAGGCTGTCTCCAGCTCTGGGATTTCAGCAGCATCTATATGAATGTTCTTATTTTAAGGCAAATAATGTGATAAATAAATGTTGAGTTTGATGTGGCACTGGTAAAGAGACCAAACATTAGTTTGCTTAATAAGAACTGAAAAAAGATATAATGAAGACAGGTGGGCATTTAAAGTGCAAAATAGGCAGAATTTATTTGCTTAAGGGAGAAATCTGGAAAGTCTGTGCAACCCCAAAACCCATTAAGATGTGATGTTTCATGCAGCTTCAAAACCCATATTAGTGTATTATGTACACTATGGTCATTTCGGCCCAAAAATTTCTGTGTCCCACTCTAAGCATCAAAGCCAAGGACAAAGCCAGATCAGGACAGAGTTCTGAAAGAGTCTCAGAAGTTCTTAGCTATTAATTACTATTCATTGATAATTAAAGCTGGAACAAAAATCCTACTACTGATATTTTTATTTTATTTAGCATAAAATATCTCCAGTCTGTTGAAGTTCCTGGAAAGTTTCTAGATTTAAAAAAAGAATTATTTTTATACTTGTGTTTGATTTTCAGATTTAATACATTAATTAATTTAATAAATTAATTGCTCCCAAATTGCTCCAATTTATGTTTTGTTTTGCTGTGGTTTTTTTTCTGGGGGGTGGAGAAGTCCCCAAAATGCCAAGACCGTTCAGAAAAACATAAATATTCAGAAGAATATTTCTCACTGAAACAACCTGGTTCCAACTTTNTTGAATACTGAAAGAAACTGGTACATAGCTTGACTTTCAGTTTAGCTATTTTTTGAGAATTCATAGCAGCTTTTCTCTGTCTCTGTTGACACTGCAACTGAAGGTGTGACTGCAGGGGAGAATGGTCTAAGGAAGCACGGAATTCATTACTTGAAGATGATGTCAGAGTAGAGGAGGAACTAAAGCATGTGCGTAAGGTGCCCCATGCAGTTGCACAATCCATAGTGAAGTCTGTGCAATCACATCTTTCCTGTTTACCCATGGTAGACTGTTCACAGTTACTGTGCTTATAAACTTGCTTATATTCAATATATATTTATATTCTGATTTTTATTTTGCTGGATATGTGCTCCCAGAGTTATATAGTTATATAGTTACTCGATAATGCTGTATTTTGTCAATCACTTATTTTTCTGCCTTTTAGGACTTAACTACCTTTTTTACAAAAGATTCCTGATAAGACTTTTTGGAGGTATTGCACATTGTGCAATTCTTGAAGCGGAGGAGGGCGGAGATGGACAGACATGGAGAATGATAAGAATTAGGCAAGGCAAACACTGAAGGGCTGAGATTAACAGATAATGCTTAATTTCAGACCATACTGACCTGTTCAGCTGAAAGATCACCCTGACACAGACCACATGAAAGAAAACAATTCACTTCCATGAACTGCTATGACCATTTGAATGAATATGACCCTCAAGCTCCTCCTACCTTTTCCAGTTCCATTATCCCATGGAACAAAGAAAATGGCAAGGAGAACGAATAATCCCTACTTTCAATAACCCTCCTTTTACATTAGGGAAAACACAATGTAGTTTATCCAATGAAATATGTAGAAAAATCACGCTGTACCATTTCCAGTGGAAATGAAGGCATTTTTTTAGAGTTTCACAATAGCATTATTTGGGAAATAAGATATTCAGCATTATTCTACTGATTAAGATATACATATGAATAAAATTCTTATTAAATATAAAATATTTGTATTCTGTGGTCTTAAAGTATCCATAAGAACATTGCAGTACTACATTTATTCTCAGAAACAGAAAATGACACAGCAGGCGCCAACAATAATTTGAAGTAGTTAGACCTGAAAATCTCCACTTGTAATAAACACAGACCTGCTTTTCCTACACAGATTAAGTATTATTAGTTTCTGTCCTAATTTACTAATACATTGATCAAGAGGACAATACAATGTAGCTTCTATTAACTGAAAACTCTTAATAAAGCTGATATATATTGCAATCAAACATAGGAAAGGACAACTTCCTTCTCAAACTTCACCTAAAATCCAAACAGAAAAGGTATACTAAAACTATAAATATTATTGTATTTTCTCTCTGATGGGGGTAGGTTTTGTAATGATGCAATAAAACTGAATTTCCTTTAATTCATAAGTAATTGTAACGATAAATTTAATTTGCCTTTGTTTGTTGTGTTTTAAACAAAATAGAATTTCATTGTTCCATACACACAAGTATCAAGTAGAGTAAAGATATTTTATTTCACACCGAAAAAACATTTGTATCTGAACATTTCAAGAAAAACAACAGAAGGAAAAAAAAAACCCTTCAAACCAAACAAATTTCATATGAAGCCTGTCAAGTAAGAACTGAGTCATGTGTAAGATAGCTGGTGAAAGCAGCAGACTGGATTTGATAGATCAGGAGGTTCCTTTCCATGCCATGCCCTTATTTTCAGAAGCATTCACTATCAGTACTGTATTTTCTTCATAGAGGAAGACTGAAAAAAACCTCTATGTAGTTTGTGGATGAGGTTTCTTTTATTGAGCTCATATTTACCTACATATGCCATAGATACAGCAGTAGCAATCTTAGCAGATCATCATTTACTACTCAAGACCCAACTGGGTATCTGAAATGCTGGTCTCAGCACATGAAGTATTTCCAGCTGATAGATATGTTCAGCAGCATGTGGGAATTGGAGTTAGTTTCAATTTGTGCACACAGGGGTTGTACACGAGCTGTGTGTAACTGCACCTTGGAATTGCACTCATTTTGAAGATGAGTGACTGCCTCAGTACTTGGAATCTGTTTTTAACTTACAAGTGGAACACTTCGTTAACAACACCGAATAATTCCTTATGACTTCTTAGTTTAGAACATTCCCTGTTACTGTATAAAGAAATCTATATATTAAAAAAAAAAGTATTGTTATAAGAATTTATATGGAAATCCATGGGGTAATATTTGGAACCATGTTTGTTCAGCCTGTTCTAGGCAACCCTCACAGCATGTCTATGTAGAGCATAAGGGGACTTGGTTTTGCACTAAGGCAGTTGAGCTGGTACCAGAAACTGCTGTACGAGGTCTGAATGTGTTTTACATGGCTTAGACTGCAAAGAAAAGTAAAGTATTTGAAGCAGAAATCTCCACCTGCCCAGAAACACCACTTTACATGACAGAGAAGGGAAAACTTAAGAGTAGACTGAATGCCGGGAAACGAGCTTAGCACAAAGCCTGGATCGGGAGGTGCAACTTACATAATCTTTTGGATGTGGCCAAGCCCTGGGTCAAGCGGGAGTGAGTTTCCAAAGAAAAATCATGCTACTGAATACATTCTATCTTTCAACTGTGGCACTAACATCTTTGGAGTGTTGATCCTACAAACAAATTCACAGCTGAAAATTTCAATGAAATGCTGACAGGCACATGGATGCCCTTGTGTAAGTCTAACTGTGCAAGCAGATACCCAAAGTGAAAACTTTTTTGCTCTGGGGACTTGAGAATCAAAACCGATCTGCAGCACAAACAATGAAGAGCCAGATAGACACTGAAAATCTGTCTGCTTTTTACTATCCAGTCAGTATTAGTAACACATGTAATACTTTTCTTGTTGTTTAAATACATGGAGTGAAATCCTTGCCCCAGTGAATTCAGTGGGAGTTTTGCCATGGACTTCAATAAGGACAAAATTTTCTTCCAGGGCTGGTGTAATTTTCAGCCTGTCTTTTTCCCTTTAATACATGTGATGACAAAATCCTGTACTTCAATTCCAAGGATGGATCAGCACCCTGCAGTAATTAAAATTGCTGTAGTATATCATATTTATCCAGTATATTGTCTGAAAGACCATAGTGGAGAAACATTTTTTGCTTTATTCTGTGTAAATAGCTAAAATTTGCCAGAAAAAACAAAAAAACAAAAAACAACAACAACAACAACAACCAAAAAAACCCCAAAAAAAACAAAAACAAAAAACCAAAAACCCAAAAAAAAAAGCAAAAAACAAGCAACCGAACAGTTTTAAGGTATTTTAACTTAAAATCTACTTCTAAACTTACCTCTAAATAGATGAAA
This sequence comes from Pachycephala philippinensis, assembly GCA_013397055.1. NCBI lineage: Eukaryota > Metazoa > Chordata > Aves > Passeriformes > Pachycephala > Pachycephala philippinensis. Next base: position 407,881 of record VWZT01015535.1, read on the forward strand.
ATATGTATGCAGATATCTAAGTACACAGCACACTTCCTCTGCCTATCTGAAGGCAGGATTTGATCATTCATTAAAAAGAGAACTAGTGCTCAAGTCCACACACACACATATGAACATCTCACATGCTAATATGAAAGAGCAGGTTGTGCTGGAAGTAGGAAAAGCAAGTGTATGTTGTCATGAACATTGCTGACATTTGCTGGGAAAGGGGAACCTCAATCCATTCCATTACTATCAGTCAATGCCAGTGCCAACAAGAGATGCCAAGAGGCTGGAGCGGGATCACAGGTCAGCAGAAGAGAACCTGAAGAGCAGCACAAAGGAATTCCTGCCACTCCAGCCAGTAAATCTGCTTCACCAGGGGATCAGTTTAAAGGCCTCTATGAAAATGCACATAGGACTGGGAATAAGCAGGAGGAGTTAGAGATGTACACACAACTGCAGGGCGATGATCTCATTGGCATTGTGGAGGCACGGTGGGAGGGCTCCTGGGACTGGAGTGTTGGAATGGAAGGATACAGGACAGGCAGGGGACGTGAGAAGGGACTGTCACCCTCTATGCCAGCAACTGGAGTGCACAGAGCTCAGCCATGAGCCTCAGATGAGGAGCCATCCAAGAACTCAGGGGTCAGGATTAAAGTGAAGGCAGGGACAGGTGACATTACAGTGGGGGTCTGCTACAGGCCACCTGACCAGGAAGAGTGAGTGGGTAAGGTACTCTACAGACAGGAGCAGCTTCATATTCACAAACCTTGGTCCTCAAGGAAGTAGATATTTTAACAGGAGAAGTTAAGCTTCAGGAGTATTTAAACCAGCTATTAAGTCACTGTTGGACAATATCTGTGGGAAGGACAACCAGCAGGGCTTAAGCAATCCAGGAGGTTCCTGGAATGCATTGAGGCCAATTTACTTCTCCAAGTGACAACGGAGCCAACAAGGAGAGGTGCTGTGCTGGACCTCATTCTCACCACCAAGGAGAGACTGGTGAGGAATGTGAAGCTCAAGGGCAGCTGGGCTGCAGTGACCAAGACATGGTAGAATTCGAGCCTCTTAGGGCAGTGAAGAGGGTGCTCAGTAAACTCAGTACCCTGGATTTCAGGGGAGCAGACTTTGGCCTCTTCAGGGATCTGATCCACTCTCATGAGACCCCACCTGGAGTCCTGTGTTCAGTTCTGGTGACTTCAACATAAGAAGGATGTGGAACTCTTCGATTGAGTCCAGAGGAGGCCACAAAGATGATCACAGGGGTGGAGAACCTTTGCTACGGAGACAGGCTGGGAGAGTTGAGGTTATTCAGTTTGGAGAAGAGAAAGCACTGGGGAAACCTTATTGTGGCCTTCCAGTAGTTGAACAGGGCCTATGAGAATGAGGAGAACAAACTTTCCAGCAGGGTTTGTTGTGACAGAACAAGGGTTAACAGCTTTAAACTGAAAGACAGAAGGTTTAGATTAGATAAAAGGAAGAAACTCATTACTATGAGGGTGGTGAGGCACTGGAAAGGTTGCCCAGATAAGCTGTGGATGCCCTACCCCTGTAAACAATCAAGGTCATAATGGACAGGGCTCTGAGCAACCTGATCTAGCTGAAGATGTCCCTGTACTTGCAGGGGCGTTGGACTAGTTGACCTCTAAAGGTCCCTTCCCAAACTATCCCAAGATTCTATGATATTTAAGGTCCCTTCCAACACAAACCATTCCACGATCTTGTTGTTTGCACTACGATTTCAGATTTCATACAAATGGCCAGTGACAAATATCAGAAAAGAGTTTTAGAGAACTCATTCTGTTTGTAAACAGAGGCAAGATGTAAAATATTTAACAAGCTGGATATAATGATTAACGGTGCAGTCTAACATTGTAAGGCTTTTGAGAAAAAGCAAATACTGGACTAGCTTAAACCATGGATATCAGCTTCTAAAATATTCTGAACCCTGCTGCAGTAGGAAATGGAGGTGTTCAACACTCCTGAACAGAAAGGCCTTTTACAGATTACAGACCTGCACTGTGAAATGGAAAACCTTAAGATACCAGAGCCTTTTTCTTCTTTGACAAATGTTTATATGTTTAGATGAAAACTGTGCATACAGATTCCAGGTGAGACTATGTTCCTTAAATATTATGTGTCCAGTGCACAGATGCATAGACAGTGTCCTGAGCAAAAAATATTCTTTTCTTGAGAGGGTGGCAAGTATGATTTTTACTTGAATGTCTAAAATTCACAAATAGGTATGGTAAGATTTTAAGTGAGTGTGAATTAAGGCCACTCAAGTGCTCTCAGATCTGCATAATCCAAAACATGTATCTGCACAGAAGCTCACGGTGTTCATTAAAGTCTGCAAGAGGCTGTCGCTTTTTCTTCACATATAGCTTGTAGGTTTGGGGCCAGAAGTTAATTAACTGATATAAACCGTACAAAGGAATAATGTTAAAAACCTGTAAGATTGTTCAGTTTGTCTTTTCAGAGACAACTAGATGATCTAACTGGTTTTGTTTCCATCTCTCAGCTCCTACTGAACAACTGAACTTTTTGATCTACAGATCTTCAAAAATATAGTATTTGCTATACACAATGGAACTATATGGACTTAAATAATTGAAATTACTATAGTTCTAGTCTGAGGATGGTTAGTACTTTTCCTGTATGGTCATTCTATTGCTCTATTAGCCCTACTCCTGCACTGCCATGCTGAAGAAATGGGAATTTACCCATGGAGTGCCTAACTCTAAGCTTCTCTCTGAGATGCTTTTACATTAGTTTTAGTTTAGAACGGGAGGTGAATCTCCCTACCATTCCCACTTACCCTGCTTTGGTCAGCAGTGATATTCTGCAGCACACAAATTCTTTGCAATGAAACTGTCTCAAATGCTAGCAGACATCCAGGCCACGTAACTACACTGGAGCTAGTCTTAAATAATCCTCCCTCCCTCCCTTCAAGCTTGTTAACTTGGATATTGGGTCACCAGCAGCACCCATTTAACTTCATAGATCTGCTCTGATTGTGCCACAGGAATCGATACAGAGGAGTCTCTCATCCTGCACAGCAGATACAGGCACCAGGGTAAAACTGTAGTGCAGGGTTTTCTTAAGCATAACTCTGCACTGTGGGCCTAAACGATGTTTTAGAGGACAGAGTGATGTGAATTTACCCCACAGCCCCATCCAAACAAATTGCACAGCAGAGAAACTCAATCTCACCACTATTTTGGGTCTGTATCTGCACAGCTATACTGATGTGGTGTAATCTGTATGGCAAAACCTATCTATTTTGGGAAGCCCCTATAAACAGAAATTCTACCTTTTGCTTTGTCCCACAATTTAACCCTCAGTTTGTTCTTTCACCTGTAAAATGGACACATCTTCTGACATAAAGGGCAAACCTCTCTGCTCTGACACTTATTGTCACTGAAATGTGTAATGTGTATTTTAAAAAGCAACAATAACTAGTGGAGGGTGTCTCTGCCTGTGACAGGAGGGTGAAACTTGATGATCTTTAAGCTCCCTTCCAACCCAAACCATTCTATGATTCAATCATCTGCTACTGAAAGTATTTTGTAAAAGCTGTTTCTACTCTCTGCTTTCTTATATGTAAGCTGCTGAATTACTGACAAATTTCATGTAAGTGATGATATTAATATATTTTAAAAGATGTGGAGGTGGTAAAATTGACCTGTGATTTAGTAAACTATCTGAAATGAAATTTTGACTGTGTATTGAATAAATAGGAGCTGTAAACACATTGAAACTATTTCAAGAGTTACTTTAGGTTACCTGAAAACACCGAGAGTGGCTTCAGACTTTGTGATAAATGTGATGACTCTTCTGGTGAAACTCTCCAGCACATGCACCTTTATATTTCCTTGTGGGTCACCCTGAATTGATCACTCCTTCCTTCTACCGAAGGAACACAAGTGTATTTCCAGGCATCCCGCTGAACTTGTGGCTGCTCCTGCCACCTCGTGGCAATCGCTCAGCTTAACAGAAACACAAACTAAGAACACACCAAGGACACACTTTCAAAGATAAAGCAGGAAACTGGGCACAAACTGTTGTTTTGAGATGACTGTTTTGAGTCCACTTGTTTTTTCAAGTTTGTTGACTACTAAAAAAAACCAGCAAAACTTTCAGGCTGACTTCAGGAAGAAAAAAGGGTTATACAGGACTTGTTATATGAAAGTTTAACAATTAACCTGGGGTGATCTGGATAAAACGATCCATTTATTGTGAGATTTATCTTAGGCAGAGGTGCCTTCACTGTACATTTTCAGAACCCTGAAATGTCCTGTATTTCTGCAGTCACCACTCACTCAGCCCTCCGTGTCACGTGCATCTTCCCTTTTACAGCTACTTACTTAAAAGACAAACATAAATGCTATGACAAGGAATGCTGCAGTGTCTTTTAGAAAAGAAAATTATTATATACAATAAAAAATGTTTCTGGTAATCAGAAATCACTGATGTATTTGTAGGTTTGCACAAGAATCAAGGTGAGAGGGATGGAACTGAGGAATGGAGTGTTTCCTCTTCTCATACAGTTTAGCATGTCATGAACTAACCCAATCCCACAGGAGCCAGTTTCAAAGTACTTTGTTATGACAGACTGTTCTTCATAAGAATGAAGAAGTATAAGTTATCTATTTTAGAAACAGTTTTATGATATTAATATTTAGAAACAATCTTAGCAAAACTAACGACAGATCCCAGAATAGCTGTTGGGATTAAAAGCAGCATGTGTTGCTTAATTCTTCCTTCCCCATGTGGAATGAAAGCACTTATGATCATTACATAATTCTTTCTGAAGGTCATGTGCTGCAAATAGGATTCATTCCAGTCAGCACACAGAACCAATACCATGAATGTTCAGCTATTTAGTCACCCCAGAAGGAATCATTAAGAAGAAGATTAAGACTTAAACCCTTTCCTATTTCTACACTGGAGAGATACTCTCGTTCTTTTGTAGTCTGTGCCTCTTGCCTTCCTTGGAGAGAGGTGGTTATCTGATTTTGGGTTTTTTTCCCCCCAACAAAGAATTCAATAAGACTCACTTTCAAAACAAAATTCAAACAGAAGAGAAGATGCTGGTAATTCCTCTCTTCCTATTATATGGTATCCTAGAGATTGCAACCTTTCCCTGTCATTTTTCCACTGCTCAAACCAAAGCAAATACATATTTACCACCTGCCAAGAACAATTCAAGAACTCTGCAGCACCAGTCTACTCGTGGTGTTTAGACTGGGTGATGAATTTCCACATCATGGGTTCTAAAACCCATCCTTTGGGCACTATTTTTCAGTATGCCCCTCAGCTTTTACAACAAAGGGTAACTTTGCTTTATGTTCCCTCCCCTCAAAATCAGTTTTCCTAGTTGTTGGAAGCTAGCTAGAACTGTGATTAGACATTATCTGAGTTCAACAAGGTGCTCACTCACACAGCACCATGTTCTACCTCCTGGCAGGCAGCTGGCAGCAGAGTTTCATTTATGATACTTGGAAGAAAACTTTCATTTTCTTTACAGTACACTTCATCCTCCCATAAGCACAGAGACTTCTTTAATTTTAGGTTTTCATTTAATATTTTAAAGCACATACAGGGTCACAGCAGAATTTTCCTGGTAAGAAAACATTTCTGAGTGGACACAGACATATTCTGGAACACATCTTGTTCAGCAGTTTGATATAGACAAAGAACAACCTGAGGTTTTGTATTCGTCAAGATTTGTTAAGAGAGTAAAGCCTCACATGACAAAATTATTTTTCAATTGTATTTTATTTTTGTCAATGAAGTATAAAAACGACTTAATAGAATTTGTTAAGCTTCCATACTGGATAAAATAGCAAAAATATTTAATGAGTTCCTCACAACAGTGACAAGGAAGGAGAACATTGGTAATAACAACAACACAAAATTTGTAAGGTTCAAGAAAGTGGAAAAGATGAAAACTCAGAGTTAGCTGTATTACCTTCACAGTACACAACACTGGGAAAACCCCTGGAGATCTAGTACTAATCAATGTGGATTGTGTAGTTTCAACAGCATTTTAAAACATCTGCAATTCAAATGTAAACACTGAATTGGTTTTGCAAGTTTGCTGAAGTATTTGATAAGGATGTTCTGGGACATTGCAACACTGATTTCTGCTTTGGGCTATTACGTGCTTCCTGATTGCTTCCAATAACTGACAGTGGCTCTTCATGGCTCAAATGTTACTGGAGGACCTCACTTCTGAGATCTGGTAGTGTTTTATGTATATTTGACACTTTCCAATGTGGATATCAAGCCTGGGGGAAAAAAACCACATACAACTCCTGAGCAGATGATGTATCAACCCCTCCAGCCCACACACCCCATGTCAGAAAAGACATATTCTTTCACTGGAATTCTGGAGCAAACCCTTAACTAGCAAAAAAGTTCTTCATTCCTTTCAGAAAAATGCAAGAAAGCTCCAGCATCCTATTGTCCCCGACAGATGGTCTGGTTATACCTTCTGTTTTTCCTTCCCGTCCACATCCATCCTACATCCCAGCACAACCTCAGGCAAGCAGGACACAGTGTGTTCCACCATGACTAACTGCACATGGTTAAGGCACACTGCAGGGAAGTCGTACACATTTTTAAAACTAACTCAAGCTGCAAGAATACATTTCTGACTGCTCTAACCAGAAGATCATTGCATTACAGCTGCCATCACCACTGTAATTTAAGTAGGAAAAAATGTAGGTGCCTCTGCCTTTAAAAAAGCAGTGGTAGCACTCTGACTTCAGCCTCAATTACCTGGAAAAACATAACCATACCCTGCATCCTGTTGTAGTATTTTGTACTCAGAAGCTTGAGACTGTTCCTTATTTAGTACCTGAGGCTTCTGAATTGCCCAGTCTGAGGCAACACTTTCCCTTCACAATGTAGAGAATGCCAACACAATACAGAACCTTGGGTTCTAGATTTCAATCTGAGGTTCCAATCTTGCAAGAATCTAACTTCTTTAAAAAATCTGGTCTTATCTTTCCTCGCAAAATATGGTACTAACGAAGCCCATTTTTACATAACTCTGACTAATTAGGCTATGGATGTAAAATAGGATCATCTGACACCAAGCAGAACTACATAGATAAACTAGATGTTTTATCCAGAAACGAAATTGAAGTTCTGTCAGTAATAGATCTGCACAACCTTTGTTCTGAGTATGTCTTACAAATGCTTGACCCTGATAAGCATGATGGCTTACCTGCAAAATCAAATTAAGAGCTCCTGTAAATTTCAGGGTTAATCCAAGTAGCTACAATACCAGCTGAAACACATTTTACACATACTATAATATAACAGCTGTATTTTGGAAGATACTACATCTCCAAGTATTGAAAACCCAGCTTTTCTCTCTCTTTGCAAAGAGTAACTATGGTGCGTTTTGGGGAAAACAAAGTGCAAAAATTGAAGGTAAACCCTTAGAAATTATTATACACAGCTGAAGTCTTTCCTGAGTGCAATCACTTACAGACATACCATCACGTTGATATTTATAGGAGTATACTTCGTATCAAGTTTTCTTGTTGTGACCACTTCAGCTTATACTCTTCGTAAAAAAACCCAAACAAAATAAAAAAAGCAACACCGCCTCCAACCCTCTAGAAAAAAAAAGAAAAATAAAACCTGGCGTACATGCAAAAAGAAGTGGGGCAGCACTTTGAACCCCGTTAAGATGTCCTTTTCTCAGCTTAGAGAATTTCTTTCTGCTAAGGAGTAAGAGCTCTCGAGTCCGCTTCAGGCAGCTCCAGGAACGTCTGTGACCCACGGGCACTTTCCTCAAAGCTCGCGTGACGTCTTATAAATACCACACCTGCAACGCGCAAACGCAAAGAAAAAAACACAACAACGCAAACAAACAAATAAAGTATAACTCCAGAAAGAAAGCGAACCAAACCGCACTACCCCGCGGGAAGGCGGGATCAGGCCTCGAACCAGCGACCCAGCACCCTCAACCCGGCCTCCTCTAAGCCTCACCCCGCACACAAGAGGCGCGAAAGTCGCGGGCGGTGCCGCCGCGCACGCGCGTTCCCGGGCAGCACGTTCCGGCCGCGCTTCGCGCCGCCATTTTGGGGGAGCGGCGCTGCCGCCCGCGGGCGGTGAGGCTGCTGCGGGAGCTGCGGCAGGGCGCTGCGCTCCGGGCTCTGCTCTCGGATGCCCCTTGGCGGCCACAGCCTCTGCCTGGCTGCCTGTGCCCGGCTCATTCAGGTGAGTGCGGTGTCAGACAGCTCCGGTCAGAGAGGCTGCTTTGGAACGCAGGCAGCTCAACCTGTGCCTTGTGTCCTGCGTTTGGTTGCGTTTAAAAGTCCTTTTGTTATGCCATGAGTTGTCTGTGAGTTAGTGGTGCATGATAGAAGTGTGCATTTTGATGGCTGAAGAGTTGAAAGCAAATACAAGTGTGTGACCACTCCTGCTTAGAAAGTAGGTGGTAGGTGCCTGTGTGATGGTCCTCTGACTGGTGTGGTTTTCTAAGCTTCAGTGAACAAAGAATAGCCACACCATGCTTTTAGGGAGGTGGATTCAGTTTTGTAATTTTGTTTCTCGTAATCTTAAGACTGTAGTTCAGCGGGAAGAGGATTTAGAGAATCACAGAATGGTTTATGTCAGAAGGGACCTTAAAGTCCATCCAGTTCCACCCCCCTTGCCATGGGCAGGGACACCTTCCATGAGACTGGGTTGTTCAGAGCCCCATCCAGCCTGACCTTGAACACTTCCAGGGGTGGGGCATTTACAGCTTCCCTGCGTAACCTATTCCAGTGCCTCGCCGCCCTCACAGTAAAATATTTCTTTGTAATATGTAATGCAAACCTACTACCTTTCAGTTTAAAGACATTCTCCTCTTTACTATCGCTCCATGCCCTTGTAAAAGGTCCCTTTCTGGCCCCTTTAGGTATTGGAAGGTGCTGTAAGGTCTCTATGGAACTACCCCTTTTTCAGGCTGAACAACCCAGATCCTGTAGCCTGTCTCCATAGGAGAGGTGCTCCAGCCCTCTCATCACTGTTGTGGGCTCTCCTGTACTCACTCTAACAGGTCATTGTCCTTCCTATGCTGGGGATCCCAGAGCTGGGGATCCCAGAGCTGGATGCAGCACTGCAGACGGGGTCTCAGTAGGGCAGAGCAGAGGGGCAGAATCCCCTGCCCAGACCTGCTGCCCATCCTGCTTTGGATGCAGCCCAGGTTGTGTTTGGCTTCCTGGGCTGCAGGCACACAGTGCTGGCTCAGGTTGAACTGCTTGTCAACAAACACCCCAAAGACTATCCTCATGGCTGCTGTCTCTAAGAGAAATAGTACAAGAATTTAGTTTACGGGTATTTTTCTAATGATTTTTCTATCATCTTTCCTCGTAGGGAGACAGAGAGTTGTTAATTACTGGGCTGTGTTTCCTTTAGAAGGCGTGTTACGAATGAATAAGCCTTACGAGGTGGAAAGGTGAGTAAACAGAAAAAGGCCATTTTGTAAATTGTAGAAATGTGGCTGTGTCAGTGTGATGTGTTACTCAGGCTGTGATAACAGGCAAGCAAATGTTAATGCACAAATTGTTTTAATTTGTTATGTGTTAATGCAAATAGGGCATAGTTTCAGTGAAGGGGGGAAAAAAAGGCATCAGAGCTTCAGTCAGGCCTCTTCAAAAGTTTAAGTCCCTGTAGTGATGAAATGTTTCTTCCAGGCAGACAGAACCAATTCCTTAAGGCTGTTTTCTTTCGTTAAAAGCACAGAGATTTTCACTTTCTGTTGTAGGGGAAAGTGGAAAAAAGGGGCCTTGCTGAAGCAGGAATTTGTCAGTTCTGGGTTTGGTAATGCTTCTGTTGGGAGGGATTTTTTTTGGTGGCTGGTGGTTTTGGGTTTTGGTGGGGTTTTTTGGGGGGTTTTGGTTTTTTTTGTAGGTTTTTTTTGGGGGGCGGGTTGGTTTTTTGGTTGGTTTTAGAAGTGATGCATCCTTCATCCTTCTGCCCTACTGCTTTACAGTAGGGGTGCTCATTTATTTATTTAAAGGGTTTTTTGTAGTTTTTTTGGGGGGGGGTTTTTTGGTTTTTTTTTTTTTTTTTTTTGTTTTTTTTTTTTTTTTTTTTTTTTTTTTTTTTTTTTTTTTTTTTTTTGGTTTTTTTTTTTTTTTTTTTTGTTTTGTTTTTGGGTTTTTTGTTCGTTTTTTTTGTTAATTTTTTTTTTGTGATCTAGAATTATAGGGATCAGTATTTTTTCTGAAGACAGGTTGTGTATTCACTAGCTATTTCATGTATGCTTGTGATGAAAACTATCATGACAGTTTCACTGAACATTTTTTGCAGGCTCAGGAGGATCTTGCCCTGATAACTTGAAAGTTTAAGTTCCAGCTTTACCTAAAAATTCATAAATCAAGGTTATCTTTGTCCAGACTATCCTTGAGTGTTTATCCGCTGTCTTTGCATTTGATGTTGTCTACTTCAAATTATGTTGTTAGAACAGCAGTTTATTTAATGGAATTACTTGATTAAATTATGGTCATGGACAGCCTTTTTAAACAATGTGAAGTCACAGATTGACATATGGATTGAACTGGAAGCTGAGCTTGAAGACTGGATTGTAGATTAGAAAAGTACCTGAATGTTTTGAAGATACTTAAACTGTCAGAATTGGAGTGTTGAGACAGTACAAAACACAGATGGCACAGTTGTTGTTTGATGAGCAGTGCAGAAATGTTGCACATATATGATAAGCTCAGTATGTCCTTGCAATTATGAGAACCTTAAATACGCTTTTGCTACAACTGCTAGTGTACAGACAGCCAGAGTAAACAGTAAAGCACAGAGCTATAAATTGTCAGGGATTTTAAGAAGTGATTTAGACAGAAAAAGCGGGGTGAGTAGGGGATGAGTCCTTGGTCCTTTACATATTAAAAGAAAAAGATTGGAATAGCTTCTTGTTATTGTGGGAGCAACATTTTGGTTAAAAATTAATCTCAAATGATAAAACTAGTCTGTAGCCACGTGAGTGAATCCAGAGATACTTTTTTTCATGTTATCTGAGCATGTCTTTACTAAGAGAATTGTGTGGAGTGTATCCCAGTTGCCTAAAACATGACATTTTTAGATGTTTAGTGTACATTTTATTCAGAATTTTAATAATATGCTGTTAAACCATTTTGAAAACAAATGTCATGTAAGGAATTACGTGCAAATTAAAAATACAGAAAATTATCAAGATGATTATACTCCTTTTCTTTGCAGACAGGATGGAATCTCTGACTCCTCCACCAGATTCAGTAGATAAGAAATTGAAGCTAACTCATGTAGAATGCCATCCTGAGTGCTTGGTTATAGTGTTCCAGGCTCAACACAACGTGGAATGTGAGCTTGACTATTACATGCTACAAAATGAAATACAGCGTGCGTTCAAAGTAAAAGATGATGTCTGTGTTGGTGGATCTTGCTTGGTGGAAGACACAGAAGGAGAATGGCATAGAGGAAGAGTTCTGAGAAAGAAAGGGAATATCTGTGAGGCTTTTCTTATAGACACCGGACATGTGCTGGCTGTTGAGGAAACACATCTTGCTGCTGCTTGTGATGAATTGTTTCAGCTGCCTCCAAAGGTAGTTTTGGGTGTTTTTGCAAGCATACTTCCTGTTGGAGAAAGATGGGGTCCAAAAGCCATTAACTATTTTTCATCTCTGGTAGGATTACAGATCACAGGTCATGTGAAGGCTGTTACACCATATCAGCTGTTTATTCTAGAAGTGCCTAAGATTATTACTGATGTTCTTGAACTCCAGCTAGGTAAATTTATTGATGGGGATTCATTTTGTCTTGTTGTAGAAACTTTAAGAGCATTGCCCCAAGGAATGCTTTGTAAGAGAATGCCACAACTGTTGAAACAGAAGTATCCATTCAGAGAGTTACTTACCTTAAATAATTCTGAGAAACCAACAGATTTTTGTCAAGTTCCAGATCAACTCTTCCCATGTCTACCTGTTGGGAGTAAAGAAAATGTAAAAATAACTGGTGCAATAAGCCCGAATAAATTTTATTGTCAGATACAGAAATGTCAGAAAGAGTTGGAATATTTGACAGGAGCTATGCATTTGTACTATGAAGCTCTTGTTGGAGAAAATACTGCATCTTGTGATAGTTTAGGGCTGCTCTGTGCTGCCAAGAGGCAAAATGGACAGTGGCATAGAGGAGTGATAAAACAACTTCTCTCTGACCACGTGGAGGTCTGGTTTATGGATTTTGGCATTATTGAAGCTGTGCCACCTAGTTGTATTCAGAAACTTAAAGCTGAGTTCATGACGTTACCAATGACTTCATTTCCATGTGCGCTGTCTTGTTTTCGTAGTCAGGATGAAACAGTAATAAAATTTCAGCTCGAGGAACTTACACAAGCCTTAATAGGACAAACTTCTGTGTGTGTCCATGTTGATTTATACAATAACACTGAACACTTGTATTACATAACTCTGCAAAAACAAAATCTTGGAATTAATGCTGAGCATCCAGAAAACCAGAATGAGACAGCTGCACCATGCGTCTCGCTTTCAGAAACAAAAACCAGAAGTATTGCGCTAAACTACAAACCAAGTTCTGAGAGAAACAATTCATCTAAGAATTACTCGGGAGACAAAGATACGAAAACCTGCTTGCCTGATTGGGATATTTCTTCCTTCAGCCACTGCAAGAGTGAAGAGATGCAATTGAACTCTTTTTATGGAGCTTTTGTGGTATATGTCATAAATCCATCTGACTTTTGGATTCAAACGTGTAGATACCAGAATGAGTTTCAGGCCTTGATGAAAAACATTGCCTGTACATACAGTCAGTGTAGAGATGATGAGATGGTCCTTAAAAAGCCAGAACCTGGGTTGCTGTGCTGTGCCCGGTATAGCAAGGATGGGTGTTATTACCGGGCTGTTGTCACAAAAGTGTTTCGTGTTAGCATTATGGTTTTTTTTTTTGATTTTGGAAATACAGATACAATACCTTCTCACTATGTGAAAACACTGCTTCCCGAATTTTCTGATTTACCGGCTTTAGCTATGTGTTGTTCCCTTGCTTGCACATTTCCTGTTGATGGTGTGTGGGTTAAAGAAGAAACTGACTTCTTCAAAAACGTGGTATTGAACAAACCACTGCTGCTTCATGTCATTGGAAAGCAAAACAACAAGTACTTTGTTAATGTGCAGTGTCACACTGGTTTCCTGCAAGGAAATGTTGCCGCATGTATGGTTCAAGCTGGTTATGCTGAATATCAGCTACAGCCACCAGATTCTGTTCTAAGGGCAGCAAAAAAGAGGCACAATGGGAATCACCTCAGATGTAAAAAAGAAAACATCAGTGCAGAGAACACCAGTAATATTTCCAAAAGTAGGGTATCTGGAAATGGAGATGTACTTCAGAAGGAAAAATCATTAAATGGGCTGCCAATGCCTAGAGAATATATTGTGCCATCCTATTTTGGAGAAGGTACTGTCTCTAAAATGCATAAATCAGTATGTGAGGAAACATTAGTTTATAAAGAGCTTATGTTTAAACCAGGAGCTGTTCATGAAGTGGTATGTTCTTGCATTTTTTCCCCATCACATTTTTCATGTCAGCTGCAAAGCAAACTGCCAGAGCTAAATAACTTAATGGGACAAATTCAGACTTACTATAAGGATCATACCAGTCCCTACAAAACTGGACAGGTTGCCTGTGTTGTTAAGCGTTCCAAAGATGGGAAATGGTACAGAGCAACTGTTGTGCAGCAGGTATCCACAAATGAAGTCGATGTGGTTTTTGTAGACTATGGTTATCGGGAGAGAGTTTCACTTAAAGATCTTCAGGGTGTTCTTCCACGTTTCCTAACTCTAGAAAGTCAAGCATTTCGATGTGGACTTAAAAATGTAGTCTTACAGACTGGCTCACCTAATTCGTCTGAAGAATTGCATAGACAATTTGAAGACTTCATTTCTTCTTCTAGAGGACCACTGACTTGCACCATTTATGCTCTTTTTGTGAGTCCCAACTGTTTATGCCATGTAGTTGACTTACAGACTCCACTTTTTAGTGTAGAGGAATTCCTCAGAGAACGTGGTCTCGCCCAACCTGAGTATGTTGGACTGAGAAACCTTTCATCTTTGGGTTCTCTGTACAGTTTTTGCTATTCATCTTTCAATATAAAAATTGGAAGTGAGGAGGAGGTTTATATAACTCACATAAATAGTCCGTCAGAATTCTATTGTCATCTTAATCGAAACACTGAAACTCTTAAGGCATTGATGAAAAAGGTTAGTGATGTAAGTAAAATGTCAAATAATGCAGATTATCATACCAGCAATACGCGACTGTGTATAGCCAGATATGCGGAAGATGGTCTCTTTTACAGAGCTTCGGCTTTTCCTGTGGAATCGACATCTTTTCTGTGGGTTGACTATGTGGATTTTGGAAATAGGAGCATGGTGGAGAGAGACCAATTGATGCCTATTCCAGATTCTGCCACTGACCTACTATTCACACCCATGCAAGCTATTAAATGCTCTCTGTCAGATCTTAGGGGGACAGAATTTCCAGCAAGAATTACTACGTGGTTTGTGAAAACATTCCTTGGTAAACTGTTGAAGGCTGTAATTTTATCCACAGAATCAGATGGAAAGGTTGCTGTGGAGTTGTATGATGGACAGCTCAAAGTAAGTCAGAAAATTAAAGAAAAGGTATTGGAAGAGTTGGCACAGGAAAGCCATACGGAACGATTTAGAAGTAATGAAGGAGGGATATGTCACGTGAAAGATGACAAAGAGATTAATAAAGTAAGTGTTAAAGATCCTGAAGTACTTAAATTGAAAACTGAGGTGAAATGCCAAGTCTATGATGGGTATTACCGGGCACATAGTAGTGAGAATTTTGGAGATGAAGAGCAAACTGCATGTAGCTCACCAAAGTTGTGTGGTGGATTCTCAAAACAGCAAACTTTACAAGACAGCAAAGAGCAAGGTTTTAGAAATACTTTCAGTGGTATTCTGGAGAATGGAGAGGAACCTTGGAGTGAACAACCTCCTTGTCACTCACTCTCTTATTCTGCTTTAAATTCAAAGGGAATAACTGTAAATGCTCTCTCTGAATCTCATGAAAGACCAAATGGTATAGGTCAGCAGGAAAGGAGTAATAAAACTATGCCTACATTAAGCAGTCTTCCTCAACGTGATATCCGGGTGAATACTGAAGTAGCAAGTTATATTTCTCACATGAATAGTCCATCAAGTTTCTATGTTCACTTTGCAGAGGATGAAAACTTAATAATAAAACTAGCAGATGATTTAAATGAAAGCTTGGAGAACAGAGGTCAAGAAAATTGCTTAGATGAGCTCATGGCAGGGGATCTCATTGTTGCAGAGCATGATGCTGATTGTTTTTACTATAGAGCAGTTATTAAAACTCTGAAATCAGGAAACTCGTATGAGGTAGAATTTATTGACTATGGCAATGCTGCAGTTGTAAGTTCATCAAAAATCTGCAGGATTCCAGAGAAGTTCTTAACTCTGCCGAGGTTTAGTGTTCATTGTTTCCTTAGCAGTGTAAAAAGTGTTCCTGGTGAAAACTGGACTAAGGAAAGTGCTGCTTATTTTGCAAGAACAGTAAGTGACAAGCCAGTAGCTTGCAAGTTCTTACAGCAACATGGAGAAAAATGGGAAATAGATGTAATTTGTGATGGAGAGTCTTTGTCTAACAGCCTTTTGCAGAAAGTAGACAGCATAAGGTGGAAAAGCACATTGATATTTGCTTTGGAAAATAAGCCTAAACAAAATGGTAATCCTCGAAAGTGTAAGAATAGTTTAGGTGGTCAAAATAAAACCAAGGCTGCTAGGATGAAAAATAGTTCTGTAAAATCCTTAAGTCTCCTTGATCAAGTTTTAAATTCTGGACAGGTAGAAGCAGCAGAAGTAGTTAATATTTCAAAGAGTGGAGAATTTTATGTGCAGTTACTTAAAAATTTCCAAATACTACATAAGTTAAATGTAATGCTTGGTAAAGAAGCACAAAGAACTGATTTGCTTAGAGTGGATGACATTGAACAAGGACTGGAATGCATTACACAATCTGAAAGGAACTTAAAATGGTATCGATCAAAAGTGATAAAGAAATTTGTCAGGGAAAAGTTAATGCTAGTTTTTTTTATGGATTATGGCATATATGAGATGGTATCCTTAAATAATGCAAAGATGCTCAGTGATGAGATTAAAAGTATTCCTAAACAAGCTGTTTCTTGTAGGTGGATTTGTTTTAAAAACCTGAAGAAAATTCACTTACAGCATGTAGTAAATGCACTCCTGGATTGTGAAATAAGGATCTTGTTTTTGAGATATATGAAATCCTCTGATATCTGGGAGGTAGATATTTTAATAGGAGAATTTACACTTCAGGAGTATTTGAACCAGCTATTAAGTCATTGTTGGACAATTGTTGGACCAGAAAAATGTAGTAAGACAAACTGTAAGGAGTTCGATACGTCATTCAAGATAAACTCAGTCATGTGGATGCTGCTGCGTAGTGGCAGAACGTATCCTGGGTGTGCAACTGCAGTTGCTGATCCTTCAAACTTCAGCATCCAGTTTGAAGTCTTCTTCGATTGCATGCAAAACTTGTCCTTGCTGCTCTCTGACCTTCCTGACAACTTGCCAGCTCTGCCAGAGGAACATGTGAAGCCTGGTGCTAGCTGCTTGATCGAGTTTGGGCAGGAAGCAGAGTGGTACAGGGCAGAAATTCGTGAAGTAACAAGTCAGTCTGTTGTTCTTACATTTATTGATTATGGCTTTCTGAGGAGCATCCCTTACTCTGATGTCCATAAACTTAAAGTTGTTCCAGAAAGTCTGTTATACTTTCCACACTTGGCACACTCTTGCTCTTTGCATGATACAGTTCCTGGCAAGGGAGAGCACTGGAGTGAGGAAGCTATACTTCTGTTTCAGAAGCTTCTTCATAAACCAGGTCTCATATTTCATTTTATCCACTATGGCTCTGAAATGAAGTTAGAGGTGGATGTTCTGTGTGAGGATAGAAATCTATCTGATGCCTTAATTGCTGCAGGCCATGCAGTCTGCTCTCACAGTAGGTGCTGTCCCATTCCAGTTGACAGACTCTAATCAGAAAAATGAATTGCAAGTGAAGTGGCCAGATTCTAGTTACTATGCTTTTTTTGTGAACCAGAATATAATTATGATGAAAATTCTGAAATTTGCTGACAGAAGTTAGGCAAAAAAGAGAAACAAAAAAGCAGTTTGAAGCACAGTATTGGCTATAAAAGAGTTTCAGAGAAGGAAGTCTGGTAAAGTGGCTGCTGGAATATCATTAACAAAGGAGCTGAGTTTATACAACACTGAAAGAAAAGAAAACCTACAAAAGACGGACAGTACTGTGAAGACGTTGGGATTTTTTCAGCATTATGGTGACAAGAAAAGTAAAGTTGTCATAATACAGAGTAAATCTGCTACCAGAAACACTGGCTAAGACTTGTGACTGATGTTCTACAGTCTGGAAAGACAGTATGTGAAGCTACTGTCAAAAGAATTAGTTGAATAATCAGTGGGCTGCAGTTAGAAAAGCACTACTTCAAATCAAAATAAACCAAATAAGCTTTTTGTTGGAATGCTCTCGAAGTTTTTGTATGTATATATATAAAACTTTATTTGCAGTAACATCTGGATTACAGTGTTGGCGTCTCCATGTTTTGGATGTTCAGAAAGCAAAGATGCCAGACATACTCATTTCTTTGTTTCTCATTCCAGTTTCCATGTGAGAACAGTTTTTCTTGTTAGGAGAACGTTTACTACTATTAAGCCAAAAATCTGGATCCCCGTTTATGGGAGAGACATGCATTAAGTTGTTTTCAATTAGCTGTTGATGTACAGATGCCGTTGTCCCTTCTGAAGGTTCTCATGGTATCTCAGTTGCTTCATTTTGGGATTTTTCACTCTGCTGGGTGTGTGTGTTCCACTGATCTCTCTCCTTCATCTTCCTCCCCATCTGTCAGAATGGAGAGAGGGAATTATCTCCAGGTGTTTAGTCAATACACTGTCAAGTCAAAATATTGTTTCTATCCTAAAGGGAAACATTCAGAACCTTTTCTTTTTTTCTCCTTTATGGGAGAAGGAAATTTCAGAACTGAGAAGTGATGGTAATACTGTATATCTTAGAAGGGTGGGGTTTTTTCAGTATCTAGTCTGAAATGGTAAGAATTTGTCAGCTGGTTTTTTTGATTTATTCATTTATTTATTTTATTTTTTCCCCTCACCTCCTTCCTCAGTTTGGACAAAGATAAAGTATGAAGAGTCCTGAAGTATGAGGGGTTTTCTTTGTATGCTCTGTGATTGTTTGAATTTCAGTGAGAAAATGAATACAACTGTAATGATAGACAACACATCTAATGCATCTGTAGAAGAGAACAAGGTCTAACAACACACATCCCTTTTGCCCCCCCCCAGCCCCCCCCATCACAATGTATTTAATTCATATGAAAACCTGAAAGCTTTATCTGGAAAACAGAATTTTAAAATTTTTTTCAGTAAGAGAGACATGTCTGGGAAAGTCAATTAAGAGGTGAGACAATGCCAGCTGATCTTTACAAGGCTCACTCTGCCGATGAATTGTTTTTAAAGCTTATAATGTTTTTAAAGCTTATAATATTTTCAGTGTACAAGTGAAAAATGCCCATTGCTAACTAATCAGAAAATGTGTAAGATAAAATTTCTCAAGTAAATACTATTTAAAGTATCAGTAGTGTTATGTTAATATGCTGATTAAAAAAGGGGGTTTTTGTAGCCATTTGTGATTAATTTTTGTCTTTATATTGCACTGTTTCTTTATATTTCAGAATTTCAAGTTTTTCCTGCTTAAAATTGTAAGCTTACCTGGCACGTTCTTTGTCAATAGTTAGACATACTGCTGGCTGTTAGTATAAAAGACAAAGGTTGTATTGTGCAACATTACTCATGTTGAGTGATGACTTTACACTTGCTGTGCTGGTTCGTTGTAGTGCCACGTAGAGGCACTGACACTTAAATGTTAATTAACACTGATTCTAACTTCTGGCTGTCTTTCAGTTGGAAAAGAAGGATCTTGGGCATCTCTTCTTTTTAAAAATTGTTTGGATACCCTAAATGGAGACGTGTTGTGTACAGTAATACACAACTTGCATGTTTTAAGTTAGATGGGTTTTTTTGCTAATTTATATTGTGCTTTAACTTGTATGTAGTTGTAGAATATTGCTTCTCTAATGTTACAAAATGGAGCCTAGAAATGATGTATGAATAAGAAATAAACAGCTGTGTGTACTATTTTTATGTTTTGCAAATTGCAAATGCTAGATTTATTTGCAAGAACGTATGTTTTGTTTTCAACTTGTAATGAGACCAGTTCATGATAGTAATTCCTTTTCTGAAGGTCTGATACTCAAAATGCATCAAGTAAAAATCAGATAATTGAAAGTATTTCAGGATTATACTGCATCTGTAAATGTAAAGAATGTCTTGTTGCCACTGTTGATGCAGGTTCTCAGAAGCGCATTACAAGGATGTGTTATGATTGTTAGATTAAGTTGCTGGGAGGTCTGGCTGTGTATTTTATGCTCAGTCTTCTTTCTTTGGTGTGTACCTCTGCTGTTCCCAACCTCAGTTGTAACAGCATTTTTCTTGTAAGAAGGAGAAGCTATGCTCACAACCTAGTTGAAAGAAGTTGTCAATTATTTAGGATATAGAAGTTTAGGTGTGTTTTCTTACTGGTTTTAGGACAAGCATGATGCTGAGCAAATGCAGTACTTCGTGTAGTAGTAAATTTTTTTGCTAAAACTTAATTTGAAAGTAATGTCTATAATTTTTTTGTATTTTTGTATTTACTTATAACGTGTCATTGATTACTGTGATTATTTTTATTTTTAATTAATAAAAGTGATGGAGAACCAGTTTCATCTGTTTGGAATTCAAAATGTTTGTGTGTATACTGCCTTTTTGTTATGAATAAAATAAAATAAATACTAAAAATAATACATAAAATGCTTATGTCCTGTGTGTAACTTGCCTTGCCTAAGGCATTTTGAAGTTTTCTGTGACCTTTGCTGTTGGTGAATGCATTGGGAAATATCTGAGGCTACATCAGTATGTTCTGCATGGGACTTCAGAGAGGAAGTACCTCTTGCTGATTTCACTGACCATTTTTGGCTGATTTAGGAGTAACTTTGCACTACCTCAAGAGGAAATGTAGTCAGACCTGAGCCACTAGAAATTGTGGGCCTGAGAGAAAGAGACAAAATCATTAAGGATTCATGTAGGAAGAGAGGCAGAGAAGGAAAAGACTTCACTGGAGGTAGGAGATGGGTCGTTCAGATGCTTTGAAAGGGCTGACTAGTTATTGAATGTTTGTATGGGTCAGGCAGCATAGAAGATTTTGCTTTCAGGCAGAAATTTAGGCTTCAGTGCTAACCTAGTGTGTGAAGATTAGTTTGCAATAAAAAGATAGGAAATTAAGTGGGAGTGTAGAGTTTGAAGATGAGCTCCTAGAAGCTAACAAATTATCGTCTATTTCATAAAGGCAAATTGAAGGATGGAAAAGAGCCTTTGATAGTACTTTTAATTACTCAGAATGTCTGCAGAGGATTGCATGTGTGTGCTTGAGGGTGTTGTGTTACCTGCAGACAGAAGGGGTCAAGTTTCACAATTCCACAGACAACTGCACCTTGCTTTTTTTTGCTACCCCTGTGCCTTATCTTTGCCCACACTCCTCCCAAATAAACAGCCCATCCCAGATGTAATGGATGCATCTGGCCATGATGGCTGCATCCAAATAAATGGACTCAGGGTACGCAGACAACAACACAATAGCCAAGGGCTAATCTGAGCAACACCTCCCCCCAGCCATAGTGCTGGTCAAGGCTGGACTCAAACCAGGTTTGGAAAAAACTAACTGCTGTCATTGCTATGCAGATAGGACTATAAATCAATTATCTCACTCCATAAACAGTGGAAAGCCCAGGCCCTGTTCAGGCTGCATGCCAGGAGCTCCACTTGAGTAGGGACACCTCTCATGGTTCTTCCTTGAGGCTGAGAGATTCCTTCCTGCAGCAGATTCTTGGTAAGTGAATAATAGCATGTTAAACTTTGAAATCTTATCTGTGTGATAGAAAGGGTTGATTGTGCATATGCAATCCTTTAGACATAAACCATTGACCAAGGCTGGGATTAAGGCTGGACCTGGCTGTAGCTGAACTCCCTGCTGAGAGGAGTTTGGAAGGCAGGGGGGGGTCCTTAGGCTCATGACTCAACAGGAGCATCTCCCTGTCAATTTTGTCTGACCCTGACCTCTATGCAGTAAATAATCAAGTGTATCTTGCCATCAAATTTTGTTAAACCACTCTGAAATTATCAAATGTTTTATATCAGTAAACATTTTGCTGCTTCTCTCTTACAAGTGAAGTGCCTCACTCTATCTGTGATAAGGAGGCAATGGAGTATTTGCATATTATACCAAGTTGTAAGAATTAGTGATGTACTTGAAGGACCACAGGCAGCAAGCCAGAGGTAGAGGCTGGAGAAACAGGTCAGTAGAAACACAATGAAATGTAACAGGAACAAATGGCCATAAAATGAAAGGTTTAGACTGGAAAGCATGATCTTTTCAGAATGAGGACAGTCAAGTGTTGCAGAGGGTTGTCCGGAGAGATAACACAGTTTCCATCCTTGGTAGTTTGCAACACCCAACTGGATAAAGTTCTGGAAATCCAGTTCTGACTGCATAGCTGACCCACTTCAGAGCAGGAGGTTAACCAAGGGAACTCTAGAGGTACCTCTTCGCTTGAATTTCCCTGTTACTGCTGCAGCTACTCTTCATACCTTAGGGAAGAAGTCTTGCTTTGACTTCTCAAAAGGAATCAGGGTACTTTTTTCCTGGCAGATTGTGTTGCCTCCCAGTTACAGGCAGCTCCTTGACTCTCTGAGGAAGAAGTCTTTTCTGCCATCTTCTACTTCCATGTAGCATATAAACTGCATTGTCTACACAGGAGATGTCTGTAAGTGGGAGACAACACAATCTGCCAGGGAAGAAGTATCCTCATCGCTTCCTAATAGTCCTGGGGAAGAGGGATTCCCAAAAAAACCCAACTCTAATAACGTAAAAAGCTTTACTGGCTTGAGAGTGATATTCGAGATTTGAGAGTGGGAATAGCAGAGACTGGGAAAGCTGCTCCAGTTACAGCTGGGAATAATTTTTAGCATCTGGTATGTGCAGGGCAGCAGGAAACACTTGACATGAGAGAAGTTTGTGATATCAGCTTGACTGCTCTCCAGATTGCCGGGGAGGTGTGTGTATGGTGGCAGTGCCCCTTAAAGGCACACAGGGTTGTGCTCCTGCTCCTGTCTGCGTGTGGGAGGTGGATTGATTGTTCTGATGGATCGTGGGAGCTGCACTGGCACCTCTGGCCCTCTGCATGCAGGGATCGCTCCTGGTGGCACCTGCTGGGGTCGCCCCGGCCTTAAATGTCCTGTAAGTGGAGATCTCTCAGCTTTTGTTCTGAGAAAAGGTGAAACCTGGAGTAGAGCGTCCAGCTCTCCACTCCTCAGCACAGGAAAGACTTGTGCCTGTTGGAGCAGGTCCAGAGGAGGCCATGAAGGTGCTCAGAGGGCTGTAACACGTCTCCTGTGGGACAGGCTGAGAGAGCTGAGGTTCAATTTGGTTAAGGAAAGGCTAAATGGGAACTTCATAGCAGTCTTCCAGTACCTGAAGGGTAAAAAAGAGGAAGCTGGGGACAGACATTTTAGCAGGGCTTGTTACAACTAAAAGAAGGTAGGCTTAGAGTACATGTAAGGAAAAGATTTATTGCAATGTGGGGGGTGAAACACTGGCGCAGGTTGATCAGAGAGGTGGTAGGTGCCCCATCCCTGCAAACAATCAAGAGCAGGTTGGACATGGCACTGAACAACCTGATCTAGTTGGAGATGTCCCTGCATGGGCATTGGACTAGATGAGCCTTAAAGGTCTCATGATGATTAGGCAGAGTGGGAGAAAAAGGTTGGAGATGCTGTTTTAGGGGACACCTGATAAAAGAAACTGTTTGATGGCAAATTCCTGATATCTGCAGAGAAATAGATGGTGTATTTGAAGACTGGGTATTCAAAAGCACCTAAAAATGCACATTTCCATTAATGCCCACTAAATTTCTATTTCTCAATTGTTTACACACACATTTTAAAATATCTTTTTTTTTTTTAATTTCTCCTCAAGAACCAATTTTTTTCCGTAAAAATAAACATTGTGAAAACAAAATCTTGAAAATATTTATTCAGCTCTGAACTGACTTTAGGGACAGCTATCTTGATTCCTGCAGATTTAATAAGAAAGTTTCTAGGGCTACTGTGTCTAGAGCTGCATAATGAAGGAATTAAAACGGTGATTGCAGCATAATTTTTAGTGAGCAGTAAACATTAGGAATCCTACTGGGTGACCCTGAAATATAATTAGGCCTAGTTCTGTGAAATTATTTTCCTGCGAATATAAAGAAATGGAATAAAAGTGGGGTTTAAATGGGTTTAATATTCTTTTTATTTTTGTACTTTAAAGGAATACCAAGGTGTTAAGAGGGAAAACACTATTTGACAGATTTTGATTCTGATTAATTCTTTAGTGTTTAATCACCTTGATTTCATAGGAGTTTGAACTTAACACATAATATATGATCAAGCCCTTTAATTATGTTCATTTTCTTTTAAGCCATGGAGCCATTGATCTCCTCTAATCTGACATTCCATATAACATGGAATTTCACTTAATTTTGCATTAAGCCAGTATTCCCCCTTCTGTCTCCAAGGGTTCAAGCCTTCATCTCTCATTTCCCACCTTCAAGCTAAAAGCTTGGTACTCAACCCCTTGAAGCTGTTTTACTGTACTAGAAAGTATTAAAGAGCTGTGATATGTCTCTCTAGCCACAGGAGTCAAGCCTAGTAACTAGACAATTTCTTGAGCAGGGGAAAACCTATGCTCCCGTTTCTCCTCAAAAGAATTCTAAAGCATTTTTTATATGAAAAACTCATTTATGAAACAACTCTGGGAGCAGATATTAGGAGTTTCATAATCCAGTCATGTTCACTGCATTTTGCACCCTTTATTTCCCCTAATTAATCTTGGATCCTTTTCTGCGAAGGACACCTTCAGCAAGAGAGATCAAGTGACTGATAGATCTTGGATTAAAGCACACACCTGAAAGAAATGAAAGACAAAAATAAGAAAAGGGAAAGACCAACTTTGGTCTGAAACAGAGAATTAACTTTGCATTTTCTTCACTTGGATTGACTTCACCAGCCTACTTCATGGTAGAGTGTATCCTCATTTTGTGCTTTGAAGGATAAAGCATAGTAGAGTATGAGGCAAATTAAGCTTTACTTTTATGAGGATCTACAAGATTGTGAATGAGTGGACGGGAGAACCTTCCTGCAGCATAGGGTGGCTAAAGAAGGGTGGCCTCTCAGGTGCCTCTAGGCAGTGTTCTGTTTGGCTGATTTAAGCATTTCTCCCTTCAGACTCATGAGTCATTGAGAGCATATCCCGAAACATCTGCCCTGTGCCATGGGCTGTGGAGTCTGCTCTCATAGCCAGATGGAAAAGTTAAGTGAAACTTACTAGGCCTTATGTTGTGCCTAATGATATGTAATGTCTTAGAAAAGTTTATGGCACTAGATCCAGCAAAGGGCATGTTCAATATCTAACATTCGGGTTTTGTGTCCCAGGCACAGAAACCTTTTGGGAATATGAAGGCTTCCTGTAGTCTGTGTGGGGAAACGTCTGACCTCTCCATGTGGGAATTAAAACAACCTGCATATAGGTCATGGAAAAACATGAGGATGAGAATGTATTTTAAGTTTTGCACCCTTCCAGAACAAGGTACTTTGTGTGGAGTCTTAAGCAGGGATATCTGTCTGTGCAGTCTTTCCCTGACCTGCACATCTGAAAGTAGCTCATGCAACACAGTGAGCAGTTGTTCATAAAACACATCCACCGGTTAAGAAAATAATGCTCATTTTTCACACAGTGTGTGCTGTTTACATCACTTCCTCAGCTATTACGAGTTCCCAGAACAAGTTCCTACTAAACCCATAGCCACAACCCAGGGAAAACGCCTACAAACTGACATTTGAGAAAGAACAGTTTCTCTTCGTTCTGAAGTTGTGCAGCAGTGCAGCAAGGCATTTGGGATTCCTTGTGCAAAAGAGGAAAGGGTATGATTTGGTGGCCTAGCTGCTAGGGTACAGAATTTGAGGCATTAAGGTATATGCTCTAAATAATTGCTTCTGTGACCTGTTCTCTACTTTGTCTACAGTAGAACAGTTTCAAGAGTAGTGAATGAAAAGGTTACTTATGCCTTTATAGCTTGGTGGTGGAAGGTATGTTTTTGGACACTGTCATGCTGAAAATATCCTTCGTTTTCTAGGTGAATGATTTAACTGCTAGACTGCTGATTAGTAAGTGTTTGCAACCCTCTTCTCTGTCAATTCCTAAAAAAAAAAAAGGCTAGGAGCACTAGCCCATGTTTTATGCAAAGTGGTCTCTCAGAGTTGCCTTTTTACAACCAGGGAGCCCTAAGGAGCAGAAAGTAAGAACATCTGCTTTTTGGGTGCCTGGCCCCTAAAGGGTGTCAGTTGAAAAAAGCCCATGTTTGGATTCCAGCTGGGTGTATGTGGTGGTTTGAAGACACTGAGTTGATGGAGAGAGTTTTAGTGTGGGAGCACTGAGGTGCTGAGACTGAAGTAGTCCAGGGCATGCTTGGAAGTATAGTTCCCAGTGCCTGGGGAATTGGGAAATCAGATAGGGAGGCAACTTGTAATTGCAGGTGCCTGCAGGTACAGCAGCTGTTGAACAAGTTGGTTTAAATAACAAGTTTGAACGTGGACAATGCAATTCTGCTTAGTGCTTGCTATAAGATTTTATTACATTTAGTCCATGCAACCTAATTCATGCAGTTAGTTTTCTTCAGAAATATTTAATGTATTTTTAAAATAAAACTTACTAGTGGTGGGATTTTTTCCAACAAAAATCGATACTTTCTCATATCTGAGGATGGATTAGGAAAATTGAGCTAGGGACCACTTTTGAGCAACCTGGAGACACACAGGTCCAAGGGAGGGATACTTGGAGTAGAACAACCCCATACAACAATCCAAGCTGGGAACTGGCTGGCTGGAAAGCAGCTTTGCAGCAAAAAGGGAGGTGTATCCAAAATCATGTTTGTGGTTCTGATGGATGATGGGTTGAATAGATGCCTGTGCCTGTGTGGTGGGGATGTCTACTCCCAGACTGGGCTGGGTTTAATCAGTCTTCAGCTGCCTAAACTGAAGGTAAAGAGAAAACAGCCAGACTCTTCTCAGGGGTGTGCAGTAGAAGAACGATGGACAGAATTTGGAGCAAGGGAGATTTCAGACAGATGCAAGAAAAAAAAAAATTATTCCCAATGAGACTAGGTAAGCACTGGCACAGTTTGCCTGGAGAGGCTGTGGCTTTTCCATTCCTTGGAGATGCAAACCCTTGACTGAACATGGCCTTGAACAGCCTGTCCTGGCTTTGAAATTGCCCCCGCTTTGAGCACAGGCTGCTGTCACAGGTTACACTGGCACTTTGAGCAGGAGGCTCAAATGGCCTTGAGAGGTCCAGTCCAGCCTTGGTTACTCTTTGATAGCTATTATTTTCTTGGATTATGCACAGTGTCTTGTACACATACCTGAACTAGTTTTAGGTGATTCAGTTTGGGAACAGATGGTTTCTCTGTGGTAACTAAGCTTGGTCCCATTTGAGCAACTGGATAAGTGATCAGTACTAGATTTTATATCATATTCAGGCCAGGTGCTTCACAGCAACACATCCACACATGGTGATAGAGCACACAGGTAGTACAGACATACCCAGTTACCTCCAGGAACAAACATCCTTTACCAGAGCTATCAATAGCAGGGCACCATTCATTGTGTGATTGAACAATGTCAGACAATATACTACAGTACCAAAAAGCCCTTTTCCTAGCTTATTTCTTTCAAATTTGCACATCTTCTGGACTAACTGCTTTTTCTCAGCACATGCCTTCTATAGATCTATATGATTAAGAGTGTAAATAAGGCTGAGATAAAAGGGTTTATTAATAAACAAGGAGCTTATGTTGACAACGACTGTTCCATCCAGACAGTAAAAATTTACAGTGAGTTTTTTCCCCTTCTCTGTTATTCTTACACTCCAAGTATTTTTCAGCAAGGAGGTTTTCAATTTAAGGGAATGGACACTCACCTAATGTGTCTCCTTGCT